>OY764962.1:116957099-117524599 GCA_963668005.1 Melieria crassipennis | reverse complement strand
TTATTATATTAAATGATATTAGAGAAAAGGAAAGAATATCCCAGGAATTAGGTTGAGTTAGTCGGCTCTTATCGGCTCTTATCTCTTTTAGAGAACATTACTAAAATACAAACACACTTTAAATCGCGTTTTCCTGAAAACTTAGCTAACAAACCGCAAACGTTTCTCCGTTTTCTTGTTGTGTTTTTTCTCTGTAAATAAAACATCTGACAGTGTCATTTGCCGCTTGTGACAGCTGTCACGCAATTGATTGCCACATAACATGTCCCTGATGGCATGTTTGCTGTTAACTCCCTAATTGTGCGAAAGTTTTGAGTTTTCCACACCTCGCAAAAAGTTAAATTTTTTAATCAAGCAGCGCAGCAAAGTTTTGAATTCCAGCGCAACCGTTGTCAGCTCATCATCTTGCAGTCCATCGACAGATAGGCTGTCGGAGCCAAACAGCCAAAAGAGCAGCTTTCACAGCCAGCGCACCGAATCAACGTCAGCAGTGTTTTGTGTTTTTGTTTTTAAAAACTTTTTCACTTTTTCAATTTTCTTTGCGTTGAATGTGAAACGAGACGTGTTGCTTCTCAGGCTCTGGGTGCACACCCCTTAACTTAATTGCGTCTGGGAAATGTGCAACCACAACAAGAACAAGATCAAGAACAAGAACAAGAACAAAAACAGCCGCACGAGAAGAGCAACCGGAGAAGACGAGCGCACCGCAAAAGAAGCGGCAACGGTGGCGGGCGGCAAATTTTGAAACGTATCAGCCGCATTTGGTTAATTCGACAGCGAGGCAGTGCATTAAGTGAATCCGTCGTTATTTAGCATGGGAAGTGGGCAAAAGTGGCAAGCAGTAGTAACCAAAAATCAATGAGCAACAACAACGAACATAACAACAAGTTGCAGTGCCTCACAGTTGGCAAACATTTAATTTTCGCGAATGTGCGCTGGCAAAATATTTGCGCTCGTACTTTGCAGTTGTTTTGTTTGCGAAGCTGGCGCAATGCGGCACAGCACATTCGCCGCAGCAACTATGCGTGCCAACTGTGCAAAGCGGCAGCGGCACCAGTACTTCCACCGGCAACAACCCGCCACTTACCGCCGCGCTGCAGCGCCAACGAGTCACGCATCTCACGATCGAACTATTACGCTCGTACTCGTATTCCCAGCTCCGGTGTGCGGCACGCAGCCGCTCGGCGGTGGGGACCGGTGCTGCGGTGCTGCAAAGTTGCACGCGGGCGCGTAATTGCAACCGAGCCTGGGCCTGCGCCCACTCTTGGCGCTTGCGCATCTCCCACTTTCCCGCTTTTTCACAAGCGATATGAAAGACATTAACGCTTTTACTGCATGCGCGCGTTTTCGATGATTTGTGGTTAGAGCACGTTGGACGGATTGCCGGAATGTTTTGACTGTTTGCTGCGTTGTTGTTGCATTGCCGCAATGGTGTGCGGATGAGTTGGTGTGCGCAGACCAGAATTAGGCAAATTGTCTGTAATTCGTTTTGCGGCACAACAACGTGTAGCTTTGTAGGATAACTCAATCGTGTGCGGAATGGCAATAAGGAAGCGCAGCGAAATTGTGTCAGATCAAGCGATGCGCTGCCGGCTCCATTCAGCGAACGGCGCGCAACGCAGTGGACTGCGATCGAAGTGTTGACGAATTGCGTGTGTGGGCGTGGGCGGCATTAGCACGAAAATAGAAAAACCTCAAACCTCGGTTCCTTGAAACCGAGTCAGTAGAAGCAAAAACACACACACACACACACACATGTAAGTAAATAGCTGAAATAGTAGACCAAAGCAAACGTGGCAACTCTTTCTCGGGAAATTGTGTTAAGTTGTTGTAATTAAAGAACGCAAATCTGTTCGTTTTTCCACTCTGCCAGATTCACCTCGGCAGCCTTCTCGTCGCTTCCACTCAGCGCCCAGGCTCCAGTGGGCGCGATGCAAAGTTCATGGGTTCACTGTGATTCAGCAGCCCTGAAAGCACTTTTCTGTGTGACGTCCTAGCGATTTCTTGTTCGGTTCGTTGTGGCATACGGCTTTGTTTTTGTTTTAATGGGCTTTTTGTTTTGTTGTAAATCTTTTTGTTTGTATTTTTTGGGTGGTTGCAATTCACCCCTTTGCGACAACTGTCGTAGCGATGTAACGGTGCCTTGCGAAGCACCTTCATTAACATGAAGCCGTATGGCGAAGTGTGCGAATGAGTATGTAAACGGCAGACGGAGAATATGAAGCGCCGGTTAGGCGAAACAGTGGCGCACTTACGAGGAAGAAACCAATTCGTAACTTTGATGGTTTACTTTGAGAGTATGGTTTACAATGGGATTACTTAATATATCGCACACCCACTTCAAAAGTGACACAAGTCAAAATTTTAAATTTTCGGGTTTATGTGTTAATACTGTGCACAATAAGCAAAAGCTCAGTATATTTTGTTGTTGTTAACTGTTGCCAAAATACAGTTAGGTCTCTCTTCATGTCAAGAAGTTTGATGCTATTTGATCGCTGCAGCTCAATGCAAAAGAGTCCTAATTCAAATTGTGACACTTTTGACGAAATAAATTTTTGTTAAGTTAATTTTAAGTAACGTTGTGACAATTTTAGTATATATTTTAAAATATAAAAATTAATTTCGAATTTTCAAAATTTTTCTTTCAAATTTTTAACTGTAATTTATAATTACTGAATTCAGCAAAAAAGAAATAACTTAAAATAATTCGGTAATTATTGAATTAAAATATCACCAAAAAAGTCACAACTCAAAATTTTGGATTTTCCAGCTTAACCCATTAAGCCCTGAGCGTTGCGTTTGCGCAACGTTTGGGAATTTGCTATATTAAGTAATTCATAAAGACATAAGACTTGAAAATGGGTAGAATTGGATTAGAATTGATAGTTTTAGATTCTGCCATACCCAAATTTCAAAATTATTTAAATATTCATACTTTTTTTCGATCCAAATTGAAAGGTTTTTTTGGGGAATTTTTGAAATTCAATCAAAAATACTTATTCTTCAAACCTATCAAAATCCCTTAGTGGGCTGCATTTTGCAATGCTAAACTATTTAAAAATAAGTTTTGAAAATTTTTTTGTTTGATTTTTTAAACAAAAAACATGCTTTAAGTTTTGTGTTGCGCGAATGCAACGTTGGGCCTAAATACTGCCAATTTTCATACAACGCAACGCGTGAAAATGTCAAAATCCAAGCAGCTGATATTTTATTGGCACATTTTATTTTCCGCAAATGTTTGATTTTGTTTATTTGTGTAATGTTTGCGAAAAACATGACAAAAAAAAACATGATATGAATTTTTTGCTTGATTTTTTTTCTTGATTAGGTCAATTAATAAGATTGTGTACAATTTTATGGAAATCGCCTTTCTGGGGTCAGGTTTTAATGGGTTAAAATAAAAAAAATCTTTGTAATTTATCCTAAAGCATAATTTGTAGGAATTTTCTACTAAACGGTCTATACGTTATTTAAAAAAAAAATGTTTATTCAGCTCAAAAACAGTTTTTTGCGTTTCCTGAAAAATTAAAAATGTTGAGTTTTGTCACTTTTGTAGTGGGCGTGCGATATATTTAGATATGAAAATTTAATTATTTTTTTTATCGTTTTAAGGGGGTCTTCTGCTTACGCGGATTGAAAAAATCGATTTTTTTTTTGCATTTTTTGAATATAGAGGATATAAGGAATACGTCTTATAAACGGTTTCGTGAAAAACACATTCCTTCTTGGGTTTTCGAAGCCGGAAACATAGCCGCCTCCAGCCGTTTCGAGCATTTCTTTATCTTTAAACGCATTTTCCCGAAAATCACCTTTTTTATACTTTGTGGTATGACTTCTACAAGTAATTTTCATCGGATTTGACTAATTTTTTTTTTCACTTCTTCATAAAACACCTCTCTATGCTTCTCCGAGTACGATTTTTGAAATTTTGTTTTGTTCAATTTTTATGACCCTCAACAGGTCAAAAAACGTGGTTGAAAATACAACTTTTCACAAAAAACCATATAATTTGAAAAATTTTTAAAATAAAAAAAAATCGTATTCGGAGAAGCACAGCCAACGTAAAACTGAAAATAAATTTATTTTACTTTTCACATTTCCGACAACTGTGGGGGTGGATGTCATACCACAAAGTTGACTCGGACACTTTCGTCAGTACTAGTTTGACCACTTCTCAAAGGCGCAGGATTCACCACACACATAAGGCATTTGTCATTTTTCAAGTTTAAACATGTACAAAAATAATAAAAAAATAAAATTTTTCAATTATCTTGTATAGTTTCCTTACAATTAATTTCCAAAAATAGACTAAAATTCCGGGCGCGTAAGCAGAAGACCCCCTTAAATTAAATTATTTTTTTTATCATAGCCAATGGATGGTGGTCGAGGCCGAAATTTTCATAAAGACCTGGAACAAAAAACAAAATAATTCTTCCTTTTTTTCTAACTCAACTTTTGTATAAATGGTGTTTTTTCTAGTTTGTGCTAAATTGTTTATAACCAAAACAGTTTAAATGAATTCAGGATTCGGCAACGTATTGCCTTAAAGAATATAATTTTGAAGCTACTGTTATCGATCGAAATATATATGTTATAAATTGATCCTTTGTTTCGATACAAACGCAAAAAATCGTGAGTTGACTACGCCACTGTGCCGTCGTCGTCACTGTGACTCGATGCCGTAATCCGATACACTTTAAGGCCGGCAACAACCGCGCTGGGTGTAGATTGTGTACTGTTTATCCATTTCCATGACCCAGCCCGGGCCGCACTTTACGCTTTCGCCTGTTGTGCCACTGTTTTCCTTTCATTTTTCATGCGTGCAGACGATGCGCTCTCCGCTTGTTCTGCCAGGCAGCTCCTTGCGTTCGGTAGTATTTGTATTTATTATTTTTTAATACTTATTTTTTTGCGAAAATTCAATGAAAAGCCACGCATTCGACTTCCAAACAATTTCATTTGCAACCGTTCCAGCTTATTGTTGTTACATATATATATTCGTATGCTCGTTACATACATGTAACATACATAGTAACGTTCGTTTATATCCGGCATTTGCATGTGCCGTATGTTGAATTAATCCTGCACAGGTGCAGTAATTGTCGGCATGATGCACAGTCGTCGCTCCTGTGCGGTGCCAACAGTTGTTTTTTTCAGTAAACTCTTGCATCATATTTACATATGTAATGGCGCAAAAATCGACCGAATCGAAATTCAATAAGTGTACACACAAAGCAAGAAATGATTTGGTTTTTTTTTTGTTTTTTATTAAAAACATAGATTAATTGCTCCCTTTCGTAACCCAATTGTTCTTCGTTTTGCATTTTAAAATTTTGTACTTTACACTTTTGTATCTCGAATTTGGCACGCTTTCTAAATGTTTGCAATTATTTTTTTCTTTTTACAATTTCGACTTTTTGTTTATTGTTTGTTTAACTTTCTGTGAACTGAATAAATATTTTAAAAAAATGTGTATGTGCGTTTTTCTTTTTATGTTTTCTTCGAAAAATCATCCTTTTTCATTGTCCCTTCATTGTCCCTTCAACTTTCAAGTTGTTGAAACTGTTTTCATGAACTATGTCGCATTGGTTTGGTTCGCTAAGTATGTTTTGAAACAACATAGGAACTCTTCATTTCGTGCTTCATTTCCACTCCTAACGCGCATGACAGAGCCTCCAACTTTGTCTCAGAAAAATGCCCCAACATTCTACTCTGGTCATTTTACAATCTATTATCTAGTTTATTGGAAAAAACCTTTGGGATTACAACTTCATTATCATGGTGTCTGATGCGGCGGGCTGTGCCACTCGAAGAACACGTGACACACCATTAGATAGATTGTGGTTACTATTGTGTTGCCGATCATCAGCGGAAATCCAGCGCGAAAAAATCGCAAGAACGTCAAGTTGTAGCCATGCTGCGAGGCCACACCGGCGCAGACGACATTGGCCGAGGCGGCAATCAGCGTACCGTTGCCGCCGAAGCAGGCACCAAGCGCCAGCGACCAGATCAGTGGGTGCACTGGCAGGTTCAGGTCTTTGTTCTGCGCCAGCGAAATAACGATCCGAATCATCATCGTGGTGACGGGTATGTTGTCGAGAAATGCGGACATGATTGACGAAACCCAAACCAGTATAAGAATAGCCACTGCCAGTCGAAATTCCTTCTCCACTTGCAACACAACGTATATGACCCAGTTGCCCACCACGTCGATGACGCCCATCTTGCTGAGCGCTTCCATGAGTATGAAGAGCGAGGCGAAGAAGATCAGCGTGGACCACTCGACGCGGCCTAGAATCGCTTCCATGTCCTGAACATCGGCGAGTATGAGCAGCAGCACTGAGCCCAGCAGTGCCGCCCAGCCCAGCGACAGATAATGCAGATCGTGCACCGAGTGCAGCAGGAACATCGTCAGCACAAAACAGAACGATACCACCGACTTGATGAGCAGCGCCTTGTTGCGAATGCCATACGTGGCCGACAATTGCTGCAGCGTCTCCTCGTAGTTCGGTGTCGGCTTCTTGGGTCCGCGTATTTTCTGCTTGAGCTTGCGTTTCATGCGATTTGCCTTCTTGAGCAGCGTATCGCGCACAATGCCGTCGCTTTTGGAGTAGGGCGAGATCGCGGCTGCGGCCCGCTTCCACAGCAGCATTTCGCGTTCTATCTTCTTGGCGTCGTTATCATCGTCGGTGGGCAGTTCCAGCCGCGGAAATACCGCGCGCAGCTGTATGTACGACTGAATCATGGCGAGCACAACACACGGAACCATGTGCAGCATGAAGTTGCCAAAGTTCACTCCGTGATCCACGACGAACGAGTTCGTGGTGATAATGATGTTCGGCGGGTCGCCGACCGGCGTCGAAGCGGCGCCTACATTTGCGAAAAACACGAGGAACATCAGCACCAGCACCGGATCGACCAGCATCACCTCGCACAGGCGAATTACGATGGGAGAGATGAGCAGCATCATGGTGACGCTGTCCAGGAAGGCGGACAGCACCGCGGTGAAGAGGCAAAGGCTGTTGACCAGCGGCCAAACGTGGCCCTTGGAGATTTTGTAGGCATAAACAGCAAAGTAGTCAAAAACGCCCGAGTCGGAGAGAATGCCCACCAGTATCATCATCGAGAAGAGCAGCATCAGCGTCTCCATATCAACCCAAGACATGATAGTGGTCACTTCGGGCCGTGCGTGCAGCAATGACAAAACACCCAGGGCCAATGTTGCCGCAAGGATGGAGGCGAAGGTGCGGTTGGTGAGCTCCCAAACGATCATAATGTAGAGAAATATGAGCACTATCGAACCCAAAAGGATGCCCATTTGCGTGTCGATCGGACTCGTTTCGAACCACACCTTCACCGTCATCTGCGTGCTCGCATTGATGGCCATCAGAAGGACGAACTTGCTGATGCCGCTCATGTCGCTTGGCGCTTCGTCCAAAGCAAACTCATGGCTCTTCGCGACCGGATGGATGCGGTCGAAGTTTTCCGCAGGCACCACGGTCAGTGTGAATGGCTCCGAAATGTTCAGCTTGCTCGTAACTGTTTGACTTTCGTCGTAGTAGAAGCGTTGCATCATTAGCGTGAGGGTGGGCGTATACGAACTTCTGCCGGTATGCAGATCCTCATCAAGGATGAATGGGCCCAAGATTCCGACGCCCACAGGATTTGCAATACGGATGAAATCCGCGATAAACTCTTTGTTGGATTGGGCGGGTATTGTCAACAGTTTGGGATCGTATTTCTCTTGTGAGTTCAGCGCCAACAATATAGCCATCAAAAACCAGACTACGAGCAGCAAAATCATTACCGCGTATTTGCGCAACTTGTTTTGTTCTGGCTCCGGCTCCGGCTCTGGTTCTGGCTCGGGTTCAGGCTTTATAATCGTCGCTGCACCTAAACGAAAGAACTTCTTCGTTGGTTGGGGTACTTGGACTTCTTCCTCCTCCTCAAGCCTGTCCTCGTCCAGCTCGTCCAGCTGCAGATCGTCATCCGGGTTATCGTCGGCACCACCTGGAAAGCGATGCCTATGCAGTCGCCGGACATGATGTGAGCGCCTACATTTCAGAGCCCACGCAAAATATGTTCTGGTTGCGCTGCGTAGATTGGAGGCGGGAAGTACCTCCACGGCCTCGAAGTCCATCGTTGAGCTGGGAGGTGCTTGCGACATTTTTAAATCACCGAATATGACTTTTTAATTGCTTATTACAACAAATTGATGCCAAAATCTAGACAGCGTCATTTTATTTGTTTTTGTCACATTTTATATTTCTCGTTGAAAGAGTTGCTAGAGTAAAGCACACATTGTTGCTGTGAAGGTAGGAAGTACACAAAATGGATCATTCCAAGAGACTTCAATGCTTACGTAGTTCTCTCACCAAACCTTAGCACGTTGACATGTCGAGAGTCCGATTACCGAAGGCGAAATGGACTCATCATCGTCATAAGAGAACGCCGGCAACCTCAGAATTTCTGAACGGGGTTGTAATACGCAGACACAATGTAAATAGGGTGGCGTATGAATGAACGCGGCGAAGGGACACGCGTTGGGACGTGCGTTGCGGCCGGATGTCCTTCGCCAACGGATGTGTGCGCACGCAGACGAGAAAACTCATTACGACCATACAAAGAGCAGCCGACGCTGTTTTAATGCGTAAATTAAATATTAGTTTAATGACTTTATGCAGATTCGCAGTGGTACGTTGCCGCATATGTTGGATTTTGTGCTGCTTGCTGGCCGGCTTGAGTTGCAAGAGCGCCCAGTCGCCAAATTCGTGTTGGGTGATGAGTTGCCGACACTTGCAACTGCAATTAAATCCACGGAATTGACATCGAAATTGCATGAAATTACTTGGTCTTATTTTTTTCTGATATGTGGTTTCGAGGGTTTTATAAATGTCAATGTCAAATTAAATAAAATGAAACATTTGGAAAACAAAAATAGAAAGCCTTTGGAATACTTGTCAGTTTGATTAAAATAAGTCATTTGAAGTTTGTCTCCATTTATTTATATTTATATTAATACTCATAATTATATTTATATTTATGTATATTTATTTATATTTGTCTCCATTACACAATATTGAAATATTGTTCTCCAATACGAGTAGAGAAGCGGTAAGCATGCATTGAAAAAATTACATTTGAAATAATTCCACGGATCGGCGTTATTTTGTTGCTGCCCCTTTTAAAATAATATATTTATTAGTAAGCCTACTAATAGTATTGTGCTTTAAAATACTTAAATGTATGCTAAAAAAATTAGTTTAGAGTTAGTATTGAGAGTTTCATGTCGTTTGTATAAAGAGGCCTGAATGGATTTATGCAATATCCAGTAAATCCCGGCACTTGGCAATATAGTTTTAAAAATTTAATGGAATTGTTTAAGAAATTAATATTTCTAAAATAAACTATAATTTTTCAAATAAAAGAATACAACTATAATTTTGAAAATTAAAGAAGACAATATTCATACAAATGTACGAGAAAAAAGTACAATTCATGCATTCCATAGTATCATCGAATTTCATTGTTGTCAGTTGATTTTTGTTTTCTTCAATTTTTGTGACATTCAACGTTTATAATGTTTTCTTTTGATTTAGTTTTGACATTTTGGTTTTCGAACAAATCAAATTATATTATTATGCAAATATTATATTAACTCGCTGGCACCTAGCGTGACAATATGGTCACTCTAAACGTGCACTCAAAGAATGCCAATTTTCAACTAAGCTATGAAGCTTAAAGAAAATTGCTCAAAAAATGTTATTACAAAATTCGAAAGAAATTGAATTCCGGCACATTCGGGTTAAAATATGACCTATAAGATCTTGTAAACTTCTTACATATTTTCATTGGTGTTCCCATAGTGAAATAGTGAGGTGAAGTAAGTTCCTGATTACTAATAAAGTTACTTAATTACGACGTTCAAAAGTGCAAGAGTACTTTAGAATTTAATTTCCGTGAAGAAAAAAATATTTTTGTCATATTATTCTTGTTGCTTGTTAAGTTTTGATGATACAAATGAAATTTTGTTGACTTCCTGTATCTGTTGAAGAAGTTTTGGGGAAGTCTGCCATATCCTGCTGAGAACGCTACCGCCTAATGGAAAATTGGTTTATCTGTATTTTAGTGTGGACTACTACGGTGAGTCGAACCAAGGTCGGTCATCAGTGTAAACTCGTAATCCAAGCACTTAACAGCTGAGCGACGCACTAAGGCTCGTTTTGCCTTTTTTCGTTGCAAAAATCATAACTTCTGAACCAATAAAGATATTTAAAAAATTTAAATTGCATCTGAAAGTGTAATATCCAAGCTTTAAAATTAGCATACAGGGTGCCACAGTAACGGGGGGATTTAGAATTCGTTGATAAAGTTAAGATTTACAAAATTTTTTGTTGCATTAAAAAATGAACTTTTTTATATATTTTTTCCAATCTATATATATAAAAATCAAATAAATTTCGTATGTGTTCTATAGACTCCCAAACCACCAGACCTATTTTAATAAAATATTACGTGTGTGTTTACGGGCACCGTGTGGAAGGTTCTTAGCATAGGGGGCGTGGCATTATTCAAGGGGGCGTGGCACCGCCCATACAACTCAATTCTTTAATATTGAATATCTTCAGAATTATAAGTCGTATAGCATTGAAATTTGGTACAGTGTCATGGCGTAAACATGTTGTTCGACCGGTAAAATTTAATGGGCGTTGGACAAGGGGCGTGGCACTTTTTAAATTCCGGTGTAACTTTCGAACTATAGCGTTCACATCAGTGAAACTCGGTACAAACTAACGATTTGGTCGTGTCCTTCGACAGGGAGAATAGGGTGGGTTTTGACAAGGGGGCGTGGCACCGCCCATACAAGCCAACTTTTTAATACGGAATATCTTCGGAATTATAAGTCGTATAGCATTGAAATTTGGTACAGTGTCATGGCGTAAACATGTTGTTCGACCGGTAAAATTTAATGGGCGTTGGACAAGGGGCGTGGCACTTTTTAAATTCCGGTGTAACTTTCGAACTATAGCGTTCACATCAGTGAAACTCGGTACAAACTAACGATTTGGTCGTGTCCTTCGACAGGGAGAATAAGGTGGGTTTTTGACAAGGGGGCGTGGCACCGCCCATACAAGCCAACTTTTTAATACGGAATATCTTCGGAATCATAAGTCGTATAGCATTGAAATTTGGTATAGTGTCATGGCGTAAACATGTTGTTCGACCGGTAAAATTTAATAAGCGTTGGACAAGGGGTGTGGCACTTTCTAAATTCCGGTGTAACTTTCGAACTATAGCGTTCACATCAGTGAAACTCGGTACAAACTAACGATTTGGTCGTGTCCTTCGGCAGGGGGAATAGGGTGGATTTTGGACTAGGGGGTGTGGCACCGCCCATACCACTAAATTTTTTAATATGGTATATCTCCGGAATTGTAATTCGCACAGCATTGAAATTTGGTACAGAGTCATGACGTAAACGTCTCATTCCACCGGTAAAATTTAATGGGCGTTGGACAAGGGGCGTGGCACTAGAGCGTTCACATCAATGACACTTGGTACAAACTAACGATTGGGTCGTGTCCTTCGACAGGAGGAATGGGGTGGGTTTTTGACACGGGGGCGTGGTACCGCTTCCATTTTTTTATACATAGATTGTTTATCCTGACTGACTGACTGATTGATTGGTTGATTTATCATCGCCCAGCCCAAACCGCTGAAGCTACAAACATGAATTTTGGACTGTAGGTACATCTTGAAGAATTAACCTTCGCCAAGACGGGATTTTTTGAAATTCGGGGTCTAAAAAGGCAAAACATGGGTTAAAGTGTTGTATGAAGAAACGTGGTTTAATAAACATATTGAATTTGAACTTCCTGAAAATATTCTAGATCAAAACTTATTCGACACGTATTTTATAATTTTTCGAAAATCAAAATTTAACTGGCCCAACAATGGGTTAAGGTTTATTTACGGAAAAACTCCGAAACAAAAAACACGAACCGATGGGACTATTGACTTCAACAATTGTAAAAATAATTGAAATAAATAAAACTAGAAACGTGTTTCTCATTATTTTCAAAATCGAAAACTAACTGGATCAACGACGGGTTAAAAGTATGTACATATGTATGGAGAAAGAAATTTTGCTGAGCCCTTTCGACTTCAAGCTTTGTGAAAGTACTTCAAATGTAAAATAACTCGATACGCAATTCTTCCGAATATTAAAATTGGACGGGGTCAGCGACGGGTTAAAAGTTTGTATGGAGAAACTGTGAAATGAAAAATATGAATTAATGGGCCCATTGACATCAAACTTGGGGAAAGTACTCTTTGTGAGAAATAATTTGACACGTGTTTCTCACTTTTTTGAAAATCAAACTCTAACGGGGTCAACAATGGGTTAACAATTTGTATGGAGAAACAAGATTTATTGGGCGTTCTGACTTCAAACTTATCAAAAGCAGTTCAATCGGGAAATAATAAAAACGTGCTTTTAATTTTTTTTTAAATCTAAATCTACCATGGTAAACCAAGGGTTAAGAATTTGTTTGGAGTAAATGTGAAAACACATGATTTAAAGGGCCTTCTCACTTCAAAATGTTTAAGAGACTCTCGAAATCAAAGATAGACACATGTTTTTTTTTTTTAATCAAAATCTGATGGGCTCAACAATGGGTTAAGAATTCGTATTGGGGAAACAGGAGAGCTTGCGTGCAAAGCCGCAGGGCCCAGCTAGTAAATTAATATAATTGATTGATTCATACGTAATTTTTTATAAAAAAAATTTTTTTTAAAAGTTATATTTTTTCAAAATCGGTATCTACACTGGAAGGTATGTCTAATAATGAAATAATTTCGAAGCTATAAGTATCTTCTAAGTTCTTAAGTTCTTTTTGTGATCTTACAGATCTCATAGATGAAATAACTGGATCAGAAGAGACTGCTAACATGTTGAAAGGGTCTTTATTTTGTCTAGATCGTGATATTTTGCAAGTGTTCATACATCTATACCTTTTGTAGTCCTTATTTTTGCATTCTGGTATTCTATTAAATCCTTTCCATGCGCTAAAATTGTATGTACCGTAAGAGTAATTTTCTTCTCTGATTAACTCAATCGAAGCTGAAATCGAGACTGCTAAGTTTCAGCAAAGAAATGGACTGCGCTTGAACCAGATTTAAGTTAAATGGGCGGTGCCACGCCCTCTTGTTCAATACTCGCACCATTTCCTCTGTCGAAAGGGAAAATTGTAGGTTCGTACTAAGTTTTATTGCTGTGCGAGTTATAGTTAAACGGAATATTTGTGCCACGCCTCTCGTCCAACGCCCATCAAATCTTACCAGTAGAATGACTCATCTATGGGACGACGCTATACTGAATTTCAATGCTGTGCACCTTACAATTTCGAAAATATTCCATTATTAATATTTGGCTTATATGGGTGGTGCCACGCCCTCTCGTCCAATACCGGCCCCATTCCCTCTGTCGACGGACATGACTAAATAGTAAGTTCGTAGTGAATTTAATTAATGTGTGACTTATGGTTCCAACGTTATCGTCTGAAAATGTTCAGAATTCAAGGTCAAAAATTACAGGGATTTTTCGACTTTTCCAATAGATTTTCCGGAATTTTCTTTTCTCACAAAACTGAACTGACTCAAGACGAATCCAACAAAGAAAACTTCATTGAAATCGGCCAGTCTGTTTGAGCGTGGTTGGATATATAGATATAGATAGATGCCAGCAACACAAAATGGATTGTCGACCGTACGAAATGTGCGCGGTTTTCCGTATACCTGCGTGTTTTTCGATCCGAGGTTGTTTCACTTTTATTGCTCTAGAAAGTAAAGCGGCAAAAGCGGCAGCTGAGTTTTGGAAGTTATGTAAATAATTGAATAATAAATAACCACCCTCAATTTCGCGGAGGTTATTTTTGGTATATTTTTTTTATTCTCGATCAAAGTTGGAAAAAAGGTCGAAATATAGACTTTTCGAGCAATGGGTAGATCGAACAACTTTTACGACAGAACAAATATTTTTTATTTTTATTATATTAATAACACTGTGCAAGTCGAAAATTCAGACATGGGGGGGACATACTGAGCGACTTTTCTATAGGTATACTGAATTGAAATCCACCAGCCGTTTGGCTGGATTGGCTCTAGTTTACGAGAAATCCGACTTTGAAGTTTGCTCATTTTAGTCGAGTTCGTCGCTTAAGTAGGTCCTAAATCGTTTCGAATGTCGCGTTACTGTCTTCGGCTTAAGACACCAATCCAAAAAAAATTTTGGACGTCAAAATATCTACAAACTTGCCGAAGACAGTAAAGCGATATTCGAAACGATTTAAGACCTATTAGCATTTAAACGTTCGAAGACTTAAGCGACGAACTCGACTAAAATGAGCAAACTTCAAAGTCGGATTTCTCGTAAACTAGAGCCAATCCAGCCAAACGGCTGGTGGATTTCAATTCAGTATACCTATAGAAAAGTCGCTCAGTATGTCCCCCCATGTCTCAATTTTTTAGGGTAAATTTCACGCACAGTGTAATTAACGTACCTTTTAGAAAAAACTAACAAGATTTACATACAAATGAATCTTAAAGATGACAAAAAAAACCAAAAAATACACATTTTTCCCGATGTGGAAAAATTGTCAACTTTGAGCGGCTCTACCTCCCAAACTACTAATCTGAATTTAATGAAAGTTACATATTCGTAATCCCTGGAAAATTGTCAATAAGATGCGTGTATTCATTTTATCGAACGCTTTCATGAAATTTTTGATTTTTGCAACGTTTTGACGGTTGCTGAGCCATAGTGCGACGGTGACTGTCATCCATCGCCCATCGCCATCAATAACCAAATCATTTCACCAAATTGAAATATTTGTTGTTTTTTTCAACTCTTTTGCGCATATTTTCAATGTTATTTTCAAAATTCCGTCAATAATCAAATGCTTTAACATAAAAGGCACAACTGAAGAATGAACGACTGTAAAATGCTGCATAGAATAGTTGCCAAATCTTTGAAAAGTTAACATTGCATACAAGTTAAGCTGCTTTTTAGAGTGTATTACATTGTTCTATGGCAACGGTAAATGTTATTTTTAATTTTGCGCATTTATTCTTTTTTCAGTTGGCTAAAAGCCACAATACTTCGTGGCATTCATGTGAAAATGAAGAGAAGTGAAGCTTCAGGTTATAACAAAATTATGCCAACCCTTGCACTCATACTACTTATACATACATACATATATTTGTATGTTCATGTGTTTGCAGGTATGTGTGGGTATTATTTGTGCCAGTGTGTGCAACACATGAGAGTCGTTTCTCACATTCTTGCCAGCTGACAATTTATGTCTATCTCGCACAGGGTTGACAAACATACATACACACACTAATACATTCATGTGCACATTCATAAACATATATGTGCATACTTACATATATATTAAATTCCATTTCATCTAGGCGAAACAATTTCAGCTGTAAAGATTTTTCACGGTTGTAAATTCCCCTCAGAGCGAGCATAAATTTGTGTTAAACACAATTTTATAACCTCATATTTATGCGCAGGCCAAATGCACACACACACACACACACCACATCCTCCCACAAGCGACAAGCATTCTTTGGAGTATATTTAAAAGAAGTAGACTCGGGCCGTAATCAAGGTCGAGCTGAAATAGGAATTTATCATCGCGACCCCCTGAAAAAAGCAGCCGCTCTGCGGAAGCGCAACGCTCAGCACGCGATTCCATGGCAACTTTGCTCAATTTCAGTCATTGTCGCAATGCCTCCTACAACTTTACTGTTGGCAATAAACCGAGCACATTCAGAGTCACTGCTGGCGTATACGTAATGTGAGTAATGTCTATATGTGTTTTTATGTATGTATGTATGTGTGCTTGGGGACAACGCAACGGCATTGCACGCACCTATAATGTTGCAACATTATTAACGCAATTTCAGTACAACGCAACCTACTTCCTAACCCCCCCCCCCCGCCCCCCCGACTCATTGCCTTCAGCCTTTCGCGCACTTGCGTGTCCTTTCGACGGATGCGTAGTTGTGTATGTCTGAAGCACAACACACACACACACACAGCGGTTCACATGAATTTCACATTTTCAGCATTTTTATGGCTGACGGTGCAGCTCACATTGACTGCACGTCGGCTGCTGTCTTTGCGACAATCTGCCACGTTGTGTGAAGAAGCATTAAAACTTCTTTGCACAAATATTTGTTTACTTTTAAATTGCTTGTAGCGGTTTCGGTGCGTTTGAGCTTCTTGGCGCCGGCAAATCGTCACAAGAAAATTGTGAAAAAAATTACAAATGGTTGTAGGGAAGCTGTTGTACGGCATCAAAATGCGTAAAATTGACGCACTTAAATTGCAATTTTTGCGCCATTTCAAATTCGTCATGTGACACAACGCAAAACGATTGCTTTGGGCTTCATTAGTTGCTGTTTAAGTGTGCTTAATTATGCTCATTTAGCCGGAACGGTAGTGCGGGCGCGACAGCAGCCCCGAGTGTGCTTTTAATAAAATTAATGTTGTTTGTTCGCCAGCCCCGACGCTCTTTGAATGTTGTGTGCCTCGTTGCTGTTTCGTTTTTTTTTTTTGTTTAGCTTTGCAAATAGAGCAAATAGTTTTGTTGATATGATTTTTGTTGCTGTTGTTGTTTTGTAGTTGTTTGTGTTTTGAGCCAAGTTGCATTGCATAGGACCCCAACTGGTTGAAATTTTCATAGCCAGTTAAATGTGTTTGGTCGTTAGCACAAGTGGAGCTGGACCAGTCGAGCGATGAGTAACGGTAATGGCTCCCTAATTGGAGGTGTAGTTGAAGCACCTAAATTTTGTTGATGTTTTGTTTTAATAGCTAAGGTACTTGTTGTTGTTTTTGTGCTGCCGTAGCATGAAAAAATATTCGCTGAAAATGTTTGAGTTCGTAGTGAGAAAAATTTGCCCGAATCGTTGCTTCTAAGTAATTCTACTAAACTGGGTTCATTAGGACTCCTAAAGGATGAAAGATTCTTTTGCCATACTTGGAATGTCTTGAAACATATATTTCGCCATTGAATGAAGTGAAGTGGTGTTTCTTTTGTTTTTTATTGTTTATTTTGTTTATTAAACCAAACCTGTAAAAGGTTTTACTAACTCTATAATCATTATTTAACCCTTTGACCCCAAAGTTGCCTGAGAGCAACTTCACCGATTTGTCATCTTATAGCAAAATAATTGATGAAAAAATAAAGCAAAATAATTGAGCAAAATAAATTATTTATGGGTTTAATTTAAGTAAGTAGGCACCAACAAATTAATATTTTAAGAAGTCGCTCTCAAAGCAAATTACAAAAATTTTACTGTTATCCCCAAAAAAATTTCCAATAATTTGCAGCAATATCAGGGAAAGTTTGTGTTCTAATTGAAGTCTACGAATTGGGCGCGTTTGATCCAAACCCTGTTTTTTTTAATAATAATAATAATTTTGTATTTTTCTATAAATATTAAATTATTTTTCTGTAATTAAAAAATATTGCTACAAAATTTATTTAACCCGTTTTAACCTAAAATTGTTCAAAGGTAATCTAGCTCTAGAACTCTAACAAAGAGGCGTGGCGACTTCAAATGTCGTGTGCACACTTCTTAGGCAAATGTTTCATGATTTAAATACCAAATACCATGATTTAAAATTCGGGGTTATTCGATTTAATAATGGTTAAATAAAATCAAGAAGTGATAATTTTGTATTTTTCCATAAATATTAAATAATTTTTCTGTAATTAAAAAATATTGATACAAAATTTATTTAACCCGTTTTAAGCTAAAATTGTTCAAAAGTACACTAGCTCTAGAACTCTAACAAAGAGGCGTGGCGACTTCAAATGTCGTGTGCACACTTCTTCTTCAAGTATTTCATGATTTAAATACCAAAAAGTAATATCGAGGGTTTTTAATTAGAAAACAATGATAGTTTAAGTCATATAAATATTACCAAAAGCTCCACTTTTTACTAGTTTAAATTTTACTAGTTTGAATCTTCAAGTATTAATGTTGAAAAACAAGTCTTCAAACTTAAATTAAACTGCAGTTTTGAATTGAAAGCACTTTCAAATGATAGCACTTTAATTACTTTCACTCCTAAACTGGCAGTCAACATTTTTATTAATATTTTAGTGCATACAGCACAGTGGTTTCAACCCTTTTTGCGCTGCATTTCGGGCTACAATCAACTCGTTGCATTCTCTTTTTATGCGAAACAAAAATGCATTGAAATTTGTTCGTCAAGCCATTCAATTAAATTCTTTCCCTTGCGTTCTATTTTATGTGCATTCTCCATGTTCTAAGCCTGAGCCTGCACTGAAAAGTGAAAAATATTGCAAGCATATAATGTAAAAAGGGTATATGTAAAAATATTTTTATAAAAAAAAAATTATATTAAAAGCGCAGAGTCCGTGCGATGGCAGGCTAACGCAGAAGCTGGCGGGAGCGAAGAATACGCTCAAGTGTACTATACTATTTGTCATGCAATGCAACCCTCAACAATGCCGCAGCCACTTATTCCCATTTTTTCCGCACGCTCGCTAGCTCAATAATTCCTTTTGTCGAAGGGAAAATGCCTTTCATGCCCCAAACTCAACAATTGACAAAATAATCACTGCCAAAGCCGGGTCGATGCCGATGCCACCCGCTTGCATGGACCGCGATGATGTTAACGACAACGACGATGCTGCTGATGATGACGATGTTGAAAAGCAGCAGCGGCGAATTTTTTTTATTTTTTTATTTTGGCTTGTTGCTCATACCACACGACGCGCCATTCTTATCCTCTCAACACATTCGACGATGCGGGCGCAAGTGTATCTGTCATGTTGTGCCTTCACTTGACTGGTCGTTGCGTTGAATTGATTCGCGCAGCCTTAAGCGACGGCAGCGACGTGTGTCGAGTGTACTTTCCCGCCTAAACCGGGCGAAATGCAGCAGCAACATTTCGTACGTTGCCTGCCACTTGCTGCACGTGTGGAACGTAATTTGTGCAACTGACACACAGCTGCCGTAGCACAGCATCCCCAGGCAACATTTTCTCACGCTGGCAACATGTGGCCAAGTATTCGTATGCTGCCAGCTACATGTTGCCCGTTTGATGCGTTGACTTGAATTGCCTTTTTGCTTGGTGGCTGTGCTATGCTGCTATTGGCTCGTGCGGTATTTACTGCCTGCGCCAGTGTTATCCAAACATTTCGCAGTCTTTAGAGTAGCGCCTTTTTCTACAAATGACAACGAAGCAACAAAGTCACAGCAAGCGCGATTATCGCTTCATGCAACATTCTGGAGAAGTCGCAAAGACGCCCGACAATTGTGGACAGTGGCCCCGTTGATGTTTGCGAAGCACTGCTTTCTGCTATGCGTCATGTTGCCACATTTGTACATTGCACTGCAGCAAGCAGCTCGTGCTCCACAACAAATCTCCCCAGCATCAACACCAACAACAACAACAACAATCGTGAACGCTTTTGTATCGCAACTTTTATGGGCCTAACAAGTTGCCGCAACCAGCCCCTGGCGCCCGCATTACCTACACAACTTGGCCCGGCTTGGCCGGGTTGTGTTGTGTTGCGTTTGTTACATTGCACTGTTTTTGTTTTTGTTTTCATTTCGTTGGCTGTTTGCGATTTTGCATGTTTACACGAATCGGTTTGCGAAACTTGGATTCAGTCTTCGTTTGTTGGGTGTTGCGGGTGGTTCAGTTGCGCGCTGCGACACGTGTTTGGTACGCAGTCAAAGATGAAAATTCGCCGGCAACTCGCCGAGTTGTGAGCGCTCCAGCGGGTTGTGCTCGCGCAGTGTGCGAGTGTGTGTGTGCGAGGGCGCGCGCGTTTTCGAGTGTGTGCGACGGAAGTGCGAATTGTTGCCATTTTTGTTTTGTGTTTTGAACGGAAGTTGCATTCGAAAGTGCCAAATAATTATGTGTGCAATTTGTGGCAAGCCAGGAGGTGCTTCGAATTAATTAAAATCATAATCGTATTAACGTTGGCTGAAATTGTGAGCGTTTAAAATTTATAGAAACAATTGAGATTTTTCTAGTGTTTCGGCTTTGCTATGCAACTTTAGCAGGAAGTGACTTATAGCGGTAATTGGTGTGGCACGTTGGACTTTTTAAAGGTTGGTACATGTACTGTTGATGGTTGTAATGGGTAGTGAAATCGTATTTATGTGTGTGTGTTTTTTTAATTTGAATTTGACAAATTGGTAGTAGGTGGATTTTTGCGAATGCCTCGTTTTCACTTTTGTGAAAAACTTTCGCTAGGTGGTTGTCAATGAAGTTCTGTAGGAATTTGAACATTTCATATGTTTTTATCAAGCAACCAACACTATGTTATATATTTTACTATATAGTTTTCAGTAAGATTTTAAGAATTAATACACCAAGAACCAATTTTGAATTTCAATCAGTTTCTGATCTTAATTTGTTTGATTTTAAATTTGTTCAACTTGTAAAAATATGAACAAGTTTTGTTTATTTAATTTGTATGTTTCGTTTAATAAAAGAAATAGAAGACCAAATGATTCCCGAAAGACCGCGACTAGGTCTACAGGGAACCCAATAGATAGGAGTGAACACCGGATTCAATAATGAAGAGATTCACAATGGACGCGCTCTCCTTCTTTAACCTAACCTAACCTAATCTTACCTAACCTATCCTCTAATTATCCCAAAAGGATCCAAGAACTCTGTTTACACTACTAACTTACTTAACAATTCGACACCGCCTCTGCTTTACGCGCGCTTTTTACAGTTATTCGCCTTCAGACATGAGAGGGACTTTCTCTGCTTGATTCTTTCAACTAGAACTTCTTCTCAGGCTCCTTTCTTTTGTCAGCGACGGTGAATTATTGCACGGAATATATTTTTCCTTCATCTTTTCGTCAATCATCCGTGTAAAAAAAAACTAGTACTATAATAACTTAAAACATAGATATCCAAAAACCCTTTTCACTAGTTCGTTCTACTGCAAATTTCAACAATTATAAATCGTTTGATGCAATTAAGAACAAACATGACCATTTTTACTGCTGGAAATGGCAAACCTCTGAGAGTAAAAATTGCTTATGAAAGAGCTCCCAACCTGCCGTTCGGAACCGGCATAAAACTGTAGGTCCCTTCCACCCGCGTGCAAATTCACACGCACAACACGGGTGGTTGCGGGAAGCTAGGCCTTAGTCTCGCGTAAGCGGGCTGTCGTGCCAGTCAATTATTAAAATTATTATTATAACCATTTTTACTAATTTTTATTTTTTTCTAAATAAGTTTTTTAAAATGTTAACGTGTGGCTATGATTTCTTTAACAGCAAAAGATAAATTACTAAACAATGTGCTACAACTAAAAACAAGCATTCACATTTTTACTAATTTTTATTTTTTCTACATATGTTTTTTTAAATGTTGTCATATGGCTATGATTTCTTTAACAGCAAAAGAAAAATTACTAAACAGTACAACTGATATTAGTCGATATAGTTTGCTTAAAAATGTTTAAAAAGAATTATAAATCGTTTTATACCATTAAAAAACAAACATTACCATTTTTACTAATTTTTCTTTTTTCTAAATATGTATGTTTTTTGAAATGTTATCATGTGATTTCTTGATTTCTTACTTTCTTTAACAGCAAAAGATAAATTACTTAACAATACAACGAATATTACTCGATATAGTTTGCTTAACAATTTAAAAAAAAATTATATTAATAAAAAAATCATAGCATATAGAAGTTATAGAAGTTTCAGATAGTAGTTATAGGTAGAAGTTTCAAATTTTAAAGCGAAATTTTTGCAAAAACTTTATACGTTTCATTTTTGTGAAAGACGATTTTCTAATAAGGCATAGAAACAAAACTTTTTTCTGACAGTAATACAAAATTCTTAAAAATATGGCAACATGGTATACACGAGTATACTGTACAGTCGGCATATGCAGGCAGCAAACACACATTACAAGTCGTAAGTTAATATAGTTTTTCAATGGTTTAGAAAACATTTTATGACCTTTAAAGGTTAAAGTTAAACCACCCTGGTAAAATTTTAATTGATGATGAACCAATACAAAGCAATAACCTAGTTGAGGCCCTATGCTACCAAGTGAAGTGATTAAGAAAAAATCACAGCTTTGCGGCAGCTTTTCATATTTGAACACATTTGCATCAGACTTTACTAAGAATACGGTACTCCTTTAGGAATTGAGAACTCCTTTCAAATTAATATAGAAAAAAAATTTATGTAAAAATATAGCACACTTCTCTCCCCCAAAACGCTTATCAAATATATGCCGTGGAGTACAAGTGAAAAAAATTCAAATCAAATATTTTTAAATATTCAACGAACCTTCTCTTTTTAGGCTACGTTTATAAGTGTTGTTGTTGGAACGCTGTGTTATCCCTGAGGGCAATCAAAATAATACATTTTTAATTTTTGCTTAATTGAAACGGAGAATAAAATAAAAAAAAAACAATATGCAAAACCAGCAGTTGGCAAAATGTGCGGTTGCACACGTGCCACAGGCGTTCCACGCAAAAATAATAGCGGAGTTCATGCTGCGCAGGCATTGCATTGTGTTATTGTTTTATGTATGTATAGAATTGTAGTTATGTATTCTACTTATGCGAACATACATAAATATTTATGTGGCAAATAAAATAAAATTGTTGGCGGACCGAAATGTTTGCATTGTAATTTAATTAACTTCCAGATTGAGTGCCATTCACAGTGGACTCCATTAGCATTTGCCTAAAGGCACTCATCCTACTTGGTGAAATAATTGTTGGACAAAGAAAGGGAGCAGATTTTGAGGATGAACCATGAACCGTACACGTGGTCAGAAAATTTCTGTCTATCAGCTTGGTTGCACCATTTATAAAAAAGGTTTAAAACTCCTGTTGCTATTAATTCAACGCTTTGCAGTGCAGTCTATTAAATAGAGATTACATTATTGAAACTAAATTTATGCATGCGTTGCTTTAAAGGAACCGCACACAAATTTAATTCTTATTGTGATTTATATTTAGTATTTATTTATATTTTGTTTGTGCACCCCCATGCAGAAAAGTGCACTTAAATATGCACGTTATAAAATAAATTAATTTGTTTTATCATTAAATCATTTAACATTAAATGCGCCACTAAAAAGGGAAACAATTAAGCGTGCTTGAATTTAGTTGCGCGCATATTTATTTAATAATTTATTTCATGCATTTAAGCTTATCTGGCAGCAGTTGTCGAGTATTTATGCCACTTCCGCTCAAGTGCTAAACATTCATTCATTCATTCATCCATTCATTCATTCATCTATTCACACGCACTTGGCGATGGTGTTAATAATTGCAGCAATACAGTAGTATGTGTGTAGTAAATAAATAAATGTGTATGCGTGTGTGTGTGGGTACGCCATTTTCAGCATCCATACAAACGCACGTAAAGTGGTTTCACGAAATGGGTCATTCGTACTTGGGCGTCTTCTTCATCTTCCATTCAACACGTACTTGTGCGAAATGAGATTTGTTGCATATTTCTACGCGTTAGTAGCTACACTCGGCGAAATTGTGAACACAAATTAGCTGAAGAGAAGAAATACATACTATACAGTTATAAAAATACAGCTATAAAAAAAAACTATATAAAAAAACTATAAAAAAATACAGATATAAAAATAGAAATAGTTTTACTTTTGACTTTAGATCGACGACTTTACTAAGTTTCATAGTACATATTATAAAAGAATATTTTCTTCCTTTCTTACAAGTTATAAATATTGAACTGAACTGAACTGAATATAGTATTTGGTTTGAAAAAATTCAGAATCTAGTACAGTATAATCTCGATAATCCGGACAATTAAAAACCAGGCACTGTCCGAAATATCGAAAAGTCCGGATTACCAAGATTAAAAAAAAATTTATAAAAATACTACTGAACACCAATGAAACGTATTTGTTATTGAACTAAAATTATTTTTGCTTAGCAATTTTATTTTTATTATGTTATGAATATTTTTGGTGATTTTAAAAGAAATTTGTAATTTTCATTTGGCGAAGTTTTGTTTCATTTTTTTTTAGAAATCCTAGATTTGCCTACATTGTACTTCACTGCCAGTTGACGAAGTGACTTTCCTTGACTTAATTTGTTTAGAATTTTTTTCCATCGTTAAGGGGGAAAGCCACTGTGACGGGTAAAAAAAAAAATTTTTATTTTTTTTGTTTTAAATCAAAGCTTATGTATTCAAAAATATGTGTACAAAATTTCAAGTCAAAATTTCAAAGACTCGATAGTTTAACACACGTATGAAAATTTTAAAAGATACATGATTTCATTACGAGAGAAATGGACTCAAAACTTTAAACGCGTTTTTCTCGAAACGACTTTTTTTGAACTGGCGGCATCAATAACTCGAACAATTATGAACCGATTTCTAATTTTTTTTTTTTTGTTCGTCTTAGTAGTGGTTAAGGTTAAGCGTAGCCGATTTGGAAAATTTTGTTTTTTACTATTTTTTAAACTGTCTCAAAACCAAAAAAACAAGGTCGAAAACATGGAAATATTTTCAATCGGTCGCCATTTTGTGAAAAATCAAAATAAAAAAAAACGGCTACGTATAAAGATAGCTACATTCATACAGATTACAATAAAATTTAATTTTTTTTTTCTGAGTACGGGTTTTTGAGAAATCGATGCCGCCATGGAGGGGGAATTTTTTTTCAAGCGCTACGGGATCATCTCTATTGTTTAAACTATTTAATATTTTTTAATAAAAATTTGTGGAAATATTATTAGATGTCTGCTTAATAAAATAAAAAAAACCCGATCCAAAAATTCCTATATTTACTCGGTCAAAAAAAATGTTTAAAATCACTAATTTTTTGACCCGTCACAGTGGCTTTCCCCCTTAAGATTGTACATTTTTTCTTGTTAGATTAAGCTTGTTAGATTGTTAGATTAAACTTTTATAATTTATAAAAAGCAGATAAAAATGAGTGATCGGATATTTGAGGTAAATAAAAAGTGTGGTGTCCGGATTACCGCGTTGTCCGTATTAGCGAGTATCCGAATTATCGAGATTGTACTGTAATAAATTGAAGTAGTTAGTAGTAGTAGCCCCCTCCCCCCTGCGTCACTGGTAGTAGTAGTAGCTTATTATTTAAGTTAAGGCCAGAATAAGTACTTACTACCGGCCACCAAATTATCGAAGAGACTACTAGTTAGCGAATCGAAAAAGTTGAATTATGGTTTGCTAGTAACACTACTCGACAAAAAATGGGTCAATCACGTGCACCTAAAAACAAAAGTATTTTCTAGACTAAAAAAAAATTAAAGAAATTTTTTTTAAAATAATAATAATAATAATTTTTTTAATAATAATAATTAAAATAAATAATAATTTTCAATTTTGAACTTCCGAAGAATTTCCATAACTTTGAAATAGAATAAAATTCTACAGACTGAGATCCAAAACTTGTATGTTTCCCCTACCTGACATATTTTGATCCTGAAAGTTCAAAATAGAAAATTTATTTAAAGGAGACAGTTTTTCTCTTTTATTTGATACCCATATCTTCATTATTGCACAACCGCAAATATTTAAAAAAATATTTGAAATGTGTATGTCCTCAAAATTTTAAAGTCCTTTGAGAAGGTTTTTGGGTCAGAAAATGCAAAACTGGCTATGCCAGCATAATATAAATGACCTCTAGTTTCACGTCTATATCAACATTTTTTTTCGCACGGTGTAATAAATGTTAAGTTGGTGTTTTCACTCGTTGCATCATAACTTTGTAATTTTTCTTTCAATTCTATTGATGTTAGGCTTAATATTTGCTCAAATAATATATCTTTCATCTTAGATTTTAAAACCAGAGGAGATCATTTATTTTATCTATAAAAAAAACCATTCGAAAATGTATAATTTTTGAAAATGGTCAAAAAATTCAATTTCTTTCAACTTTCATCGTCAGTAACTTCCCCAAATCTCATCTGGTTTCGACAATCTGCATATGGCTGGAAAGGCTAAGGTATTATCTTCTGACCGACGGACAGTTTGTGTTAGTCGGATGATTCGTTTACGAGATATGTGCTCATAACTGAAACAACAGGGAAGAAACTGGTTTTTCGAAGATTTTTCGAAAACGCTTGTTAAAAAAAATTTTTTGATTTTCAGTTTCGTATTCCGTGGCCCAAAGTTAGTCTAGAAAACACTTTTATTTTTAAGTGTATTTTTCGTGTCGAGTAGTGTAATCCATTTACTTATTTATTTTTTTATTTATTTATTTATTTATTTATTTAATTATTCATTTATCTATTTATTTATTTATTTATTTATTTATATTTATTCATTTATTTATCTATTTATTTATTTATTCATTTATTTATTTATATTTCAAAAAAGAAACATACAAATATGTATATGTATATAAGCGTATAGCAAAAACGTAATCTATAGGTGATTCTGAGAAATTTTGCTCAAGAGACCATAGCTCTACGTCGGATTTGGAGCCCCCCAAAATTTCAAAATAGATATTTTTCAATATATACATAGAATAATTTAATTAAATTCGTCATAAAATCGGATAGAGTTATAGTAGATTTCTCAATCTGGGCTTGTTTGAAAGGTATTTTTATCACCTTTCAGAATCTGTATTGATACCAATATTTTTTTTTATTTTTAGTAGACATATTAGGAATTTTTTGTCGCAAAATAGCCTCAAATGAACTTTTAACCAATAAATTCCGAATTTTGTTCGATTTTTTTCGATAATTTTTTTTTTTTGCAGATTATAAAAGTTCAGATAATTTCCAACAACTTTTATTACGATCAATTTTTTTTTTTTTGTTACCTAATATGTCTACTAAAAATAAAAAAAAATATTGGTATCAATACAGATTCTGAAAGGTGATAAAAATACCTTTCAAACAAGCCCAGATTGAGAAATCTACTATAACTCTATCCGATTTTATGACGAATTTAATTAAATTATTCTATGTATATATTGAAAAATATCTATTTTGAAATTTTGGGGGGCTCCAAATCCGACTTAGAGCTATGGTCTCTTGAGCAAAATTTCTCAGAATCACCTATAGATTACGTTTTTGCTATACGCTTCATCAAAAAAAATCGTTCCATACAATTTGACCCGCCCTAATATGTATGTATGTATTTATTGCTGCAACTTTTAGTTTGTGCGTGAAAACTTGAATGCACATTTGCTCAGTGTACGCGCTGCTGCTGTGTTTGCATCCCATACCATTTGGCTACGCATTGTCCGCATAGTTGTCGAGATCGTCCAGCATCTCATCTGCACTGCTAATCTACAAATGGGCTGAAAGCAGGCTGGTTGAACGGAAGTGAAGTGCTTTAAAAGTGCATCGAATGCTGCAATTTGTTTACGTTTTCAGTTTTCATTTCGCTCCAGTTGTTCGGTTCAACTGCAGTTTGCAGTTTTTTAATTTTCGCACGTTTTCCATTTCCCCGGCACGTTGCGTCCTAATGGCGCTGACTGTTGTTTAGAATAAATTGCAGCATGCAAATGCAGTGCAGCAAGTGCTGGTGATGCACCCCATTGCCATAACAACAACAACAACAACAACAGAAACTATCAAGCGGTGCGCTATTCAGGCGAGCTGGAAACTGAATGAAAAGCAGCGGCTAACGTTGTCTTACTGCTTGCTGGTTGTTGTTGTTGTTTTTGGCGACGCTGCTTAGTTGTTTATTTTGATTTGAACGAACCCCACACAAAATGGTGGCCGTTGTTACACTGACTGTATGCGTGTGTGTGTGCTTTGTTGTAAGTGCTGCCAATTTGTCGCAATGGCGCACAGTGTCGCGAGTCCATAGTAGCGAGGGACAAAAATAGAAGGAATAGTCGTACGGCAATAAAATCTTGTACATATGATTTTGTTATAAAGAGAAGTTAATACACCAAAAATTACTTCAATCGCCCCACGGACACGCCCACCTCCTATACAAACCAAATACTAAGTTGACAGTATCTCGGAAACTATAAAAGATATATTGATGAAATTTGGTACAGCATATCATATCATCAATATAAACACATATGCCAAACATTTTTTCGAACAACTTACAAATACGCTTGTTATAAAAAAAATAAATTTTGAAAAATCTACAAATATCTGTTCATACTTATGCGCATCTAAGTAATTTCAAACCCAAATAGAAAATAATAGCATCTCTTATTTAATTCAGTATAGCGTATATTTTCATAAAAAATTACAATTTGTTAATCTGTACTGCTAGGACAATCGATTTCCGATGATGAATTATTCAAATTTAACCCTCTACATCTATTTTTGACAAAATTCTAAATTACAATTTTTTTAAATTGCAAAATATCAGAGATTCCGTTTTCATGTTTACACTTAATTTTCCTATTAACTGCTATAATTGGTTCTGAAGACATTAACAAGTTTTGCTTCTTTTCGAAAGTTGCCTTGATTCGATGGCACGCCACGCAGTATTACCGAAGCCTTCCATCGAATCTACCTTTTTTTTTTTGTAATTTTTCAAAATCAAGTGGTGCTTGCATATTATTACATACAAAAATTGATAGTTTAAGCGAAACGCAGCAGTGGTCGCTATGTTTTCCTGCCAACCATGCTGCAAAAAGGTCCCTATTTTTGACTGAATACGTCACTGAAAATGTTGAATTTCTTAAAAACGTGCAAGTTCCTGCAGCTAAGGTCCATGGTTTCTATTAATACATACTTTCAGCTATATCACACTGTAAAATCTCGAAGGAGTGAGAAGGAGTATTTTTTTAAAGTTTATCTAAAGTTTGATGACACTGCACTTTTATTCCTACGAATTGACGTTTCTTTAAGTAACGGTACAAGGAATATGGAAAGCAAAACAAAAGAGGGAAAGCTTCCACAGAGTTGCAAAAATTGTATATTTATAGAATATATTTACTTAATATAAGGTTCCATGGGAAATTTTTCAATAAGAGACCTCGAACTTACATTCAACAAATTGCAATAATTTCTACCCAAGTCACCCACCTTCACAAAGTGCAAGTTTGGTGGCCTGCCATCGGTATATAAATTGATATTTTTAAAATCCGTTTTCACATTTTAGTAATTTGAGGTATTTACTTCAGTACTACAAACTTATTTTTCTACATTTACGAAATTCATTTTTTTGATTTTTGTCCCTACTCGCGACACTGTGTGGCGTAGCGTCATCTTGTTGGCAAAGTGCCTTCACCCCTGTGCGCAGTGTTGCTGGCCGGGCGGACTGACAGGGTGGCAGTTAGCGGCGAAGACAACGCACTTTCAACGAGTCTTTTTTTATTTACTTTTTGAAGCTTGTCAGCAGACAGAAGACAGCATTCAGCTTCGACTTCACTTGAGCCGCTGTTGGTTGTGCGTTGTAGTTGTAGTTGTTGTTGTTGGCATCAACATGTCTGCTACGCATTGCACACACTCCGACAACTGCACGGCATAGTTTTATTTTTGCCTTTTCTCTCGATTCATCACCTGTCCACTGCATGCGTTTTTTTAGTTTTTCAGAAATTTTAAGGGGGAGGGATTTCCAACGGCGCACAGGTGACCTGTCGCTTCGATGCACATTGAGGCAGGCACACAAGTCCTTCATGTCCCGTTTCGTGGCACTGGCAGCAGATGAAGCTTCACCGCTCATCTCACCTCTCTCCCGGTCAAAGCCTTTTAGCTGCTGCATGTCACACGCTGCTCAACCGTCGCTGTCAGCGCAGCTGCTTTTTCGCTTTCATTTTTGTTTGCCTTATTTTTATTTTGCTTATATTGCGTTTTTGTTGTTGTCTTTGTCGTTTGTATTTTGTATGTTTTGTGCGCGTGTTTTCGCACTTATTCCGGCGGACTAATCGAAAAGAATTCCCATGAATGATTTAGAAGCAAACACTATTAACAACACCCAACACAAACACCCTCACTCTGCACAACACACACACACACACACAACCCAACACATTCACATGTGCACTCACCTCGGATCGTATAAAGTGTATATCCTTTTCATTACACCAACACAGCCAGCGGCCGTCACTATCGCGCGCCATGCAGCCGGATGTGTGCTGGCTGGCGTCGCTGTCGATGTGTGTGTGTGTGTGTGTGTGCCTTTTGACGTACGCCTTGCGGTAATGCAGCTGGAGTTGGCCAATTTAGTTGATGGATTTTCGTGCTAAATTGAAGTTTTAACATCCACTCCACGCGTTACGCTCGCCGCCTTCACTCCGCCCGCTTGTGCCGAGCCACAACGCATTTTTTTGCTATCCTAAATTATAACATTAGCCAGGTAGTTGAAAGCTCATTGAGCGAGTGGGTGGACTTGCCATTTCCTGGACACACAGTTTAGGGTATTTTGTGGTACTTCGAATTTTTGCAATTTTGTACTTGTAACTGGTAAAATCGTCCTACAATTGTTACATTGAGCGGTCTATATTGGATGGTGTGCTACAACCTCACAACTTGGGCAAGTTATTGGTTCAATTTCCTATGACCGAACTTGAATTGAGCCGGGACAACGATTTATTTACAACGCACGCAGTAAAACATTTCTTTTATTTTAGACATTAGGCTTCAAGTGTTAACAAAAAATACTTTCGCCAAGTGATTTATGGCAACAGGTCTTACTTTGAATTCAGTAGATAATTGAAAAGCCAATCCCTCTTTCGAAAGACAAATGGGACACTCGATTAGAAGCTTTAAAGAGCGATGAGCATGTTTTAGGGCGATTCGAGGAAAAGATTCGCTGTTCAATTGTTTAACCTCACCACAAACACGATGGTCCATTAGGTTAGGTTAGGTAGCAAAGGGTGTGTGCCGACCAGCCGCACTTTCACTCAAAGGCCTGAAACAAGGCTCATTGTGAGTCTCCTCATATATTGAATATACATACATTGTGACAAAAAAGTACCCGGAAATTGTAAATAAAACGCAGAATATTTAAGTATTCATCAATATTTATTTTGTCGCCTTCAAAGTAATCCCCATGAGATGCAATACACTTGTGCCAACGATTTTTCCAGTCCTCGAAACACTTTTCATAAGCACTTTTTGGGCTGGCCTTCAGCTCCTTCAGCGAATTTTGTTTTATCTTTTCGATCGACTGAAAACGGGTTCCACGGAGCGGCAATTTCAGTTTGGGGAACAAAAAAAATCGCGCGGAGCCAAATCTGGCGAATACGGTGGTTGATCGATGGTATTTATTGCATTTTTGGCTTTAAATTCGGTCACAATCGTGGCTCGATGCGATGGTGCATTATCATCGTGTAAAATCCATGAATTGTTCTTCCACAATTCCGGTCGTTTTCGACGAGTGTTCTCACGCAAACGCCTCAATACGGCCAAATCGAACTCCTTATTGACCGTCTGTCCCTCCGGAACAAATTCATGATGCACCTTGATTTTTGAGCGGCTTTGGTGTGGTTTTTTCGGTTTCGGCTCGTTTTTTCCCCTCCATTCCGATGATTGTTGACTTGTTTGCATGTCAAACTCATAGACCCATGTCTCATCGCCAGTTATAATGCTCTCCATGAATGTGGGATCAGAATTCGTACGATCAAACATGTCCAAAGATATCTGTTCACGGTACTCTTTTTGAAGCAAATTCGCAACAAAATCAAAACGCACTACTGAGGTGTACCGACAGTTGGTTGACAAATCGCACTCATATTTGGCATAGTAATCAAGGACAGTCCCACCAACTTAACAAAATAAATTTTTTTAAAAATATCATTTATCTGGGGAATTTAAATTACAATTTCCGGGTACTTTTTTGTCACAATGTATGTAAAGGAATATATGTATATAAGGCACAATTTGAATCAATAAGTCATTTCGACAACTTGTTGAATTCTAGCAGATACGATAGTTTAGTTTATGCTGCGTTGCTCTCAATAGACAGTAGCGTAGACCCGAAAGAGCGGCAATACCGGTCAAGATCAATAAGCGATCGAGCATTTTCTCTGCACATGCCCGGCTCTAGCAAGAAGGTTGTTCAAAACGGTAGGCGGATTCTTCTTCAAGAATATCAGGTAGGTCTTTAGCAGAAGAATCAGTGATTTGCTCAGTCAGTGATTTGAATCAGTCTTCGAGGTGTTTTGTATAAACCGGCACCTCCAGTTAATACCGAAAGAGTGGTTCTAAAACGGCGCATTTAGTGGTAATTGTATGCTTGAAATATTGCCACTTTTAACAAGCAACCAACCATAATGTGATAGTTGTTAAATTTAAAAATTTTTCTAGCAATTTAGCTGGTCTTGTAGGATCTTCGATAATCTTAGCCGTCCTGTTGTTTGTGACCTAACTGCACGCACACACAATAAATTAACAAAGTTCCTGCACAAACTACTCTACGATTGCACAACACTTTCTTTCGCATCTACCCATTCATTATTCTCACTTGAAAATTCACTTTTATTCGCACTTGTAAGCGGCCAACAGTTCGAGTGTTGTCTTCTGTTGTTATTTACTTAAATTTATTTTGCGCTTTTTCGCAACATTTGCGGCTGCCGTTTGGCCAAGCACCCTTTTGTTGCTCGCGTCCCTCACGGCACGGACAGACGTCGCAAATTGGCTGGGAGGTGTGAGTCAAGTTGAGCGCGCGGGATCAAGGCTCGCTTGCCCTCGCCTGTTTGTCTGGCAAGGTAACTGCCCTGCTAATTTCTCGCTTTGCTTTATGTTGTTGTTGTTGCAACATTCGTGGACTTGCTTTACTTATTTATTTACTTTTTGTTCATTTTAATTTTATTTTTTTGGTAGTGGTTTTGGCAGTGTGTTGTGGGCTCGCGGTGTTGCGGTGCCTGTGTGTGTGTGTGTTGTGTTGGCTATTATGTGGTGGGAGTTGCATGAAAAATTGAGCGAGCGCTGCACTTGCAACTTGCGGCAGATTACTCCGTTCGCTTCCACCAGTATTTGGCCAGTTGACGAAGTGCAGCGAAACAAACTGCACAAAAACAAAAATAACCACACCGGAAAATAAAACAAACAGAATAAAAAAATATGTAAGAAAAATGAGGAAAATCTGCAAAGCAAAAAGTGCACTGCGCTGCGCTGCCAAAATCTGTTGTGAGTTTCCGTGACTTTGGCCAATTGTGATTGAGTAAATGACGTGATGGCACGTAAGCCGTGTAATGGATGGTGTGAGCGACTTTGATTATTTGTTACTGGCTGAATGCATGGCCGACTGACGGCTGGTGTGCTGCGTTGGCGTTGCTGTTGCTGTGTCGGACGGTGATGTGCCGGAAGTTGCCGCAAAGTTTTGCGACTCCTCTGCTGCAACAACCACTTCCAGATGCCGCATCTGGCTAAGGCGAACTATGCGCTTGGAACCTTAAAATTCTGCCCGCTAACTGGTATTCGCTACGAAATACTTTCCATCGACACAATGCACGAATGCAACAAAGTCTACTCCGACCGACCGCCGACTACTGCGCACAGCTGCTGCCGGTACCTGCCGGCGCTGGCAACATCTTTCGCCAAGCAACTCCTCAAATTAATGGCATTTCTTGATATTGCACCGGGCAATAGAAATTGTTTTCTTTCGTTCTTCTCTTCCATTTGGCTGGTAATAGAATTTTCCGTTTTCCATTTTATTCACGTTGCTGCTCCGAGCGGCAACTAAAACAATGGAATTTTCATGTTCTGGCAGGAACAGAGAACGCGCGCAACGTGCCAGCCGGCAACAACTCGAATGCAATTTGAGGTTGTTCCTCTGTGCGTGTGTGTGTGTGTGTGTGTGAGCAATTTTTGCCAAAGGCGCGATTTCTGCGAAAAGAAACATTTGCAGCCTCTTTTGTGCTCTTTTGTTGCTATTCGCATTACATGAAAAGGAGTTTTGGGGTTTGCATTTCGTCTCTTCGGTCGAGTTAAACAAACTAAAGTTTTACAAAGACAGATACGTGTATGCACCCGAAATTTCATGTTCAAGTGAAGCTGATATCTACGTGTATCGATTGATTTCTGACACAACTCCATAGTGATGATGATGATTGCCCTTAATAGACTATGAAACTTTTTACTTGGCCAATTGTTGTAAATTTTGGATATGTTCAGAAGGAAGTTTCAGGTTATTATATCAATTGTTTGATAAGTAATAACCATTTGTAGCAATGCATACCAAGTATACGGACAGTGGCGCACACAGGGGGCGGGCTTTTAGGGGTTCAAACCTACCTCAAACACAAAAATTTATGGTGCAAAATACGGCTTCAAATTGAATCGGGTTCAAAAGTTGTAAGCAAACCTCTTCCCTCCCCCCAAAATGAAATCCTGTGTGCGCCACTGTATACGGGTATATAAAAAAAAAAAAAAAAAAAATAAAATAAAATAAAATAAAATAGAATAGAATAGAATAGAATAGAATAGAATAGAATAGAATAGAATAGAATAGAATAGAATAGAATAGAATAGAATAGAATAGAATAGAATAGAATAGAATAGAATAGAATAGAATAGAATAGAATAGAATAGAATAGAATAGAATAGAATAGAATAGAATAGAATAGAATAGAATAGAATAGAATAGAATAGAATAGAATAGAATAGAATAGAATAGAATAGAATAGAATAGAATAGAATAGAATAGAATAGAATAGAATAGAATAGAATAGAATAGAATAGAATAGAATAGAATAGAATAGAATAGAATAGAATAGAATAGAATAGAATAGAATAGAATAGAATAGAATAGAATAGAATAGAATAGAATAGAATAGAATAGAATAGAATAGAATAGAATAGAATAGAATAGAATAGAATAGAATAGAATAGAATAGAATAGAATAGAATAGAATAGAATAGAATAGAATAGAATAGAATAGAATAGAATAGAATAGAATAGAATAGAATAGAATAGAATAGAATAGAATAGAATAGAATAGAATAGAATAGAATAGAATAGAATAGAATAGAATAGAATAGAATAGAATAGAATAGAATAGAATAGAATAGAATAGAATAGAATAAAAAAAAATAATATAAAATAAAATAAAATGCGGCGATTATTTGTAAAACTTTTGCCATCAAACATAGCATTGAGCAAGAAAAAAATTTAATAATCATGTTAATTAAAAAATAATTTGTGTAACGAAAAATAAATAAATAGAATGATGAATTCATAGATGAATTGATTCTGGTCAAATTAATTAAAATAATTGTAGATTTGAGTATCCATCGTTTTCACTTAGTTTTTTACTTTAGTTTTTGGGAATTTGGACAAAAATCTTCTGCAAAGGATCCAGATATCAATTGAAATCTAATTCAACTCGCTGACGTTCTAACAGAAAAATATCCTAGACAGCACTAATTTCAGTATGTAGTTGGATGTAAATATATCAGGGACCAGAAATAACAGTTATTTATTAAAACTATATTTTATAAATTTACTATGAATGAGTTATATATGTATGACTTATACAAATAAATGAAATATATACATTTACATACAATACATCTACAATACATTTCTTTTCGCACGGAGAATCAAACTTGGCAATAAACTTTTTTTTTGTAATTTTTATGGAAAAATTAAAAAATAAGAGTTATTTTTATTTGTATTTTAAAAATCCTTTGATATCAATTATTTTTGATTTTTTTAATATTAGTCCACAGTCAATAACAGTTTTATTTCGATTTTTATTTTAATTGTCGTATGATAACAATTATTGGTGACTTTTATTTTATTAGTCATCAATAAAAATCGTTCAATGATTCAATGACTTTTATTTATAAAAGTAAACTTTTATTTATAAAAGTCATCAATAAAAATCATTCAGTGACTTTTATTTTTTAAGTCGCAATATAAAAGTAATTTTCATTAATGCATGCAAAAGTTACGATTTTTCCAGAAAACAGAACTGTCAAGACAGGTCTTGTTAAGCCGATCAAGAATATAGATACATTTCGATATTTAATAAATCCAGTAGTGCAATTAATGAAAATGACTTTTATATTGTGACTTAAAAAATAAAAGTCACTGACTGATTTTTATTGATGATTTAAAAAATAAAAGTGTTTGAATGATTTTTATTGATGACTTTTATAAATAAAACTCACTGCATGATTTTTTTATGACTTTTTAAATAAAAGTCCCCAATAATTGTTATCATACAACTAAAAAAAAATTGAAAAAAAACTTTTATTTGTGGACTAATAAGAAAAAAATCGAAAATAATTGTTATTATAGGATTTTAAAATATAAATAAAAAATAACTTTTATTTGTTGAGTCATTAAATGAAAGTAAAAAAATAACTCTTAAACATTGATTTTTATAATAAAACTTATAACTGTTACGGTCCCTGAAATATATTTTGTGATCATAAGTAGCTGCTGGGAGACTTCGCAACCTAATAACAAAAACATTTCAAAGCGTTATCCTAAACTGTCGGTTCATAGCTTGACGAACTCTATAACTAACCAATTCCTTAACCATTTCTGAGTGTGGTTTTTCCATAGTCCACCAATTTAAGTAGACATTACATAGATCGAAGTATATTCTGATTTCGAAGCCTGGTAACGAGACTTGTCGAACACGATTACTACTCTGACTGTTCCTGAGTGTAGTCTTTCTCCATAGAGTGGTTAAGCGGCTTTCGCAAAGCTATAATTGTATCATATCTATCCACACTTCCATACTTTGTAGTGCCCTTAACACTAGAAAGACAATTGCCATAATTTTGACGGTTTTTCATTTTTCAATATCTTTACTTTCTTTAGTATTTCTATCAACTTTTGCTTTGAAGACTTTTATTTTTTTATCGGGTTCTATAACTAGTTCTACAATTAGGGTTCTACAATTACAATTAACCAAATCCAATGTGTACTTTTCGAGATATAAGCGGATATGTGTACTCTTTGTAGGTATGGAAAACTTGCGGTCTTTCCAGTGTTAAATACGTTGTCGCAATGCTGACACCACCCGCAATGCAGAGAACAGTTCCATATTTTCTTACAACGACAAAAAAACAAGTGAAAGCAAGTAAATCAATATTTAATATACAATGCTATCAGCACACATAAGTACACATACTGTGCGCAGCAGCAGCTTCATTATTTTAAGCTCATGATTTCATACAGTTGGATGGCCTCAGTAGATATTTTATACTCCTGCTCCTGCAGTTCAATGGCAACTCATCAGGTCTCATGTTTTAAGCATTCACAATTCATTCATTTCGTCGGTGCTACTTCAACGCACGGGCACCTTCGGCCGCCTTCGACTCCTCCCACAGCATCCGTCAACTCAGCTGCACAACTCACTGCCTTTTATTTATTTTTGGGAAATTAATCTTCATTCAGACTTCCCTATCAACCGTACGAATTTCGTTCATCTTTGATATGCCAACACACGAACATGAACACGAACACCAACACAGACGCGGACACGGACACGGGCACCGACATCAACACACAAACAAAAGGCAGTTAAAGCGCACGAAAGAGAATCGAATTCGATTCGAATCGAATCGTTTCGATTTCTACATTCTGCAATTGCTCGGCGTCAACTTGGTGTTTGTTTTTGTTGCACTTTGTTGTTTTTTTGCACTATAAACAAACGTTCGATGGCATTGGGGCCACTGAGCCGTGACTACGCCGACATGTGTTGCCGTTTCCAATCCATTCAGCGATGATTTCGATTTGCTGGCGCGCCGCTATCGTAGTTGTTGTTGTTGTTGTGCGCTTGTTCCTTCCGTTTTTGTTTTTAATGAATACGTAATTAGTTATTTAGTTTGGCCATCCATTCATACACTCGACCGTTCGTTGGTCGGTCAATTCGTACGAGCGTCCAGTCACTCACTCATTCATTCAATTAATCCATGTTTGCAGCAGTCAGAACCAACCCAACTTTGCACACACTTACTCAACGACACACACACACGCTGACTCACATAAAGCATTCGGCACTTGCCACACACATAAATTTACCATTTGCTTTTGCTGTTTGCAGATTATTGTTATTGTTGTTGTTGCTATTGAGGGGATTTTGTTGAAGTCATGGGTAGTCAATAATTGACTTGTACGTTCCATTGATAGCCAGGATTATGTTCGAGTAGTTTGTTTCGATAATGTGGAAGCGTTTGAAGCGTTGTGTGAGTGCTGCTGGTTCGTTTCGACCGCACAAAGGAAAATTGTTTGTTCATTTATTGTGCGTTTAATATTTTGTTAGGTTAATGCTCAAATGATTTGCTATTGTTACATAAGGGGGGCTCGTTTGTGTGGTGGCTGTCAACACTTGTTTTTGAATGCGGCCGAGCGCTGATAAGTTGACTGAAATTAATTATTATAAATTTCACTAGTGAACAAATGTTCCAACTACCTGACATTTTCCGGGGCAATTTATCTTAGGCGAGTGACCCATCGACACGGAGCACTTAAGGTTAAAATATGCGGAGCGAAAATTGTACATTGACCGAGGAAAATTATCTTGAAACGACAGGTTGCATGAATTACGAGTACACGACAAGTCAGGCTTGTGTAGCACTTAGAGTGTTCTCAAAACATATAAAAGTTGGCAAAGTTTGAAAATTTTGTAGTCACGTACTGGAATTCGAGATGGTAAGAATGCTGTCCGTTTGCTATTGGCCATAAATAAATCTAAAACAAATCATTTCAGCATTATTTGGCGCTGCACGGAATTGTTCTGAGTTTATGTCTGTTGGTGACAGCTCAGGCTCACAGCATGGGCCGGCGGCAGGCCTTGGTTGTGGAGGAGATTGCGCCGATTGTAATAGAAAATGAGTTAGTACCCAGTACTGTGGCACCGGCAAGTGTGGCCAAGCAAACAACGCGCACAAATAACATTGAAAAGACATCAGCAGCGCAGAAGGACACTAACAAGGTGCAGTTGGTCTATGAGGAAGTGGGATATGAGCCTCGAAAGAGCGACGACAATGTCGATATAGAGCCACGTGTAAAGAATAATGCAGAATCTATCAGCTATGTAGATGCTAAAGATGGCAACGCGGTCTCAAAAAGCAGTAAATCCACTTTGAGCAACTCTGATAGTTCCATTGGTGACACTTTAAACAGTACAGCGACGACACTAAGCAATGCTAAAGCTGAAATATCGCCACCAACCGACAGACCGTTACCGGTTGAGAATCCACAAACCATAAGAACACCAACAACAACACCCATACAACCCAGAATTGATAACCCACAATCAGCAACAACAACAACCGTACACAAACTACCGTTACCGGTTGAGAATCCACAAACGATTATGAACTCATCGAAAGGCATTCAATTACCAATTCGGAATTCATTTCCAACAGGAAAATCACTGCTTGCTGAAAATGAAAAGCCAACCATAAGAACACCAACAACAACACTCATGCAACTTGGAATTGAGAACCCACAATTAGCAACAACAACAACAACCGTCAAGCCATCATTAGCTGACAATTCCACACAACTTCGAATTGAGAATCACCAATCAGCAACTACAACAAATCCATTGGCAACTGAATTCTTTCAGTCAACTGAAAATTCACAACCAACTGAAAATCTATCAACAGCACAGACACAGCAATCGGCGCCGGATACAGAACTCTCTCCAAATGACATTTCTGCACACTCCACCAGTAGACAGGCACCTGCCAACACTTCTTTCTTTACGCCCTTGCAAAGCCTCTTCATGAGTTTTCGGCCCTTCTCGCAATCCTTCCTGCTCAGTCCATTGAATCTGGCCACCATAAACTCCACCCAACCCATCACACCACCACCAGGTTTGGGCTTGGTGCTGCTGCCCTGGAACGTAACCGCCGGCAATCTGTTCAGACCTTGGAACCTGACAACGCTCATTCGACGTCCCGGCAACCAGCAGGCCAATGCGGCACGCCACGGATTCTTCAAGCAGTACTACCAAAACCGGGATACGACCACCAACAGCTGGAACAACTTTCGTTTCTTTCCCTTTCTCAGACACCTCAACTTCACCTACCCGAATACCACCAAAGACACCTCCAAGCAGAAATCGCAAAGCACTGACACCGCCAACGCCGAAACATTCCACGTGCTCCTCCCCATGCAGTACCACTCCCAGTACCAGTACAGCGAGGACGACGAGCCGCAGTTGGCTGTGGGGCGTCCCCTAACCAATCAGTACAAGCGCGTGGGCGGCAACGCAATGACGCAAGCGGAGCGCGAGCAGGGCTTTCAAATTCTGCCGCCTGTCATACACATCGAGACGGAGCAGCCCTACTTGCGCAATGCCAAGCCGCAGGAGCCGGCCGCTGCCGTCGAGGAGCCCAAGAAGACATCGCTGATGCTGGAGCTGGAGGTGCCGAGTCCCGTATACAAATTTATGAAAAGTATTTTCAATCTGTTTACCAATTAAATAAACGCTCATTAAATGTTTTCGGAAATGCGAAACGTGCAACATTAAATTTTGTTTTCAAACCAACCGGCGACCAAGTCGGTTTCGCTGTATTCGCATGTTTTCCCATTTGTCGTCGCTCCTGCGTACATTTAGGGCTGGGCCGAGCTTTGTTGTTGCCAAAGTGTCTGCCAACTTGCGTTGCAAACTTTGTCGTACTTGAAATATTAGAAACTTTCCCGCTCAATGGGAGCAACCATAAATCTCTCATGAAATCAAAAACTTTGCGCTGCACGACAACCCAGCGAACTAACCTTGCGTGAAAATGTACAGCGTTCGCCACCGAGCCCGCGCCGGTGTCGCATAGTGTCACCCGTTGCTAGTTTATAGAATTTTGCTGCGCAGCTACTTTCGTGCTCAGGCAATGTGAAACGCTGTTCGGCGGCCCTATTCCGGTGTGCTTCAGCTGATCCCCAAACGTGTTAATGTTGTTGTTGTCGAAACGTAGTTCCGGCGATTTTATTCGATTGTCAAGTCAATCCAATAAAACTTGTGTCCATTTAATTTAAAATTCTCCCACCCCACGTGCCATCTCGTCCCCCTGCCGCCAATGTTTATATTTAATGCAACAAATTCTTACACTTTCCTTTCGATTCGGTGCCATTTGAATACGAGGATGCGGGGAGCAAATTAATGGCCACAGAGTTGGACTGGTCTACAACAACGACGAAAATGTATAAACATAACAGAAGAACGGCAGAAAGACTTAACAACAACAAAAGCTACATTCACACAAACACACTTAAATAACGTGCGAAAAGTTTCACTAGCTTTGAATAGGGGAGAATGGTGTAATTTCAGCAATAAAATGAATTCCACAGCCTTTTTTTAATTTAATTGTATTCATTCCAATAATTGTATTAAAATATTTCATAATTAAAAGTAATTTAAAAATTAAATTAAAAATAACAACATTCGTTATCCTTAATAACAAAGGGCAAACATTTTCTTGCCGTTTCTGGGGGGTACTGATTTCGTATCTTCAACTCATTTTTAAAACTTGGTTCGAGTTTTCGATGAAAATGGCTTAGGGAATGTGAATGGGAACGGGGAATGGGATAGTTTTTACAGATATTGCGCAGATTGTATTCTGAAAAGAATTTTTGTATTTGTAAATGATCCCTTAATCAAATTGAATACAATTAAATTTTGTATCAACGGTTCATAAAAAAACGGAGTTTATCGGAGTTGGCACTATTTATAGATATCTTGACTATTAGACTTGACTATTGACTATTGACTATTACATTATAAATATTACAATACATTTTATTGTAGCAGTACACATAAAAAAAATAATAATAATAAAAAATAATCAAATCAAATCAAATCAAATCAAATCAAATCAAATCAAATCAAATCAAATCAAATCAAATCAAATCAAATCAAATCAAATCAAATCAAATCAAATCAAATCAAATCAAATCAAATCAAATCAAATCAAATCAAATCAAATCAAATCAAATCAAATCAAATCAAATCAAATCAAATCAAATCAAATCAAATCAAATCAAATCAAATCAAATCAAATCAAATCAAATCAAATCAAATCAAATCAAATCAAATCAAATCAAATCAAATCAAATCAAATCAAATCAAATCAAATCAAATCAAGTCAAATACAATAAAATAAAATAAAATAAAATAAAATAAAATAAAATAAAATAAAATAAAATAAAATAAAATAAAATAAAATAAAATAAAATAAAATAAAATAAAATAAAATAAAATAAAATGAAACTAAATTCAATTGAATAAAATTAAATAAAATTAAAATTAAAATAAAATAAAAAATAAAATTAAATAAAATTAAAATAAAATTAAATAAAATAAAATAAAATAAAATAAAACAAAATAAGATAAAATCAAAAATTTAAAAAAATATTACTTGACATATAATAATAAATAAAAAAATATAAAAACATATTATATATATTAATATCAATTGAAAAATATACATACATCAAAAGTTAGGACCTTATAAGAACTTGAGTTTAGATAAACATAAAATTTCATACGGTTTCAGGACTTTCTTTAAAGGTTTTCGATTAATTTTTTGGTTTGTTATAAATATTTTTATTCAATAAATAAATTGTCATACGGCTTCATAACTTTCTTTACAGGGCTTCGATTAATTTTTTGGTTTGTTATAAATAATTAAGTTTATTGTTTCTTCTTTATCGTCCTAGCTTTATTCCCCAACAACTTTTCTATTTCTATGTTAAGTAACTTGATAAAAAATTAATTTTATAAAATTTTTATTTTTAACATTTTACTATTAATTCAAAACCACTGTTGCACTATTCAAATTGAGTTTTTAATATTAACAAAATCAATTAAACAACATTTGAAAAATCAAGTTTCAATATTCATTTGCTAAAAAAAGAAAACCTAAAATAAAATTAATTTTATCAAATTTTTATCTTTAACATTTTATTAATAATTCAAAACCACTGTTTTGAATTATTTGTTTTTAATATTAACATTAACATTTGAAATATCAGATTTCTATATTCATTTGCCCAAAAAACAAAAAATGCCATTTCCCCCCTACATATCTGAACGTTGTTCTGGCCACTTTCGGTGGCGCCGTAAAAAGGCAACATTTTATTACACTGTTGTGAGCAACACGTGTAAATCCAATTTTTTTCTTCTAGGTATTTAACAAAAATTAGGTTTGTGTGAAAATGTAACATTTCTCTTATTCGCTGACATTTGTCGAGCTTAGTTTAGTTCAGTTCAGTTGGGTATTTGTTGTTTTTGTTTTGGCTGTCAAATAAATAAGGTAGCGATTTTATGGAGACCATTACGAAGAGCGCACTAAGGACAAAGTTTTGATGGGCCAAGTAAATTGGAAGCGACTGCATGATTTTAAGCAAATTCAGTTGGCGATGGCTGCGATTTGGGCACATTTTTCAATGTCCCAAAACTCAACGGTGGAACCTACAGGACGGCGCGGCGTACAAATTAGCTGCCGTGCTGTCGCAGTGTTAAAGCCGGTAATGTGCTAACAGGCGCGTCAACACGTCAAGCAAACTTGCGCAACAATACCACTCGGGATTACACGAGCTGTCACAGCGGCAGTTATGGACGCGCGCTGTGAATGCTGCGTGCTAACAAGTTCAGCTCAGGTGGCTCTCAGGTGTCAAGTGCGGCGAAATTCGTACACATTCGCCCCAAGGCGCCAGGGAAAAGTTTCCTTCGGCGTTTGGTGTGTGTGCCGATTTGTAGGTTACTGTGTAGCCACAATATTTGCGAATTTGCGAATTTGTAGCGCTCGAGCGCTGGTCGGCGGCAAGCAAATGTGATGGCGCCTCTGGCTGAGTATTTGAAAGTTCCTTAAGTGGAAGAATTTAACGAGTCGGGCGCGTCAACCTTTCGCACACCGTTGCCAGTAATGAATATTGCAAGTATTTGGCAGTGTTTGCACACTTTCACTGCTGCGCGCCGGCACCGGTGTCTGCTGACAGCGAATGCGGAAGAAGCCAGGCGTGCGCGTCGAGTGCTCGTCGCACTTGTGGCATTCGGACTGGAATTGGACGACAATGTTGCCAGCCGACTGCTATGAGAGCATCAAAGTCATTCAGCTGAAAATTGCATGACAACTCAGCGATTTTGAAGTGGTAAACATGCGGCAGCGCAGGGAATGCGACTGCGCCACAAATGCCAGCGCGCGTACCTACGAGTGCCAGGGCATGTAACGACCAGTGGGGAATGGAGGTGTGTTGGTATGTGTGCATGCAGCAGATGGAAAATAACTTGCACCGAAGCTTATGGAGGCCGCATTATTAACTCAATGAAGTGTGTGCGGCATGAGGAACTAATTCAACTGACAGCGCCATAATGGAGAAGTACGAGCGCCGCCATGGCTGCGGCTGCAACTGAAGCCGAAGCTGTGGCCATGGCTATGACTTGGAGGCCGAAGCTGTGGCGCGCATGGGGTAATATACTTGGAAGAATGCCCGCCTTGCCGGCAATGGCACTGCTCGCCGCACACCGCACACCGCAACAACGCAACGTGCGCGGCGTGCTTCGTGTAAGCAGGAATTATGATGTAACCATTGTGCGGGCTTAGAGCTTAATCAAAAGATTAACTTTTCCACAATACGATCTTATTTTAGTTGCGCCGTAATAGGACTTGCAGCGCGCGCTCGAGAGATGCTGCGATAGCGGCGGCAAGTTGGGACGCGCGCGTCGAGTCGCTAAGTACAAATGCGTATAAAGTTTATACTATAAACTCTCCAGTGCGCGCCAGTTTGAACCGCCGGCACACGTGTCGTCATTTGTTGCGGCTTAAGCGATAACCAGCAAACACAATAAAATGTGGAGGAATTTTTTTCGCTGGAATTCGCAACACTTGAATGCAACTAAAGTTTAGTGGTTTCAATGCACACAAGTTAAGCGTATTTTGATTCTTTGTCCTACTTTGGTTCGGTTCTTTTTGTATGACATATACATTGTGACAAAATAGTACCCGAAAGTACGCAAAATATTTAACTATTCATCAATATTTATTTTGTCGCCTTCAAAGTAATCCCCACGAGATGCAATACACTTCTGCCAACGATTTTTCCAGTCCTCGAAACACTTTTCATAAGCACTTTTTGGGATGGCCTTCAGCTCCTTCAGCGAATTTTGTTTTATCTCTTCGATCGACTGAAAAATTTCAGAAGAAAAAATCACACGGAGCCAAATCTGGTAAATACGGTGGTTGATCGATGGTATTTATTGCGTTTTTGGCTTTAAATTCGGTCACAATCGTGGCTCGATGCGATGGTGCATTATCGTCGTGTAAAGTCCATGAATTGTTCTTCCACGCAAACGCCTCAATACGGCCAAATAGAACTCCTTATGGACCCTCTGTCTCTCCGAAACAAATTTACGATGCACCAAACCACGAATACCGAAAAAAACAATGAGCATCTCCTTGATTCTTGAGCGGCTTTGGCGTGGTTCTTTCGGTTTCGGCTCGTCTTTTTCCCTCCATTCCGATGATTGTTGACTTATTTGCATGTCAAACTCATAGACCCATGTCTCATCGCCAGTTATAATGCTCTCCATGAATGTGGGATCAGAATTCGCACGATCAAGCATGTCCAAAGAGACCTCTTCACGGTACTCTTTTTGAAGCAAATTCGCAACAAAATCACAACGCACTACTGAGGTGTACCGACTTAAGCAGCTGCTGTAAACAAACTGGTTGACAGATCGTGCTCATATTTGGCATAGTAATTAAGGACAGTCCTACCAATTTAAAAAAATAAATAAATTTAAATTAAAATTTCCGGGTACTCCTTTGTCACAATGTATCTCTAGGCCATATGGTCTGTCATGTCTCTGTTTCTCACATTACAAATTTTAGATCTCCAGGCGTTTGTTCTGTTTCTCTTTGGCCAAAGCTAGAGTAAATATAGGGTGCTTTTTTTAGAGGTATAGAACTTCGAATTCAAATAAAACACAAGAAAATCGTTTTAATGTCCATCAATTTGGCTTTATTGGAAGGATAATTTTATGCCATTAATGTTTAAATATGATTTCGGGCATGTGGCCGCCGAGGCTGGCTCGAATAAAGCCAATTCTACAGGTCCAATTTTCAACCACTTTTTCGAGCATTTGGGGCCGTATGTCGGCAATAACGCCACGAATGTTGGCTTCCAAGTCCCCTAACGATTCTGGTTTGTTGGCGTAGACGAGCGACTTCACATATCCCCAAAGAAAATAATCCAATGGTGTCAAATCACACGATCTTGGTGGCCAATTGACAGGTCCATTCCGCGAAATTATGCGCTCATCGAATGTTTCCTTCAATAAATCGATTGTGACGTGCGCTGTGTGGCATGTAGCGCCGTCTTGTTGGAACCACAACTCATCCACATTCATGCCATCCAATTCGGGAACAAAATAGTCGGTTATCATGGCTCTATACCGGTCTTCATTAACGGTAACTGACTCTCCAGCATTATTTCGGAAGAAGTATGGCCCAATGACTCCACCAGCCCATAGAGCACACCAAACAGTCAGTTTTTGTGGATGTAATGGCGTCTCAAGGGTCTCATGTGGATTCTCTTCACTCCAAATGCGGCAATTTTTCTTGTAGACGTAGCCATTCAACCAAAAATGAGCCTCATCACTGAACAAAATTTTGCGATGAAAATCAGCATTGAGATCAATCTCATTTTCGGCCCATACACCAAAATCACGACGCATTGCATGGTCTCGCGGCTTTAATTCTTGCACAAGCTGGATCTTGTAAGGTCGCAAGCCAAGATCTTTGCGCAAAATCTTCCATAAAGTTGATGGACAAAGCTCCAATTGCTGTGCACGGTGGCGAATCGATTCATTCGGGTCCTCTTCAACATTTTGCTCTACAGCGGCAATTGTTTCTTCGGTGCGCACTGTTCGACGTCTCTGCGGATGCGTATTATCACATAGAGTAAACGTAGTGCGAAAACGACCCATGGTTAACCGAATTAATTGCTCTGATGGACGATTATGTCGACCATAAAATGGACGGAGCTTGCGGTAAACTTCGCGAACTGAACCATTATTTTCGAAATAAATTTGCACGATTTGCAAGCGTTGTTCTTTTGTCAACCTGTTCATGATGAAATGGCAAACCAAACTGAACATAAATGACATTAGAGTTGCCAGATTTGACCACAAAATGCCAGTTTTATCTCTATTCGAAAAACAAACCTCTAAAAAAAACACCCTATATTAAGTAAGTAAGAAATTGTTTATGCATCTATTTTTAAATATGTTTTAATAAATGGGTTTTTGTAATAGTCCAATAAAACTGTTTTAGGATATACCTATTGTTCCAATTAGATTAAAAGCGTTAAAAATGGCAAGAACTAGTCTTCTTCCAAATATTGGTGCCCAAAAAGTTCTTTAAAGCGGATGCGACACGCCTCCTAACCCATAAGTATCACCATTAGGAGCTATTATCCTTGAGCTTTCTTGAGCGAATAGTATTTTCAAGCTCTCCCCTTTCATTTGGATGTGGGAATGGTTTTTGGGAGAGGAGCTGACAATATTCATCAGAGAAGGTCTCTTGATACATTGAAAATCAGAAAAAAATATATTATTATTATTATTTATTAAACTTATAATACATCAAAAGCTTAATATTAATTAAGAGCATAGCTACTGGGCTATCAGCTCAAGAAAAAAATATAAATGACCAGGAAGCTAGGAAGGGTCTTCTTGTCATTCGACTTCAATTTGTATCAACGTTAGTTCCGAAAAAAAATTGATAAAGGTGAAAGTAGTCTAATAGATTAGATTAGAGTGAACTATTGTGTCATGTCCCTCTACGCTATTGGATGAGTTCCTGTTCTCCAATGTTTTCTAGGAACTCCTCTAGTTTCCTTAGATTCATTTCAGACAAATCTCTCGTCTGCATCACCTCCTCTCCTAATATTCGCTTTCTCGCGTGTATTGGGCCAGGGCAAAGTAGTCTAGTAAGTAAAGTAATCCAAAGATTGGCCCGTGGATCGACTGACATATTTGTCTGTCTTGTTTCCAACAAAGTCTGCCAAAGGAAGCCATGTCTATAGTTCAGCGCATGCACGAATCGGTGTCAATCTTCACAACATTCTCATTGGTTTTAGCATCCATTTAAGAATTCATTTGCATTCAAATTCTCCAGCGTTCCATGTGTTCATTTGTACATTTCTTTACAATTTCGGTATTCCTGTAGAGTGCAATTTGTATGGTTTTTGGTTGATTTTTATGGCCGTTTTGTATGGTTAAAGAAAATCCTTTGCATGCCATACATTGTGTGCTGCGCTTTGCATTATTTTTGCATTGCATACATCATTACATACGTACATACGATCGTGAGTGCCCGTTCGTATGTATGTACGTCCGCAGGTATTCGCACTCGCATGCGGCAATGTCACTTGTCATTAAATCGAAATAAACTGACCGTCCAATATTTGTAACTAAATGGCCATCGCTTTTTTCGCCAACTGTAATTGATTATAATTTACCACGGCATAATGTCATTTTGAACAAGATAAAATACATTTGGATTATATGTGTGTGTGCGTGTGTGAGTGTGAGTGCACCGCACTTGGACGCACACCCAACAGGTGGTCAACAGGGAGCAGCGAACGCGTGGCGACTGCGCCAACTGAGCTAATTGCGAGTGAGTGAAAGAGTGCTGCACACTGATAGCCGAACATTAGGTTTAGCACATTTGGCGGTAATGACATGAAAAAATTGCTCACTGGCCGCGCTGGGCACAACCGAAGGTGGCATCGGTGGTGTTGGTGAAGCTGATGCTGTGCGGTGGCTTTCACATTTGTTGTGCCACACTTGTGCACGGTGATTATTCATGTTAGGCTGACTGACTGGCTGGCTGGCTGCAGGGAAGCAGCGAAAGGAGCTCCGCATGCAAAGTGCACTATTTAGTGGGCAATTGTTCGAATCTTGCTTTGAGTTATGAGATTTTTTTATGAACCTAAAATGCACCAATTCATGTCTATTGTGTGGCATTTATGAATGATTTTTATAGGGGCATGCAGAAGCATAAGGCAGCTGGAGAGATGAGTGGATGAGTGCTGGAACTGTGTTGTTGTTGGTTAGGCTGAAGATAAACAGATGATTAGACAAAACGTAGGTTAGGTTCGACTGCACTTTTAAATCCGAGAACAAAAGCTGGTTTCCTAATTCATTCGAGTTTGTTGTTCGTTAGTAGACTAGTTTCAGATTACATCTGTAAATGATAAACTTTTTAGTATATAAATAGGTTAGGTGGCTCAGGAAGTGCTTCCTTATGAAAAATGCGGCATTGTTAAGGCAACAAGGTGAAAATCATGTCAATTGGTTTATTGGTTTAGAAGTGACGATACAAAATATGAAAAAAGTACAGGAATGAAAATGAATGAATGAAAACATTACACGGTACTTGTATCTCACTAACTCACTAGAGCTGCTACAAAAAATTTGAGGGTAGATTCGAAATCAGCGTACCCAAGTTAGTAAGAAGCAGTAGAAAAACTCCAGAAAAAAGTGTGATTTTGTTGCGCTGTGTTATTATAGGAAATAGGCATTGCGACTTAAAAGGTCTACTTTGCGCATTACAAAAACTATTGCACCAAGCGATCTGTTACAAACTTTAACAGGTCAGTAAAGCCGTTAGGAATCATTCTTTCCAAATGATGCATTTGATAAAAATCGAGATACGCTATTAAAGATTCTGAGTCATAACACTGTACGACAAAAAACAAAAAAATTTCAAAACACTCGAAAAAATTGATGTACTCGCGAAACTAATGGCCAAGTTAGAAGGACGAAATTCAAGGTTGTGGTAGTGTACATATTAGTCCTTAAGATATATTTTTTTCAAAAAAAACGATTGGAGTTTTCCAAGGATATTCAAGGATAACGTTTTAAAAGGACATTTTCAATACCTCTTCGTCCTTTTGCACCAAAACATTACATTTTCTAAGATTCTAAGGATTTTTCTCGTTTATTTGATACCCATATTGTTATTCTACAATGCGCTAAATTTTTAAAATAAAACAAAATTTTTTGAAATAAACATGTTCTTTTAAAAAAAATCGTGACGTCAGAAAGAAAAACTAAAAACGCAGTTTTATTACATTTGGCCCCTAGTTTCGCGAGTATATAAATTTGTTCGTGTGTAAAATTTGTTGTCGCACGGTGTCATCAATCATTCTGGAAAGCCTAACTTGCCACAATGAATGAGTTTGTAGAGTGAAAGGAGCCTCCAAAAAATACATGAATGACTCAGAACAACAAAACTGCATTTAGAAAATGTTACTATTTTTTTTAAATAATTTTATAATAAACTGTCGAAAATCGAAAATCGTTTTTATGTCAAGCATTTCGAAAATCAGAGTCAATTAAAAAATATTAACTATGAATATGTATGTATTTTCTTTTCTTTTTTTTCTTTTATTTATTTATTTATTTATTTAAAGGACAAGAGGTAGCGCAGTGAGAGATTTCGCTCTCTTAATTGCACATCATTAATACGTGATTTTCAACATTTTGAGTTTATAACTAACCTTAAAAAAAAAAATAACAATGTATGCTTAATTTCTAAATTTAAGATTTTAAGAATTGCCTCGGCCTCGATAGCTCAGCGGGTAGCGCGCTGGCTTCGCATACCGAGCGCCCCAGGTTCGATTCCTGGCTTGGGCTGGAAAAAACACTCATCTACTTCTGTCGCTATCCACATGAAGGGAATGAGAATTACAAGAATCGCACAAGTGCGCTCTTGGCAGGCAATGGCAAAACCTCCAAGTGTGAAAGAAAAACTGCCCATCGCCGTTCGGATTCGGCGTTAAACTGTAGGTCCGCTCCCCTCCCTTTCCCCTCCGTTTGAAATGTGTGGTGTATCACATGTTGAAAAAAACAGTGTTGCATACGCATTTCAAACGGGTGGAATCTGTGGTATCACAACGGGCCCATTAAGAGGCCTAAGTGTGTCTCATACAGAGGCAGCCACCTCAACCTAACCTAACCTAAGAATTTAAGAATTGGGTAGAAAGATAGAAAGGAGAAGAAGGTAGAAAATAGAAGGTAAAGATTCACATTGTATGAAAAAACTTAGTAACTGCCCTTTTGAAGCATCTTGTGCTGTTCAGAGTTTTGATACTAGTTGGTAAAGTGTTCCATAGTCTGACAGCACTAACAAAGAACAGTCTAGGGGACGTTAATGTAACATATCTGGGGATAATTATGTTATGAGTACGTGAGGAGACAACAAAACGTAACTTTTCATATAGATAGTGCGGCTGACGACATTTAATTAATTTGTAAAGAAAAATAACATTACGAACATTGAGAACCCAAGAATATTTTTCGTCAGGTGCGAGATATGCTCAAATTTTCTCTTACAATATATGAATCTAGCTGCGAAGTTTAAAGTCATTGTTAATTTATTTTTTGACACACAGTCTAGACTGCCATATATCAGTTCAAAGTACGAGATGTGTGGGACAACAAGGTTCTTAACCAACTTAAGTTTAATTTCAGAAGACAAATAAAAACATGAGTGCCACAAAGTTTTCAAGACATAATACATTTTGGACAAACAGGCACTACTGTGATTTGTGCAAGTTAAACGATTGTTTATCCTGTAGCCAAGATTTGTCACCACAGACTGATATTGCAGCTCTGTCCGTCATACAACTATGGGAGACAAGCTCGCAAGATCATACGGTACACACGATATGGGAAGTGCTTGTTTTAGCCACATTTAAGCAAAGGCCGTTTGTTGAGGCCCAGGTTATAATGCATTCAAGATCTTCATTTAGTCTAAATACTAAGTCTTCACAAAGACCAATTGGACGTGAAAAATATATTTGAGCATCATCAGCATATAGGTAGGTGAATTGATGCATTGTGACAACAGTGGACAATATCATTAACAAACATACTAAAGAGAATTGGACCCAAAATAGATCCCTGAGGTACCCTACAGGCAACTCTTTTGCGTTGCGATATACGGGTACCACATTGTACCTGTTGGAATCTCTCAGACAGATAGCTTTCCATGAGTTTAACAAATGACAAGTTGAAGCCAAAGTAATGCTTGAGTTTTAAAAGCAAAATATCATGGCTGACTGTGTCGAATGCTTTTGAGAAATCAAGAAGTACTAAGGTTGTCAAGGATTTACTGTCAAAAGCCGGACGAATGTCATCAATAATTTTAAGTATCGCAGTAGCACAACTATGACCAGGTCTGAAACCAGATTGGAACTCACTGAGAAGGTTATGTTTATTCATATGCGACATAATTTGTGTTGAAATTAGTTTTTCATAGACCTTTGCTAGTGCTGGTAATATACTTACTGATAGGCCTAAAGTTTTGTGGAGTGTCATGTATGTATTTTGCATGGACAATTATGTTGGCAATAACCTTAGCTTGAATTCAAAAAAAATCGATCTAGTGTAATTTGTTGAGACAAGTTGTATTTGTTGGTTTTAGTTTCATTTGTTGAGATTTGTTGAGTTGTAATTGTTAGTGTTTCAATCACTTGGGCGAGCTACAACAGCAAAACTTACTTCGAAGCGCTGGCGAGTAATTTGTGTTGGCTCATCAATTTGTAGTGTTCCTCAGTTGCAATTGTCGGCAGTCCAACGTTGTTACGTGACATTATTGGCAAAAGCGAAGGTAAACAAGAAACGCCGACATGTCGCGCACATCAAGCCAACCCATCTTTATTGTCATTAAAAGCAGCACTTCCATGAAGTGTAGAACTCATTTCCGAGCACGCCGCGCCTTCGACATCTCCCCCCCCTCTTTTTCCGCTCTCTAACGTTGCACCACTAATTGTGCATATGCCGCGCAAGTCGTTTGGCCCGGACTTTGTGCGTGCAACTGTTGGACGTTTTTCTGCATTCGTTGTGTTTCAGTTATTCGCAAATCTCGAACCCGATTTTCTGCTGCAACAGTAATGCAAAAGCATTCGCCGCTCATCGAGTGGGCGTTGAGTACCAGCAAGTGCACTGTGGCAGCCCGGCGGCTAATTAAAACGAGTGCAAGCACAGCCACCGCAATGCAATTTCCCAGAAATACCAAATCAATATGCCAGCTGTTTGATTTGACTTTGAGGCAAAATTAATTGATTGATTTGAGCTGGAAAACAACGATCCGCTGCGCTGTATGCCAAAACGCACTGCTAGGCGAATAACACTGCACCCCCCCTTTCGCCGTCCAGCCGCGCCAGGTTGGTTAGCCATGTCCGACTTGGCCTGATTGCAATTCCTAAATGAACTCGTTATTTCATTGCCATGTTCGCAGTACTTTGCTTTGCCTTCCCACTATTGAGCGTTGAATTTCCTGATTTCAATTTTCTGTGGAGTATATTTTTGCCGTTTTGTTGATTTGCGTTCTCAAGATTTCAATTACTTGAACCGCAAAATTCATTGTTGTGGATTTTCATTACCGACGGCGATTTTGCTTACTTCGCTTGCTTTCTCATTCTATTTTATGCGCCGCAATACAGTCGACTGCGTTATAAAAATGTATCCTTCGCCATAATGTTGAACTTTGTTTTCGCATTGCCAACGTGGCTGCCCAACTTGCCAAAGCGCGAAAGTTTTCTTTTTAATTACTTCACATAAATTTCAACCCGAAAATAAGGAGAGAAAAGCACGCAGATTCCAATGATGCCACTCGATTATAGTCCTATTCTCCCTTCCGCCGTGTGGCGCTTGTGGCAGTCGTTATTGTTGTGGTTATCGCTGGAATTTCGCTGGCTTGCTGATGACAACGTTTTAGCGTCCAAATGTTTGTGTAATTACTTTGACCTCAGACTTGATGGCTGCGGCTAAGCAATGCAATTGGACGGCGGTCTACCTAATAGCGGCAGCGGATTTAAGGAATTTTTTAATGTTTTAGCTTTGGCAAATGTACAAAGTTGATTCGGCTGAGATTTGGCCAGACAAGGAAAATTTCGAATATTGCAGCGCAACACGCACAGCGGGAATCACGAAGATGCCCTGAAAGTATTGGACTATAGAAAATGTAATGCACCGAGAAAGAAAATTGTTGTATGGAATATTTGTTAGAAACTGCATTGGTCACAATTTCGTTGTCATTTCTCCACTGAGACCAAGCACAGTCGAGGAACTTGTGAAAATTACGCTCCCTTGCCGACTCGTTTTTGTTTTAATAAACCGCTTTGATTTTGCTTATTGTGCCATGATTGCTCTTCAAGCGTGAACATTGATATCCTTGAAATAATTCCGCAATAGAATTTTTTAAAATTTATCTTATGTCCCTTCACCATCACGTTGCCACACAAAAATCCACCGTAGCGAAAAACACAGCCGGCACGTGTATTGTTTTTTATTCCATAACAACGAGAAAAATTAGTAGAACATTAAATATTTATCACTTGGTGCTGCTCACTCCCACTCGTCGCCCTGCTCCTCGTCCACGTACTCCTCCACGTCGGGATAGTCCTCATCGTTGCGTGAATAATGATTGAATATCATGTCGCCATGGTTATGGCCGTCGCAGCCATGCATGTCGTCGTAAAGAATTTCGCCCTGTCCGTGCTCATGCCCCGCCCCATGGCCGCCGCTGCCATATCCGCCGTGGCCGTGGCCGTGGCCGTGACCATGCCCATGGGCATGGCCGTTGCCGTTGCCATGCGTCGAGTAGCCGAGTATCTTGTAGACGGTCTGCTTGGTGCCGCCGCTGTGTATGGTCGAGTAGACGGTGTGCGTGTGGTGGTGGGTCTTGATGCTGAACGGCACATGGATGACGAAGCGTTTGTGCTTGCGTGGACCCGCCTCGCACGCGCCCAGCAGCTGCCCAATGGCCAGCAATGCAATGATCAGTGTGATGGCCAAGCTGCGCTGTCTCGGCGGCTGTAAGAGATTTCAATCCACTTTCAGTTGAACTTGTCTCCGTGCGCATGCTGGCCAACTCACTTGAATTCCGCGCATTATAAATCGGTACAGATGGACGGCCAATTGTGATTCAACACATCGCGTTGATGCAACCCAACTAGCAGCGGCGAACTGTTAGGCGTTTTGCATTTGTTGGGCGTTTTATATGCAAAACTCGCTGCGCACGGCAGCTGCCGATTGAAGAGGCATATTTGATTTCATTGAAATCAGTACAAGTTCAGTGTCCGCTGGCGCTGTGCTAACCAGCCGGCAAGCGCCTAATGTCGGTTTCGATTGCAGCCGGCACTGCCAACCAATCATAATCAAAATCATAATCATAATCATCGTCGTCGTTATGTGCTGCAACAATGGCGTCTTTGGGCTTAATGCGACCACCGATCGACAGACCTTGCATGTACAAAATTTGCATACACTGCTGCTGTATGGACTGACCACGAGTACTTTTGTAAATCCGAATACCCGCTGAACTGAATTGGTCGGTTTAAAAAGTTTTAAAGTCAGTGATTGTAGACAACGATTACAATCAATTAGTTACAGTGTGAGGATAAGAAAATATCTAAGAGATAGAACAAAGATAAGAGTCGAGTTAGAGTTAGAGTGGCACTAGAGTGAGAAATCGAAAAGGATGCGAATTTGAGAACAAAACTAAGCCAGAAGAGGAATCATGAACAGTAACTACTGCAGGAGTAGTGTTAAAAAAAGATAATGAAGAATGAGTTAGAGTTAGGGCCAGAAAAAAAAACATTATCATTAAGATAGACATTTTAATTAAATTTTTATAAACTAATTAGTAAATTGTAAATGTATGTTTCACGTAGGAATGACTTTTTCCCCAATCTTGAAAATAAACTCTTGAAACCGACTCTAACTTGACAATGGGCTATTGAAGGAAGATTTTTATGTATATCGATATGAATGCATGAGATGTGTAATGATTGAATAGAATGCAACACAAATGAATAACAAACATCAAAGTAAATGTATACGATAAAAGTGTAAATGTGTAAATACCAAACATATGCAATGAGGGGAATGAAAGAAAGAAGAATTAATGGTAGAAATATAGAAAAAAGGATTACATACCTAAAGAAGAAAAAGAGTATTCGTAAAAATAGTTTTTAGGTTAACTGAGAGGCCTATTGTGAGGCCCATTCTGATACAAAATATTTCACCCGTTTTTTAAATGTGTATGCAACACTGTTTTCTCCAACATGTGTTACAGCATACATAGACCCGTTCCTATCATCCCGCCCGATATTTACCAACTTAAACCCTTTCCAAAGTTGCCTGAGAGCTACTTCACATATTTTTCATCTTATAGCAAAAGCTACGATTGATTTATGGGTTTAATTTAAGTAAGTAGCCACCAACAAATGAATATTTTTAGAGGTCTCTCTCAAAGCAAATTACAAAAATTTTACTGTTATCCCCAAAATAATTTCCAATAATTTGCAGCGATATCAGGGAAAGTTTGTGTTCTAATTGAAGCCTACGAATTGGACGCGTTTGATCAAAACACTGTTTTTTTTAATAATGGTTAAATAAAATCAAAATATGATAATTTTGTATTTTTCCATAAATATTAAATAATTTTTCTGTAATTAAAAAATATTTATACAAAATTTATTAACCCCTTTTTAAGCTAAAATTGTTCAAAAGTAAACTAGCTCTAGAACTCTAACAAAGAGGCGTGGCGACTTCAAATGTCTTGTGCACACTTCTTAGGCAAATGTTTCATGATTTAAATATCAAAAAGTAATATCAAGACCAACGATTCAAAACTGAACTTAGTAACAAAAGGAACTGGGTAGGTATATCGGAAACATATCGGATAGACCAGCACATGATATCCTGGTACACAGATGACTTATTAACGGAGGAAGGTACCGGGATAGGAGTATACGGGCCGAGGATAAGATACTCGGAATCTACGGGAAAGCACACTACTATCTTCCAGGCGGAAATTTACGCCATTGAAAGGTGTGCTTACTTCAATCTGGTGAAGAATTACCGGAACCGGAGATTGCCATCCTTTCTGACAGCCAAGCGGCAATCAAGGCTCTGAGATCCTACCAGGTGTCGTCAAAACTGGTTTTGGAGTGCCTTGAGAAGCTGAATGAACTTGGCCGTTACAATAAGGTCTGGGTACTTTGGGTTCCGGGCCATACCGGCATTGAAGGGAACGAACGGGCTGACGAGCTGGCAAGGAGGGGAGCTTCCACACCCTTTGTCGGCCCAGAACCTTTTTGTGGGTTGAGAAAAGGAGCTTCCTCCATCCTATTGAGAAAGAACGAGACAACCAGAAGGAATCAATACTGGGAAAATCAACCAGTTCTAGAGGATTCGAAGCTGGTTATCGGGTCCTACAATAGAAAACAATTCGAGGAATGTATGATCAAAAAATAATCTAAGGGTTATCACGGGAATGCTTACAGGGCATTGTTTATTGAATTATCATCTAACTAAACTAGGAATCCGTGAAAACGGGTAGTGCAGGTTCTGTTTGCAGGAAAACGAGACTGCAATACATATACTAGGAAAATGCTCTGTACTCATGCATAAAAGAAAGAAGCACCTGGGGGACCATCTGATATCAGGTGCAGACTGGGTACTGGAATCACTGATAGTCTTTGAGGCCCAAGAAGGGGGCACAATAGATCTACTAGGTCGCAGTGCATTATCCCCATCAATAATATTAATAATAATATCGAGACACAGGGTGAAATTCGGGGTCGAAAGGGTTAAACCACCCCTGTTCCGAGATTTTCCAAAGTGGACCACATAGTGTGTCTCTTCTCGGGTCCATTTCGTCTCGTGACTAGTCCTAAGCAAGACTAAATAGTTACTCATTCTTAATCCGACTACCGAGTACTCATCGTCAGTGGGAATTTCAATTTTACAATAAAGCAGCAAAGGCATGCAACGCCAGCGCTCTGCTGTAATATGAGATATTTCGTAATTATGATTTTTGTACATTTCACTTAATGATGATTTTTCCACACACGAGAGCAACAATGTTTTAATTAAGGTTTTACTTTCATTTGCCGCTGGAAGCCGATACTGATGGCGCTGCGGTATTCAAGCTTACTTCCTTTTTCCACCCAACACAAAGCGCACACCGCGAGATATGTTTTTTTTTCTTACTATATCATCGCTCACGTGCGGCGACGCTGTTGCCGGCCACTTTAGGCCGGAATTTTCCAGTGGATGTGCATAGGAGCGCTGGAGCGTGCACCTGGTATGGGCCAGAGGAGTGTTGTGAAAATTGAATTTCTTTCAATTTGCATTGCACCACACAATCGAATCGAAATGGTGTACAGACGAAGGCGCCTAAAGAGGTGTTTATTATTTTAAGGCTGTCCATTATTTTAAGTTGTGAAATCAATAGCGAAAATACATTTTGGAATTTTGGCCCGTTCGCCAGCTGCCATAACTCACGGAACTGGTGTGCGGCGTGGCAGCTTCTGTTATGGGCCGAAAATGAGAAAACGCACCTTGAAGCCAATGTCGAACAACAGTCGGATCCATCATAGGGAACGTGCGCTCGTATCTCCGCTGGCGCTGGCAGCAAGTGCAGCCATAAAAAACCATTTCATTTCGCATGCCCCCAAGGAAAACGTGTGCTGTATGTTGTGAGTGTGTGTGCGTTTATGTGTGAGTGTGTTGGTTTGCATATTAAAGTAACAGCAAATTTCACGCCTTCGTAGCGGTGGTGCAGGCTCAGAGTCGTTAAGGTGGGAGCGCAGTTTGGGCAAATGCTGGCTGACGGAGCGTCTAGGGAGAGAGGGGGAGGGGAGGCGCAGCACAAGATTGAGTGTATAGTTCTTCTTTGGGATTTTTATGTGCGCGCACGCATACGAAACATTTCGCATTGGCTCCAAAGTTGTTTTCATGTCGTAAAATAAACAAAAAGCTGCGTTTGAACTTGTTTAATCTCGCATAAAATCATTTTGGGCAACGGACGGACGCTGCACTGGATGCAGCACACCACGACCACAGAGCAACAGCCAACGTTCAAATTAGTTTTCTTTTGGACAGGCATTTTCATTTTTCTGCCTCGTTTCATAGGCTCCGCTCACTTTTGCCAGCGCCAACGGCACAGAAAAGAGCTCAGCAAAGGTGCGTTGCTGTTGGGTACAATTTTCCTTTCATAATCATAAAAACTACAAAACTTCTCATACACACACACACGAACGCTGGTCTTAAATTTTGTTGAGCGTCAAAGGAAGGGAAGTTATGCGTGGGAGTGTGTTTGTGTGTGTGTGTGCGAGCCTTTGATTGTTTTTGAAGAAAAACGAGCAGCGGCATTAGTTCTACACACTGTTATGTAAAGAAGGGAACAGAAGTATGATGGAATAGGAAGAGTCAGTTTTGCCTACGGAAATTCCATTTTAGCATTTCCGGTTTCTTAAAACTAACAGGAAGCGTTGATGATTTTTCCTACGTTTAGGAGATGTTTATTTAATTTACGGAACATAGAAATTAATTTTACTAAAGTTTTATAAAGTGTTTCAGAGAAATAAGTCAAAACTATTTCATTGACTGCTAAGCTAGAGTTATGGGTTCCAAGTCAACCTGGGATGATACTTATCACATCTAACTAGTTGGTTGATGGAGCTCTTTCCTCAAAGAAGATAGTAGAGTGTTTAACTTTACTGACGCCCTTTGTGGATGACGCTCTTTTCTTTAAAACCCTAGTAAGACTAAGTCCAAGAAGAAGGTAGCCGATGCACTTCACTTAAAGAAGATAGAAGAATATCTACATTTGATTATTTACGCCCTCAAATCTTGAGCTAGTAGAAGACGCCCTCTTCTTAACACTATAAAGACGGCAAGTTTTCCATACCTACAAAGACCACATATTACACCATGCGACAGCATTTTTCACACCGGAAAAAATCTATATGGGGGTGAAACTAGAAACCAAACATAGTAATACTGCGTACTCAGTTTTTCATTTCTACATCCTTTGTCCTTTTAAAAGGACTTCAAAGTTTTGAAGGGGATAAAAAATATAAAAAAATATAAAAAAATACTTAACCTCGTTAGAATATGGCGATGTGTATATCAAATGAAAGAGGAAAGGCTGAAGAATTTAAATATATTTAATTTTTTATCTATTTGTATAAAAAGGATATGAAAAAGGTACTTTGAAAATTTAATCCTTTATAACCTTGAAAATTTATAAAGAATTTTGTTGAAAAGTAAGCATGTTAAAACCAGAATAAAAACAAGATATCCTTGATCACGTGTCAAAATTTCATTACTCTAACTTTATTGGTTCGAAAGTTATTAAAAAAAGGCGGAAGCTGCAATTGTAATGAAATACAAAAATTCTAATTTATTTATTTACCCAATTTTTACCCATTTTAATAACTATTAAATCAATGCATCTGTTCTCGAAGTGTAAATCTAAGAAGACGATAGAGGATGCCCTTTAGAAAAAAAATTTAGTACAGTATTTAGCTTTACTGACGCCCTCGAATATTGACACACTTAGCTTAACCCTTTCGCCACAGGTTTTTATTGGGGAAAGTTAAAAATTTTTAATTTTACATTTTAGGCTTCTATGTGGTTATATAAGCAATATACCATAAGAAATTTTTTAATTTTTATAATCGGACCCTGTATTTTAGAAAGTTTTTCTATGAAAGCAACCATATCGTTGTGGCTGTAATAATTACTTAAACATTAAACTGTTTACGCATAACGAAAATTTGAATATTTCTTTTTTATTTACTTCAGCCAAAATTAAACAAAAACAAAAAAATGATCTAAATTAAAAGAAAACGTCAAATTAAAAAGTTCTCTAATTTTGTTCTGTTTCTTTTTCCTTTACTAAGTCAGGATATACCATTAAAAAAACGTGTATACTTCTCTTCTTTAAACTTTAATATTCAGTTTATTAATTTCGTATTTTTCCTAAAACTTCAGACTATTCTTAGGACCAATAAAAAAAATGTATTCCTGGAACCATAGAGGATGCAGACGTCCACAAAGTAGCATGTTGCCATATGGCAACAAAATAGCGAAATGGTTAAAGAAGGTAGTAGGCTATCCAGCTTAGATAATGCGTTTTCCTTAATAACGATAGTAGTGTTTTCAGTTTGCTTAACACCCTCGACTATTAACGCCATGTGTCATGTGCCTGAAGTACCGATTTTTCTGCGGTAATTTTCTTTCTTTTCTTTGAAAGACGATTTGATGTCGTGTTGCATGTCTGCTTTTAATTACACGCTTTGACATTACAAATGCACATAAAATAATTCGCTTCATATATGAGGGCACATCTTACACACATTACACAAGTAACCATGCAGTATGAATGTCTTTGAATTTGTGTATCTTGTGTTGATAGCAGATTTCAATGGCATAATTGGCATATTGTTATTGCTCGGTGAAATGGCCCCGAAATCTTGGCGAGAATCGACTCTGCACACACACACACACACATCCATTCATAGCTACACTCGAGAAGCCGCCGCTATCAACTGCCTAATGCCGCGTGCCGCCACTTCTGCAGCAATAATAACACTTCAGTGTGCTTCTTATTGCTTCATAAAGTTTTATTATGGAAAGCTAACAGCTCCGAAAATCAAACAGCAGCATCAGTCGGCAGCAGACAGCAGTAGCGCAAAATTGCCACACCGCCTGACAGACAACTCGAACGTTCTGCCACGACACGGCACACAAAGAAAGCCAGCAATGCGCAAAAAATCGAATCTAAATCTGAATGCCGAGCTGCACTTCCTGCTTGGGTGGCCCATGGGTGGCAGCGGTAATGACGGTGTCGGCGTGCGGCCAATGAGCTGTTGTTTTCCCTGGCTTTAGTTACGCTTCGGCTGCAACGCCAGCGGCAGGTAGTCTCTTCAGCGAGCTACACACTTAAACTATATGTTAGACATAAATTGCAAATCGCCAAAGAGATCTTTAATTTTGATGGCGAGTTTATTTTTTATGCATATTAGTGCGGCGTTCAAACGTAAAATTCTATAAGGCGAAAAGAAAGCAAATTGCCAGCTACCTTGGCAAAAGAACAAAAATAAATAAGAAAAAAATATAAAAACAAAAAATCGAACCATCGAAGTATGGATAGGAAAAAACTATAAGCAGATGTTGTGTGGCTTCGATTGACGGCTGAATGGATGGATGGATGAATTGATGGATGCATGTAACGGTGTACTCATAGCAAAGCTAACAATTTTGAAGCTTTTATGCTGATAGCATTTTCGGTTAGTTGCTGCACTTCTGATGGCCGCATTTCACCAACGCCCCGCACGCCCCGAGCGCAATGCAGTCCACATCATGTAAACAGTGAACAAAGTGTACCACAAAGCAACTGGACCTGCTTAGCGGAGCAGAGCAGACAAAAGTCGCTCAAAGTTCGTAAACATTCAACAAAGGAATATTTAAATTTCTCAGCAACTTGCGCGGCCAGACAGCAAGAAGGCTTTCACCAGACGAAAGTTTCGTCCACATGCCACAGCTTTTACTTTGCATGGAGCCGCGTACATATGCTGACGGCCAATGCATTAGTGAAATAACAAAGGAAACCACATGCTCCTTGCCCGCAAAATTAAGTTAACAGAAGACAAGAATGAATGTGCCAGGCTTGTGATAAGAGCCAACAAAGCACCAGCCGGGCTGACAACCGCGTGACGACGACAGTGCCGTTTCGAGCGTGAAATCGCACAAAAAACGCACACACTGGTCCACAGCTCGTAACCCACAGCAGAGTGACAGACGCGGCAGCTATCTCGCTGCAGATATCTCGCCGAGAAGGCGGCCAGCATCGCATCGAGTGGAGTTGAAAAATATTTAAATGAAAAATCGCAAACACTAAATACGAGAAAAGACGAGTGCGACACTCTAGACGAGCACATAAAATTGAAATGAAACGCCACCGCACGGAAACGATATCAAAGGACCCGCCAAAGGACACCGAACGGCAGGCGAATTGACAAAATGTGCCTGGCGCTCGAGGGCAAACACAATAAATACGTATAGGCAGCAATAAAGCAGCCGAAGAATGTTTGTCAAGCGGCACTTGAAGAGGAAACGGAAATCGAAATGGAAGATGTGCGTTTCCTGCGATATGCTCGCTTGGCTGAAGCGGCTCAAGAGGCAAACACACACGTGCGCCTTGCCGGAAAAACGACGAACGCCAAATCGCTGACAACAACCATAACAACACGCAAGTCAACTCTTCAGCGTTTCACATAGTCAGCGGCCATTATTTATGTATGCAAACTGCAGGTTATGACTTCCACTCCACTCGGCTGATCTGTGCTGTGTTGAAATGGCTGCGGTCGCAGGAAAATTGATGAACTACTAACGCACAGTTTAAGCATTTCGCAGTTGGTCAATGTCGCAATTTCATTATTTGGAAAAAATGCTGCATTTTGTATTGAAAAAAATCTATATTTCAGCCACAATTTAAATTGCATTTGCGTTTAGCGCTCACACTCAAGTTTTGCTTCTTTACGGTTTTCCACTTCAAAAACAATATGCAGATTGTTCGTACTGCTCGTACGCCCTACGATGCCTCAAGATGTGCAATGTCGCGCGCCCAGTAGGAAATGTTAACAAACCTGTACTGATTTGAACATTGATTAATGGTTCAGTGAGGTCTCTTTTGAATGTACTTATTTGCTAGAAGCCCAGAGACTGTGATGCAATCTTTGGGTTCATGTCCTTGGTCGGCTCTTTAAAAACTCCAAAGGATAGTTGGGTACTAAATAAAGGCTAAACGTATAGTACGAATAGAATAGAGCGAGATCACCGACTGTTTGATTGGGATGATCTCTGAGTTCAACTTTATTGCACCTCACTTTCTTTTTTTACAATCATTCTGGGTCCATAGCGTGGTAGTAGTTACCTCAACTTATAATACAAACGAATATAGTAGTACAAAAGACATTGCAAGGGAATGAAACTTATGTTAGCTGTCATCTGGAATCGATGGTTTCAATTCGTACTAAGTATTCTTATAGAAATACCCAAATAGATTTGATGACGGGTCACTATTTGTGACATAAACATTTGGAAATGGTATGAATATCAGTCAGCCCAGCCTGCACAGTGATTCGATACAAAAGCGGGACAAAATTAGAAGAAGTGGTCCGTTCTTCATAAAATTTGGTATACTAATTAATCATGGTCTGCTGAATTGAAATCTATATTGTTTCTATCTATAAATCTATATTTGTTATTCTTAAACTTTTGTAGTTTGGCAATGTCTGAGACTTAAATTAGTAAATTTCGTCATTTTTGGTGAGCTATAGCAACAAGTGTGTTGGCTGGATTTTCCAGATTTTACATTTATTCACTTACGTCAACATTAATAATTGCAAAGAGTGACAGAAATTGTATGAGGACCACTTAGTTTTGCAATAAAAATTATAATAATAGATGTATGTTTTGCATTTGTACAGATTTTTCATTTTTCATGCTGATTGCATACTTTTAAGGGATGGAAAAAATAAATTTTGTCGAAAAATAGGTGTTTAGACCACTTTTCAAATTGAATTATTTTCTGAGATCGGAAGATATCGGAGGATCTAATTACATTATCCGACAAAGAAAGAATGCTTCATAAAATTTAAAAAAATCCCGGAACATACTTTCATATACTTTTTAGATATTTTCCTCTAAGTTTTGCCAATTTTCAGATTTTTAATTTAGAAAAATATTTTGAATTAAAAGTGAAGTAAAAGACACATCATTAAAAGACACATCATTTTTTAATCTATATTGAAAGTTTTAGCAATTTTTTGGTAACGATGTATTTTTACAATTTTTTTTACTCAATAGACTAAAAAACAGAAAATATGTGTTTACATTTTTTTTGTGAAAAAAGTTTCAACTTTGAGCAGCTTTTGCACAGACTCTAATTAATTTTTAGTACAGATTTTTTGGGGTTTTCGTAGTTGGAGTTTTACCTTTCAAATGACATCAAAATCGTTAAATTCTGAGACTATAAATTGTTTGAATTTTGTCTATGGAACGAATCACTGTGACCTGTGCCAAACTACTTTCTGTATTTCCCCAATTTAATTAATCTCTTAATTCAATATTTTTGGGCTCAGTTTTGAGTTCTCTGAGATTTGTGCTCGCACTGATGCGCTACGAAGGGTTCACTACAGGAACTACTTACTCAGATTTTTTCATAGGTTCAGACATAATCAGAGAGTCACAGATAACTAAGACTAAGACTAAGACTAAGACTAAGATTAAGACTAAGACTAAGACTAAGACTAAGACTAAGACTAAGACTAAGACTAAGACTAAGACTAAGACTAAGACTAAGACTAAGACTAAGACTAAGATTAAGACTAAGACTAAGACTAAGACTAAGACTAAGACTAAGACTAAGACTAAGACTAAGACTAAGACTAAGACTAAGACTAAGACTAAGACTAAGACTAAGACTAAGACTAAGACTAAGACTAAGACTAAGACTAAGACTAAGACTAAGACTAAGACTAAGACTAAGACTAAGACTAAGACTAAGACTAAGACTAAGACTAAGACTAAGACTAAGACTAAGACTAAGACTAAGACTAAGACTAAGACTAAGACTAAGACTAAGACTAAGACTGAGACTAAGACTAAGACTAAGACTAAGACTAAGACTAAGACTAAGACTAAGACTAAAACTAAGACTAAGACTAAGACTAAGCTGATATTATATCCGCTAATATCTCGAAAAGTACACATTGGATTTGGCTAATTGTAATAGTAGAACCCTAATTGTAGAACTAGTTATAGAACCCTATAAAAAATAAAAGTCATCACAACAAAGGTGATAGAAATACTAAAGAAAATAAAGATATTGAAAAATGAAAACCCCTCAAAATTATGGAAATTGTTTTTCTAGTGTTAAAAGAACACCAAATTTTGTGAAATTTCCTTCGGAACAAAATTGATTAATTGTTCACAGTCTCATCAGGATCATAGAAACCGCATATCATTTGATTTAAATGATGATTTATGATGATTTATTTAGTACAGTGGACGTCCAGTATAACGTACTTTCCATTTAACAAATTTTCGATTTAACGTACGGCCAAATTTTTTCCATTGATGGTTCTATATTACGAACAAACGTGAAATTTGCTATTCGATATAACGAATATTTATGTTGTTTTTCACCCTTCGAAATCTTTTTATTTGAGCATTCACTTTCTTTACAATAACAATGAATGTTGGGTTTCGTCAAGTGAACGGTACCTAAATTTGTTTGCTTTTGTTAGGTTAAAACTTTCAAATTTACGTCAAGTTACCAACATTTTCAAATTTTGTTTGTATGCATTGCTGATCATTTTCACAGGATTTGTTTTGCGTCCGGTCGGCTTTTTTCTTTTAAAAATTAAAATTTCAATAATCAATCATGAGAAATTGCCATAGAGAAAAGTTTACTTGCGGTAAAGAGGCAATCGCGCATCGAAGACTTTTTCACTGTACACACATAGCCATATTTTTATTTTGAAAATGCTGGAATAAAACAAGATATTTGTTTAAAAACTGAATATGTGAGACTTATTTCTTTAAGAAGGATGGTTTAAAACAAAAAAAATTTCGATCGATTTAAGGAATTTTTCGATTTAACAAATTGGGGGTACAACATAAGATTCGTTATATTGGGCGTCCACTGTATTAGTCTTTGAACAATTCTTACAGTCTAATTAACAAAATGGAACTTAAGCTTAAACTTAAACGGGAAAGTGAGAATAAACAAAGGAAATGAACAAGGATTTAGGTACAGACAGATCAAACATTGAAGAGGTCGACAGCGCGTTTAGCTCGGCTAAGGCTCGAGGAATACGAGCGTTACTACCATAACGCGTCCTAGATAACTCAACAGAAAAAGGGGTAACATGTCTGACGGAGTGAGATGGGACATTGAAAGCTATTTTGGACAAGAGAGAGGGGCAATCAAAACGAACTATTGAATCACTGAAGGCATTACTGTGACTCTTTGGCCAATCTAAGAATTTACCCACCAAAACGATTATTTATTCGGCAGGGTTGCTATGCGTTGGTCCTTTTATCGCACATAACCAATATCAGCCTAAGCCAGTGTTCGTCTGCCTGTGTGTGTGTGTGTGTGGTTTGTGTGCTGGGGTTATATGAAATCCTGGCAATATTAAAATTTCATTGCATGACATGTATCTGCAATAAAACAAAAAGCCCTTTAGGGACATTGTCATTATTCGGCTTTCACGTCCTTGCCGCTCCCTTTCTTCGCTCTGTGGCCTTTTGTTGCGATTCATTGTTGGCGCAACACTGAATAAAAAATTGCTATGTAAATTATTTTTTAGACACTTTTATGTATTTATTTTTTTTTTGCCAGCTGCAGTGCTGAAATATTCCATTACATTTCATTTAAAACAGATTTACAAGAGAGAGCGCGCGAGTTTGAGGCGATTTGTTGTTGCGTTCAACAAAAATTCCCGAGCGGAAATTACAATTGGTGGAAGAAGAATGCCGGTCGGCCTCAAAGGAGCGAGCAGCACATAGCAAAGGCTGCTGACAAAGACGCCAAAGTCAAAGGCATAATTAGGCGCAACTTCACGGCGCTTTGCCAAGGAAAGTGAAGAAATTAGTGCAGAGCACAGCGAAAGCACCGAATGTGTGTACATACTACAGTGCGCACTGAAGGAGCGATGCCAGGCCAAGTACTCCACGTTTGGAGCATCTTAGCTTAAAGTTGTTCATGTTGCGCTAGTCTGGTCGAATGGCAGAAACGCCGCAGTGGTCGATTGTCTTTGTTGGCGAAGCGGCAATTAAATTCAGATGCGCATCTAAATGGGCCCGAAATAACAATTACTCTCCTGCCGACTCGTCTGCGGCGCAATGCGAAAGCCGCAATGCGTCGCGGGCGCGTTTACGCGTCCAGAACACTGTTTGACGGTTTAAAGCCAAAAACTATGCTTTAAAAACACGCATAACAATTTGTTACGGCAAATGATGGCATCATAAACGCGCGGCCCGCACGCAGCTCTTAACGAGCAACGAGACGTGAGCTGCGCGTCCAACCAACCATTACCGACCCGCAACGAAATGCAATGAATTTCATTTTCGGGCGCGCCGCATTGCCGCTTAGGCGTGTTGGCTTGCTTGTTCGCTCGTTTTATTTCTCGTATTTTTTACGAGATTTCTGGCATTGCATTAATTTTGACAGTTTACACTCTTGTACCGAAACGGCCGCGGCGTGCAGTAATTTTGATCAACTTTTATTTGCACAGCACGAACAGTGTCTGTCTTGTTGTTGCTATTGCAGCAGTTGTTGTAATGGAAGCCATAAAATGCATTTGTAATTGCCATAACTAAAATAAAGTTTTCATTTCCACCGAAAATTAGAGAACACGGACGCCGGCAGCGAGCGGATCAGCAACTTTGTCTGTTGCCAGTTGTGGTTGCGCGACGGACATGGCGGCAACAGGAAGCCGCATCTCGCAGCTCATGCTTCATGCTTGCACAGGGATGAAAACTTAATCCAAACAAATCCGCAAGTGGCTGCGCCTCGTGCTTAGGCAGCGCTGCGCCAGGAACTGAGTGAGGAAGTGAGGGAGGGAACTCTACTTTCAGTGGTGGCGAGATTTTTGATCACTTTGCCACTGAGACTAAATGACGGGAACAGTTGAACGCTTTATGTGCGCCAGATGGAATCGGCTGGCGCAACATAATTTCAAACTCGTAAATTTGCGAAACGCGCGCGCAGCATACGGCACCGCGTTGCTGATAAGTTAAATAAAAACGTTCAACAAATTACAGCTGTGCTGGCGACTGAAGATATGCATGCCACACCGTGCAAGTTGTGTTTTATATTTGCCAATAAAGTTGCAAAATTGTTGAAAATTCTAACTGAGTATCAACGCGAAAATTTTGCATAAAAACTTTATAAGCCGACAAGCTGGAATCAGTGGGCCTATGAAATTTGGCAACGGAAATATTGTAGACTGTTTGATTTGGTTTGTTTGTTTAATATGCAGAACCAAACGAACATGTAAGTTGGGTGTGTTGTAGATCCTTTGCGAACTTGCTTAGCTGCTTTACTTTCATGGAACTTGTTAGTGATTTTCGCATTACTAAAAAAGTTGTCTTTAGGTATATCAGAGAGCTGTCCATGCGTCTTTTACCATTAGCGTTGAAAGGGCTTATTCTTCTATAATTCTTCACCTTGCAAGTCACATACCAACTAACGGTTTTAAAATACTCTTTTCATTGCTGCTTCATCATTTCGTAGATTCCTATGGAACAAACTACCGATGATGCGAATTTTGGGACCACTAGTTTTTTTAGAATTATTTAAGGAACATTGATTTGTATCAACAATAAGACATGGTTGTAGTGTTCTTGGAAGTTATTAATTTATTCAATATTAAAAGGATATGATATTCAATTCCAAGGTAGACATATAGATACAAATTAAAACATAGCCTATGCTACATTAATAATTGCAGAGTCTTTGGTTAGGTTTACTGCAACTAAGAAGAAGAACCAGTTGCATTCAATCTGCTTGTTTAGTTGCTGCACTCATAACCATTCTCTAACAGACACGATTTCCTTAAACACTCTGAGTGAAGGAGCACATGTACAGCATCCTCCTAGAAACTTGTTCTTCACTTAGTGACAGCAAAAAATAAATAACTAATAGCTATTATATCATTATAATGGTTTCGGCTTTAACCCATTTAAAGTTGCCTGAGAGCAACTTCACCTATTTGTCATCTTATAGCAAAAGCTACGATTGATTTATGGGTTTAATTTAAGTAGGCACCAACAAGTTCATATTTTTAGAAGTGAATTCAAAGCAAATAACAAAAATTTACTGTTCTCCCCAAAATAATTTCCAATAATTTGCAGCGATATCAGGGAAAGTTTGTGTTCTAATTGAAGTCTACGAATTGGGTGTGTTTGATCCAAACACTGTTTCTGTAATAATGGTTAAATAAAATCTGAAAAGTGATAATTTTGTATTTTTCCATAAATATAAAATAATTTTTCTGTAATTAAAATATACTGATACAAAATTTATTTAACCCGTTTTAAGCTAAAATTGTTCATAAGTAAACTAGCTCTAGAACTCTAACAAAGAGGCGTGGCGACTTCAAATGTCGTGTGCAAACTTCTTAGGCAAATGTTTCATGATTTAAATACCAAAAAGTAATATCGAGACACAGAGTAAAATTCGGGGTCGAAAGGGTTAATAGGGGTCATCCCCTGCGCGTTTGTTCGAACTAAAAAAACAAAAAAAACAAATAACTAATAGCTTTTATATTATTAAAATGGTTTCGGCTTTAACCCATTGCTGCCACATAGTTCTGGCCAACAAATTTCATCCAAATTCAGATTTCATATGCTAGGACAGACTTAAATAAAAGTTTGAATAACACAGTGCAACAAATTCAAAAAAAAATTCGAGGGACAAGGTCAAACATCTCTCATTCGATAGAGGACCTCAGTAGATGAAAAAGTGTCAAGGGATTTTTTCCGCGATGTTCGAGTTTTTTTAAAATGCAGTTTAAAGATGGCGGCTTAGTGCCCCTTACTAAAGCATTTAAAACATTATATCTTTTGACTTAAATGTCAGAAAGAAATAACTTTTACTTCAAATGAAAGCTAATGATATGAAGTCGAAGAAACAATAAACTTTTTCGAAAAATTTTATGAAAAATGGATATGAAGGAAATCAACTAAATTTGTATCCTTGAATATCTTGGAGACCGTAGGTGACTTTTGGTAAAAAGACTCTACAACGATTAAAAAAATTTGCTTGCTACATTCGATGTTTTTAGTAAGCAGCTACGAGAAATTCTGTACATTATAATTATAATTATAATTATAATTATAATTATAATTATAATTATAATTATAATTATAATTATATTATAATTATTATTATAATTATAATTATAATTATAATTATCCAAATTATAATTATAATTATAATTACAATATGTATTTATAATTATAATTACAATATGCATTTCAAACGCCTGAGGTAAAAATCATTAGTGGTGCATACCAAAAAAGCCCGATCGATACAAAAAAATCACAAAATTATATTTTTTACCACTGAAATTTCCAATGTTTTCTTCTTTTAGTGTTAAGATTTCTTCAAACAAGACTTCTTCATCATTTGCTAAACAAAGATTTTGCCGAATTGTAAATACGAATCGGGACAACTTAATGCCAGAATTCAACAATAATGTTTAAAACAATATGAAGCCACATTCACTATATTTCATTTCACAATATGTCAATGAAACCTCCATGCGCATTTAGTCTCAAGTCTAAAAGAGAAAAATTTATGTTAGGTTAAAATTTCACACCAACCGACTGGTATAGCTTGAACTATTACTACACCAAACCAACCTTTACAATAAATTGCCCGATATGGAAAAAGGATATTGTCTCTCGACTAATTTGCCAAATGCCTGTTCGACAGTTCAGACGCTTCTATGAAGATCTCACTGATCTGTCTACAATAATTTAATAGGATAATTTTATTGGGTAGAGCGGCACATTGCATCCCAAACGTGTTGACAGCCCTAATCCAGTAAGACCACAGGTAGACCCATTGAAAAAGACCACAAAATCCTTATTGCGCTTGCCAAGTCAACAACTATTCATTTTGCTGCTAATCGACACTCGATAAACTGAACCACCACAAAAAAATTGCATCCTTCTATGTCGATCGCCAGACATTTCCAACACATTATGCAGATCATAAAACGTGAAAATTGCGATAAGCCCATAATGCATTTTTCCGTCTGTGCGAAGCAAATAGCAAAAAAGGCAAAACGCACAGAAAGGAGCAATGCATAAAATCACTTTAAACTGCCACCATGTGCGCATGCGGCGATCAATTTAGCATAAATTATACCATTTAACAATCCCACAATAAATTTGTCAATGCAGAAGAGGCCAACCAGGCGAGAAGTGGGGCGAGCCGACGCAAAATGGCTGCAAAAATATGCGTATGGCTGTAGGCCAATAAAATAAAATAACATAAACACGCAGCCGGCCGATGGCGAAGACGCGAAGGCGGGAGAGCGACCAAATAGGCCGCATTAATGTCATTTAGAAAATTATATAACCGCAAATATTTGCAGTTAAAAGCGCACTTAACTGCCTCGTGTGGCGCTGCCCGGCACACGGCACTTAAGTAGTGCCGGCTCCACTTTGCGCGTCACTCGCGGCCCTCGCGCCGCGGTGCCTACGCACTGCGGTTGGCCGTAAAAAAATCAAATTAATTTTTGGTCTGACAAAAGGCCAACATGTGAAAACTTTAATTTCCCATAAAGACGACTTACGCAGTTCTTAAGTACAACTTTATGCGGCCGCTTTTCGTTGGCGCTTCTTTACCTCGTTTCCAGCACTTTGCTCGTAGCTTTGCGTCCAAGAACAACAACAGCAACATTAGCGCAACAGTCGAGCGCAACGCTGAAATTTGTGAAATTATTTCGTGCATAAATTTTCACGTTTAATTGCTTCAGCGCCGAGCTGGCACATAAACAAAAAGGAGCAACCGCAGTTGCCGCCACAGGAGCCAGAGCGGGCGGCTACCACGCACAGGAGACCCGCAGCCACGAGCAGTCGCTGCCGGCCGCAGATACTTAGCATTTTATTCGCAACTTTATGGGCGTGTGGCACTCGCTCGCTGGGCGCCCTTCGTCCTGTCGCACGCCGGACGAATAGAGCCAACGCAGGCGCGCGCACTGTCGTGGCGATGCGGCGGTTTGTCTGTTCGGCTGGCAGAATGTTTCGCAGCCAGTGCCGTCACCGGTCACTGTGCGAATATTTTGACATGTCTTATGGTAATTTTATGGACATAATGACATTTTTCACTTGTGCGGTCTCGGCGCAATGCCGCGCGCGTCGTGCCGCCGTGCACGACTGCAGTCGCAGTGTACGCACGTTAGTCCGGGTGTTAGTGGGCTTGTTGTCACGGTTGTTGTCGTTAAAAGTGCGTGTGGTCTGTGGTTTTGAAATCGTTTTCATAGTTTCGGCGCGCGGCGCGGCCAGCGGGCTGCCTCATTGGCTGCGACTTGCCACGGCTCGTGAGACTATTTGTACGCCTAACTATGTAGTTTACAGATCTACTTGTACGATACGCGCAATATATTTGTATGTTTGTGTATGAGCGAAGCGCGCAAATTAAGGGAAGTTGCTGGCATTGGAAAACTGAGCCGGCTGTCCAGTTGTGTACGCGCGGAAAATACATTTGCAACAATTAAAATAACGCACAGTTGAGCATTTGTTTTTGCTACTTTATTTGGCATTTAATTTAACGCTAAATGATGTGTCAGCTTGTGCAGACTAAGTGGAGAAATAAGTACCATAAAATAATAACAGGTGAGGCTATGTGGCACAGTGGGGGGAAACTTGAATGGAACTTAAGTTCAATCAATTTAAATTTTGTTGAATCTTTCCTTTTATACTTCGATCTAATATACCTCGATCTATTGCAATAAATTAAACTCATTAGCGTTTATTCATAACTTATTCATATTATCCCATTTTTTTCGGCTTCAAATTGTCTGAACATTAAAAATCAGCAATGGAAATTTAAATACAAAATGAAATTTGAAATGTTGGTGAAATGGTTGTGTTTCGTTATTTTAAAAACAAGCAAACAATTATATTTTCATTAAAAAAAATTTTCTTTCAATATTTTTATATTAAAATCGTAAAGAAATGTGTATGACTACGTAGTGAAATTTATGGGTCCATGAACTTAAGTTCAATCAATTCAAATTTTTTTGAATCGGTCCTTTTATACTTCGATCTAATATACCTCGATCTATTGAAATGGATTTAACACATATTCAATATTTTTCAGTGATTCTATTTGATACAAAATTGAATGTCCAAATATTCCACCAAAATATTTTTCCGATGTAAAATTGTCTGAACATTGAATGTTCAATGGAAATTCCAAAAAATTCAATTTGAAATGTTGTTGAAATGGATGTGTTTGGTTATTTTACATACAAAAAAAATTATTTTTTCATTGAAAAACATTTTTCTTTTAATATTTTTATATTAAAATCGTAAAGAAATGTGTATGACTAGTGAAATGTATGGGTCCATGAACTTAAGTTCAATAAATTCAAATTTTGTTGAATCTGTCCTTTTATACTTCGATCTAATATATCTCGATCTATGGAAATGTATTTAAATCATATTCAATATTTTTCAGTGATTCTATTTGATACAAAATTGAATGTCAAAAAATTCAGCCAACATTTTTTTTTGTGTCAAATTGTCTGAACCTTCAAAAGGTTCAATGGATATTCAAAAAAATACAAACTGAAATGTTGTTGAAATGGTTGTGTTTAGTTGTTTTACAAACAAAAAAAATTATATTTTCATTGAAAATCATTTTTTTTTCAATAGTTTCATATTGAAATCGTAAAGAAATGTGTATGACTACGTAGTGAAATTTATGGGTCCATGAACTTAAGTTCAATCAATTCAAATTTTGTTGAATTGGTCCTTTTATACTTCGATCTAATATACCTCGATCTATTGAAATGGATTTAACACATATTCAATATTTTTCAGTGATTCTATTTGATACAAAATTGAATGTCCAAAAAATTAGCCAATTTTGTTTGGTGTAAAATTGTCTGAAGAAATAAAAAAATTGCAATGGAAATTAAAACAAAGAATGATATTTGAAATGGTTGTGTTTAGTTATTTTACAAACAAAAAATTTATATTTTCATTGAAAAACTTTTTTCTTTAAATATTTTTATATTGAAATCGTAAATAAATGTGTATGTTTACTGAAAATTATGGGTCCATGAACTTTAAATTGGAAAAATTAATGTTTCAAAAAGAGCACACCAGGTCATTGTGGCTCTACAGGGTTACGGTTAGTTCCAGTTGGGGCTGAAATTAACCCTTTCGACCCCGAATTTTACCCTGTGTCTCGATATTACTTTTTGGTATTTAAATCATGAAAAACTTTCCTAAGGAGTGCGCACACGACATTTGAAGTCGCCACGCCTCTTTGTTAGAGTTCTAGAGCTAGTTTACTTTTGAACAATTTTAGCTTAAAACGGGTAAAATAAATTTTGTATCAATATTTTTTAATTACAGAAAAATTATTTAATATTTGTGGCAAAATACAAAATTCTCACTTTTTGATTCTATTTAACCATTATTAAAGAAACAGGGTTTTAATCTAACGCGCCCAATTCGTGGACTTCAATTAGAACACAAACTTTCCCTGATATCGATGCAAAATATTGGAAATTATTTTGGGGATAACAGTAAAATTTTTATAATTTGCTTTGAATTCACTTCTAAAAATATTAATTTGTTAGTACCTACTTACTTAAATTAAACCCATAAATCAATCGCCGCTTTTGCTATAAGATGACAAATAGGTGAAGTTGCTCTCAGGCAACTTTGGGGTCGAAAGGGTTAAGTTTCGTTTCATTATGAAACTAAACCAGTTGGAACTGAAATTAAGAAAACTATTGACAGTAATTTAGATAAAGTCCCATTAAGTGGCGACAATGCTGTAACAGTAAAACTGCATTTTTTTCTGAAAAAGTGTCCTTTGAACGAAGATTAGACAACTGAACTGTTGAACTGTCAATGCTTTCTCTTAGAGAAAGCAAGGACCGTTCTTCTTCAAAAAGCAGTTCAGATATTTTTTTAATCTTTGCTATAAAAGTCATAAGCAAGTAGTTGCAACCTAATCTCTCGTAAGACTGCAATTTATGTTTAGTTTGCTTCATCCTTTTCTAGAGATTTAGTTTTATTAAGCAACGTCAAAAGTTGGCCAAAATCGACTATAACCAATTAAACTGCAACGCTTTCAGCCAAACTTAAGTTTGTATAAGTTTCTACTTGTATATTCACCTCATTAAATGGCACAAATCGCTTTAAATATTCCCCCATCAGCAGTTTTACATATTCTCTCTGTGCACGGAAGACATATCTCACAAATGAATATCTCAACGAAAAGCACCTTTCATTCGCACAGATTGCATTTTTAATTGAAAAATCGTATAATTTGATGTCTTTTGCCATTTACCACTTACGCACAAATGCTGCTGATAAGCTCATTTTTTACACATGGCCAATACCAGTTTCGCTTAAAGACCACCGCAAGTATTGGCACAAATGTGCGCATGCGTGCAACAAATTGCACACACACGCAACCGTCGCCACTCGCGGCGATTCAATCGAACGAACGCACCGATCAGCTCAATCAATCGCCAGCTGGACGGCCGGTCGATCGTGGCGCGTTGACGTGTCGTTGCGGGCATTTTCATCAAAGGCACTTCATAAGCCACCAATTTGTCACTTGTGCGCGCGCAGACGCCGTGACTGAGTGCGTGTAACATGCTGCGCGTGCGATGTTTGTTGTTGTCGCTGTCTTGTTGCTGCCTAGTTGGCTGTCAGCGTCGAGTGTGTGTTGCGTTGTTAGCTTATATCTCTATTTGCAACACGGACAGCGGTGCGTAAAACCCGTACGCGGCAAATTAGGAATTGTGACGCTTAATTAGGCTTCATGCAAACAAATCACTTTCAATTTTTTCTACTAAATGCAAGCAAAAAAAACGAAACTAGTTCAGCGCGCAGCGGAATTGGCTTTTCTTGGCGACTATGCAACAACTACAACAAATGTTGACAACCAGCTAAAATGTGTGCGGAGAAATGCACGAATCCGAGGCAGACGAAGGAACGCCGCTCATCGAAATCACGTAAATTCCATTAAAAAATGTTGCAGGGGGCATAACGAATCATCATGATCATCGTTAATAGTGGCTGTGGTTGCGACTGCGTCTGGCATCTGGCCCGAGCGCGCATTCCAATCCATTCTGCTCGCCTTAACGTTGTGCTCATGCGCGACCGACGTTGCGGCCAACCAACCACCAACAGCATAACGATCCGCCTGGCAACTCGTCAATGTTTGGCACGACTGTTGACACGCCCTCAAGGGCGCACTTTCATTGGCTCGATTGCAGACGGACAGATCCTGGCACGATCAGCCCATAGTGCACACACAGCTGCATGCCACACACCATTCGGTTGCCTGGCCGACTGGCCAAGTTCCATTGAAACCATTATGCCGTCTAGCTTTAAGGATACTTTACAATTACCAGCCAGATCGCACATGTGCACGCACACATGCACAGCGTGATGTGCGCTCTTTCGGGCGGCAGTCCAATTGGCGAAGCAGCAGTCCGCATTGTGATTAGCGAAGCAAGCTTTGACGCTGATCATGTAAAGGTCGTTACATTACCACATGACATATGCGATTTTACAAAATTGTTGCCGCATGCTGCATGCTGTTGTCGTTTATTTGCGGCTCTGCCCAGTTGCTGGGCTCATGCGATACAAAACTGCTCGTGCCCCATTGTTGGCAGTCTTCATTCGAATTCCTATGCTTTTCATCTGCAGCTTTCGATTTTCGCTCGATTCGCCACTTAAGTACTTCTTGCAGTTGCTTGAAGTAAGAGCGCCAATAGTGCTTAGTGGCTTTCAAGTGTGTGGAGCTGTTGTTGCATTATTGCATTACATATGCGCGAAGGCGGTGCCAATGATTGCTGCCCGTTGATCTCACTGCACTGACATTTGTCGTTCAATCAAGTTTTTCATCTGCACAAGTTTTCTCTAAATGTTTGCGAAAATATCATCACGACTTCTAATTCACTTTATGCGTTCTAGGGAATTTCTTCATTGCAATGATGAAATGTGTAAAGTTGTAATGCGAAGTTGTAATCGACCGATGGAATTCGACTACATTTCGATCTAAGTTGATACAGTGTGCATTTTGCGCTTACAGGATTATAGTCTAAAGTCTTGATTGCTATTAGCTGTGGGTTGGTGGTCTTTTTAACAGCAATTTTTGAGTCAATACTTATCAATACTTATAGGGGAATTCTTTGTAGGGGAATTCTTTGTAACCAATGTTAACATACCGTTAGAAAGAGTGTTTAAAGAGCTATGATCCAAGGAAACACCTTACTTGAATTTTTCGTAAATTTCGCCAATTTCCCAAAGTGTTAAAATCGACACCCCAACATTTTTTTATGTAAAGTGCCACCCCCCAAAAAAAATCGCTAAAAACGTGGAAATCTCAAGTAAAAATGCATGATTTAGAAAATGTATGAAAGATTATTGAATTTAAATTTATTATTTAAATTTATTTTTAAATTTAAGGAATCCCATCCTATGTATGGTATACAAAGGAGAGAATTATAAACTTTTCAATTTTGTCAAGACCTCTTTCTTAAAAAAGTGTGAAGGATGGTTTTAAACAAGCATAATCCCAACACAACAAAGTCACAAAGAATGTTTAAATTAATTATATCCTGAAAAAAGTTATAATAAAACAAAAATGTATCATTTTTTAAACAAAGCTCGATCTACGGTTAATTGAATAGAAAATTACCAAAAGCCAAATGCATATTGAATGGTAACGAATAAAACTTTAATTATATGGAAATTAATAAACAAAACTAAACTAATTAATTCCTCATATCCCATCATGAGAGATTAATTAGTTCGGAAATTAGTAGAGAAAAATTGACTAAGAACACTTTAAATTCATTTTAAAGACGATTCCGAGCAGTAAAAAGTAATTTTACCGATATAGGACCACAAAACAATGAAAAAAGAGGTGTGACACTTTACAAAGAAAAAATGGTGGGCACTTTACATTTTCACACCATTTTGGAAATCATTGAATAAATTTTCTCCTTTTAAGATATGCTCAGATTAGGCTTCCCAACCGTGCCCCTTTGAGAAGGACAGTTCTTCTTGAACAGAAATTGTCCTCCGTCCTCCTCAAAGGCCAAAAAGTCCTCCTCAAGCTCAAATTAAATTAAAATTTTTTTTTTAATTTTTTTATTTAAGTGTGGCAACTTAATCAATTAATGAGGACAAATTTTCCAAAATTATAGACTTCGTTGAAAATCCAGATAAGTCAGCTGCTGGTATGTTCAACATGATTTCCGCATTGGAAAAATTAGACTTAAAAATAATAAATGTTGTGTGCCTAAGTGCTAATAATACGAATGCCAGCTTTGGTAAAAATAATTCCATTTTCGTTAATCTTAAGAATTCAAACCAAAACATATTAAAAGGCAATTGTCACGCGCACAAAATACAAATTGCATTATAAAAGCATTGTGTGATCTCGATGTTGATATTGAAAATATTGTTTGATATTGTTGATTACAGTCGCACAAATATGCGTTTTGTTTTATTTTTTAAAGTGGTTAAAAAGTTAAAATTTACATGTGCTTTTAGGTTTTCTCTTTTTACACTTGTATTTTCTAAAAACATGGTAAAATATTGAAGGAATGTGGAATGTGTGTGGAATGTGTCCTCCTAAAAACAAAGTAGTTACCATATAAAGTCCTCCTCAAGCCAAATTTTGTCCTCCCTAAACCGTTTTAACAGTTGGGAAGCCTAGCTCGGATATCAATTCGGATTATAAAAAAGCATTAAAAATTAAGTCCAACACTGATATTTACTTTAGTTTTTTACACGTATTTGATTTCTTGTTTGCCACAAGAAAAACATTCAGTTTTTATTTCTAAATTTTACTTAACCAAATTTGACATTTGTTTACCAAGACTGTATTATTGCGTCTGTTCTCTCAAAAACCGCATTAAAATTTATGTTGTCATATATACCTCTAATGACGGTAGGAATTTTTTGCTTGGATTGCTGGAACGAGAAAATCGAGCAGGGATGGCCCCTAATCTCTGAACACAAAATTAAGCGCTCATGAAAGTTGCCAATCCAAGAAATAGAAATAATGGAAAATTTCCCATGCCACTGTCTAGAACTGTGGGAGCACCATTACGCTTTTTGGGGTCTAGATTCCTGCTTAGTCTGAACAACACAGCACAAACTATGAACTGTTGAACTTTATCAGGAAGTCGAATGGTGGCTTTGATTGACTTGGTAACAAGAGCCAGTTAGATATTGCTCTACGCACATAAAGGAACTCACAATGGGCATTTTTAAATCTGCAAGTAGAAGGGCGGCTTATACTGCCTGCAGACTTCAAAACCCAACCTAACCTATCCTTGGGCGGAAGATACAGCAGCGAATCTTTATCTCGATTTAGTTTTGAGATTTTTGGCACTGATGCACTAATCCCCTTGGCTCCTTACTGCCACAGAATATACAAAGACTTTTGCATGAAGTAATCAATCCCTATTTAATGTCTATAATTTATGCTTAATTTGATAATATTTCGCCGCAAACTGCCAAGGATTAAACATTGTTTCCAATTATTTTCCTCTTTGCTGACGCCGCGCGAAAATGAGCTATCCCGCCCAGTGCCGGCAGAAGTGAGTTTCATAACGTACGAAAACGACGATTATTATCAATGTCAGCAGCCACATTTATCACAAACTCTGCCAACTTGAATAGCGCCGATTCAGCGCCCAACTGAAAATTGAGTCGTTCGGCGGGGGCGCGCATTTTCCGCGCTTGCGGCGCATTTTGCAAATTGTTTTCATTATGTTGAGGGTTTTATTGCAGCAGAAATTAAACCCCCATCAGTTATGATGGAGGCTTAATTAAAATTAAAGCATTTTAAATGGGGAGAAAAAGGCTCTTTTTAAATCTCAGCACGGCACTTTGTTCGCCGTAAGGGCGGCAATCCGAATGCGAATCGCGGCGAAGATCCCAAGTATCGTAATTATTTTGGGTTATACGCTCGGCTGGTTAGTTGTTTGGTTGGTTGGATGATTGTGTGCGAGCGAGAAGAGACACGGGAAGACGCAACATTCATATTTCAAGTTATTAAAACAATTCACTGCACTAATTTGCGTATTTGCTTTCCTTCAAGGGCGGCAAAACAAAAAAACGAAAAGCAATCCAAAGTCGACTGCGTGGCTCGATTCGCAACCCCTACAAATTTAACAACCTCTTAATCTGCTTCCATTTTCATTCTTGTTATCTTCTATTTGCAATCGTAGAACGACAACAACAACAACAGCAACGCCAGCTGCGCAGCAGCGCAGCGCCAACTTCGGCTGATGGCACGCTTCAAGTGGCAAATCCTTTAAACAACTCGACGTCGCGCCAAAGATTTGCCACACTCAGCAGCAACAACAATAACAGCGGCAGCAACAACAATAGAAGGGGCGACGGCCACCAGTTTGCTAATCGACCTTTATTGTGCAGGACACCGCCGCCCATCTACAACTCGCAGCCAGCCACCCCGCCGCCCTCCTACACGCCGAGAAGCATTGACTGCGGGCCGGAAGTGCTGCCACTGCCGCTGCCGCACGACGACGCTGAAGCCGTAGTAGGCGACATTGGCCGAGTGGACGGTTGCGTCCAAGTGGCTGCGAGTGGGGCGGAGCGCAGACAATTGGCGCAACATTTCGAGAATGCTACAAATCGAAATGTGCGCACAGCGACGGCCACACGACAAGCAGCACAACCGCCAGCACAGTCACAAAACCACCAGCAGCAGCAACAGCAGCAACGCCGCAGACGACGTTTACATTTGCTGCAGCAGCAGCGTCTATCGCAGATCAACGCGACGAGCACAGACAGCAGCAACAGCAATAGCGAAAGTGAGGCCGACATTTCAGCGACTAATGGAGTGCGCAGACAGCGTCGCCTGCATGGGACGCGCGGCATAAGAGGTGAGCAGAGTCGCAGTAGATTGTTATGTTTGAACATTTGTATTACCAAATCAAAATTTACATATGGCAGTTGGAAACTCCTAGATCCCAGAGAGGCTAACAGTAAGATTCGGTTAGCTTAAGTTAGGTTAAGTTGATCATACTACAAAAATAGTGAACAATTGCCTAATATTAATAAAACGTTCCCTCCACACTTGCAGATGCCTACTGTCCCGATTTGCTTCACGCTTGCTCCCTCATACTGCACCAGCAGCAGCAACAAACCAGTGACGACTCCTCCGTGAGCAGCTTCACAGCCACACCACCCCCTGCCGCTAGTTGCTACTCATCCACCGACTACGTGGAAATCGATGAAGTCCGTCCAGCAGCAGCGCGACCCCAGCCAATCGTCAGGTACTCCGATTGTCTATCGAACTGGAGCAGCACGCCCGAACTAGGCGCGCGGCACGCAACTTTTCGCCGTTCTGACGCTGCCACTGGCAATGGCACCGCCCTAAATGCACAACAACGACGACGCGTCGCAGACATCGATAACCAAAGAAGCCTAGAAACACGGGAGATGGGTCAGAATTTAAGCTTACGCCGGCCACGCATATCACTCACTTGGGTACTAAGAGAACAACAACAACAACAACAGTCGCAGCAACAGCAATCGCCAACGGAATCATCCCAGCAAAAAGACGACCAGTCCGCAGGCAATGGCCCAGCACTAACGGAAGCGCAAAACAACAACAATGCGTACATAAACGGCGGCGTCGAGATTAAGCAGCGCACCGAGCTTGTGCCGACGCAGTTGGACACGACGGCCACAGCCACAATCGGTGCCGCAACGACAGCAAAGCGCTACCGCGTCAAGCAGCTGCCGGGCAGCAACGATCCGCTGAACGGCTATGCCACCACGCCCACGGCGCACACGGCCGCCACCGCCATGGCGCCGCAAAAGTTCTTCAGCAACCAGAACCTGCTCGACTACAAGGACAAGTCGCGTGCGCCCTCGCGCGAGTTGTTGTTCGTGTGCACGCCGCAGCGCCTGCCGAAGAGCTACGACGCAAGCGAGGCGCTGGTGCTGGCCAAGAAGCGCAACGAGATACGCAAGCGGCTGGCGGCAAAAGTGGCCGCTCTGCAGGCGAACGGTCGCGCTGGTGACGGCGCTGAAGCGGCATCGGCCGCGGCAGTGCCGCAGTCGAAGGCGGCCGGCAAGTCGGCTGCCAATAGCAGCGTTGCGCTAGAGAAAGACGAGCTCAAGACGCTGAAGGGCACCTACTCGGAGCCGAGCCTGATTGCCGCGTCGGAGGGTCAGGCGCATCGGCGACATCGACACCGCAAGCGGCGCGATCGCAATCGAGTACAAAAGTTCGGCTACGAGATCAGCAACGTGGACGAGTTCCTGTCCAAGTGCTCGCTGTCCTCGCCGGGCAACATTCCCGTGGTGCTGTCCACCGCGAGTACGCTGTACCAGACGCGCCCGGGCCAGCACCAGGTCGAGATACCGCTGCCGCTGGGCATGGTGGTGAATGCCGTGTTCAAGAATCAGAACTGGCTGTACGTGCAGACGCCGCACGCCGAAGAGGGCTACGTGGGCTACGCCTGCTGTCTGCCGCTGGGCATTTTGCCGCCGGCGGCGCGCGGCAATCACGCCAGCACCAAACCGACACCCTGCTGGGAGTCGAATGGCGATGTGTTTCCACGACCGTGCGGCAACATGACCGACTCCGAGAAGGAGATACGTCTGCGCGGCGGCACCAGGTCGGACGGCGCGCGCACGCCGCGCGGCAAACGCACCGATGCGACGACGCATGGCAATGACGTGGACACGGTCAACGGCAATGCCTCGCAATATGGCGAACACCACGTGGACAAGCTGTATCTGCGTGCAGCATCGCAGCCACGGCTCGTGGAGAAGGCCTACGCACAACTGAAGTCAACCAAAAATGCAACGCAGCGCGTCGCTGTCGGTGCGGGCGTCGGCGTCAACGCCGGCAACGATGAGTACGTCACGCTGCAGCAGCAGCAGCAGCAAAAGTCCAAATTGCACGTCCAGAAACACTTGCAGCAGCAGCAACAACTGCAGCAGCTGCACCACAAGCAGCCGGCGAACGGGCCCTACATCACAAACGGCCACAACGGCCAACACTTGCATCCCAAAAACGCCAATGCGAATGCGAACGCCACCGCGCCGACAGCCGGCTCGAACGCCAGTCAGGTGTCAGTCAGCAATGCCAACGTGCAGCAGAACGTGCTGCACATGATCAGCAGAAAGCAGCACGGCCTGCGGCAAACACTAGTCGCCATCATAACGAACTACGCCACGGACAGCATAACGCTGCAGAAGGGCGAAATTGTGACGCTGTGCGAGTGCCGCGAGTCCAAAGACCACCGACAGTGGTTCTACGTGCGCACACGTGACGGCCGCGAGGGCTACATACCCGCCGAGGTGGCGGGCCATGGCTACCTGTAGACACGCCGAACAAAGTACTCGGCCACTGGCATACTACTCATTAATTGTACGCATACTCGTAGCTATAAGATGCAGTCATTCCAGTCGCTTAGTCGCTAAGCAGTAAACTTTTAGTTTTTCGCCTAAAACCAGTAAATAATGTGTTGTAATATAGGATTATTGAATTATTGTATTTAATGCTAAAGACATGATGAATCTTGGAAAATAAATTATTAACACTTCAAATAGTATTAAACAATGCAGTTCTGTATTTATTGCAAACTCGTTCCATGATCAGTCATGGTATGAGAATTTACTCCACAACCTTTGAAAGCCTTTAAATTATTTTATGACATGGCGCGCCCAGCACGAAATAAAGATCCCCATGAATGCTTAAAACGTGTCGTTTAATGATTTCGAAAATATGTTTTTGAGTTTATTAAGCATACTTTTAACTGCAGATAACATGTTAACTTAATTTTGTTCTACTTGTAATATAAAAATGCAGGTTCATCGAAGTCGATAAACCTTTGCTTCAATGCCAAACATTTTAATAGGCAATTGAAAGTTTCAAATTTTTATTTGATCTAACTTTTGCTTTTTTCTGACTAAATTTAGACAGTATTGCAGTTATGTTTGTTTAAATATGTTTATAACATTATGACTGCCTATGGAGCTACAGTAAAATTTGGCCACATTTACAATCAACTTTATATTTTCTTAAATACTAAATCAATGTAAATAGCTTTGATTTTGCACTTCACACTTGCCATGCACTGCCACATGCCAAGTGCAAGGTTTAAAAATATCATTTTCATTCTCTCTTAGCCTAAACTTTAAATGCTCCTAACACTATTTATTTGATACAACTCCAAAAACTTCATCTAATGCTACCGTTTACAATGGGAAGAGGTACTTGCTGCTGTAATCAACTTTAATATGTCGTTGAGGTTATCTTAATGTTGCATCGTCACTTGATTACACAATCGCACCGTCACAACGGATTATGTGTTTTTCAAATCAAATACTTTTTGACTCATATACAATATTTGTTTTTGACAGATATGAAATATTGGATTTAATCCCATTTAGCCACAACTCATTTCGATTTTTGTAAATATCATGAAACATTTTTTAGATCCCTTATAACTAAACGTGAAATATAAAAAATTTTTACTATAAAATTAAATGAATGTACATAATGAATCCATAAACTCGAATCATTCATTCAATTATTGCTTTATTTATAATTGAAAAAAATGCCAGTATTTGGGCAGTTGCTTCAAAATGTTGGCAACAGTTCATGAATACAAAAACGATGAAAGGCCAAAAAGTATTGTTAAAAATTGAGCAAGCTTTTCAGTTACATGTGAGCCAAGTGCAGATTTCCTGCGATCTAAAACATGGGACAAAATAAAAAATATGCACTCAAATATACATACACACATTAAATTAAGTTTGGCTAAAATACAAATAATATCAAAATATGCAGTTAAATAAAGCTTAACAAGTAAGCTTGCATGAATCCTCACGATGAACATAATTCAGACACACTAAAAAGCAAATCACACACAGCGCCGGCACGAACGAAACAAGCGTTCGCGAAGCAAATGCGCTCTGGCGCCTGCAGCGTTTGCGCAGCATTGCGTATTACAAGGTTTAAAGGCTAACAGAACACAATCTGCCAACGGAAATTGTTACTCTGTTTTGAGTTCGCTGTTGTTCGCCTCGAAACTAAATACAAACAAAAGAAATTAGCAGTATTTTTTGCTGGTGTACACTATGCGGGTAGCCTATGCAATCTAATGCTTTTGCTCCACACTGGGACTGGGAGTTGCCGTTGAAAAGTTATCACAAATGCTGTCGCACGTGCCATCCTCTGCCACAGCTTGTTCTGGCAATTGTTGTTTCATCAGCTCGTCCATTGTCTTCAGATTGCTGGGCTTGTCCTCATCACGATTGATATTGAGTACAGTGTCGTTCATGCGATGATAGTGCGGTTTCTGCGATGTGCTGGGCCTCGAGTAATCCAGATGATCGTATTCGTCTGTGAGGAAAATAAACGGTCATTAGTGTCAGAAAATTACAGTGCGAAGTGCGAGAGTTCTATGAACTAAAATAAGTCGAAAACTAATCCAAGTCGAAATTTAATACGAAATAAGATGCAAGCAACTAATGGTTTACAAACATGTGTAATATGCACTAACCACTACTGATGGTATTGTTACGATGACTTTTCTACTTTCGAAAAAATGTTAAACGAGCATATGCACAGTGATTCGTTCTATAGACAAAATTCAAAAAATTTATAGTCTCAGAATTTAACGATTTTGATGTCATTTGATAAAACTCCAACTAAGAAAACCCAAAAAAAATCTGTGTAAAAAATTAATTAGTGTCTGTGCAAAAGCAGCTCAAAGTTGAAACTTTTTTCACACAAACATTTAAATACATATTTTCTGTTTTTTAGTCTATTGAGTAAAAAAAAATTGTAAAAATACATGGTTACCAAGAAGTTGCTAAAACTTTCAATATAGATTAAGAAATTATGTATGTGGCTTTTAATGTTTTCTCAAAATTTGCAAAACTGAGGCTTGTACTTCACTTTTAATTCAAAATATTTTTCTAAATTAAAAATCTGAAAATTGGCAAAACTTAAAGGAAAATATCTAAAAAGTATGTGAAAGTATGTTCCTGGATATTTTTTATTTTAAGAAGCATTCTTTCTTTGTCGGATAATGGAATTACATCCTCCGATATCTTCCGATCTCAGAAAATAATACAATTTGAAAAGTGGTCTAAACACATATTTTTCGACAAAATTGATTTGATTTATCCCTAAAAGTATGCAATCAGCATGAAAAATTTAAAATCTGCACAAATGCAAAACATAAATCGATTATTACCGTTTTTATTGCAAAACCAGAGGGTCCTAAGACAATTTCTGTTACTCTTTATAATTATCAATGTTGACGTTACCGATTAAATGTAAAATCTGAAAAATGTAGCCCACAGACTTGGTGCTATAACTCCCCAAAAATAACGAAATTTAACTCTCAGGCATTGCCAAACTACAACAGTTTAAGAAAAACAAAATGGAGATTTCAATTCAGCAGATCATGATTAACTAGTATACCATATTTTATGAAGAACGGACCAATCCTTCTAATTCTGTCCCGTGGTTGTATGGAGTCGAATCACTGTGATGTGGTGCAAATCGTTTTCGTATGAATTTCGAAACGAAAACATGATGGTGTTTGCCATTCATTGAACCATCATGTGCCAGAAACCCATGATTCTGTTTTGTAGAAAATTCCCTTTAATTCAAATTCAGAATTCGAAATGAAATCGAGCGAATGCCATCTCAACGCATCCTTATAAGACTGTGGTATACAAAATTTATTTTAAAGCTGCTCAAAATATTATTACCAAATCGCAGCCTTCTTCGAAAAACGCTAACGTTAACATATCTACATGGATTTTGCACGGCCAATTTTCAACAAACTTTCAAAATGATTTCGTTGCATTAAGAACAAAAATTGGCGCCCAAATTTAACTATCGTAAAATTAAAAATCAATTCTATATTACAAACAAATTAGGAAAAATGGGATTAATACGCACACCAGACAGGACATTTGTGATTTGAATTTGCTTTCTTACCATCGGGAAACAGTGTCTTGCGATAGTCTTTGACTATTTTGTTAGTTTGTTTATGAAGGCATGGTTGAGTAAAGTTAATACCAGAGTCATTCATGTGTAATAAAATCTGAAACTTACCAGGGTCCTTGTAACCCTCTTTCTGCTTAATTTCATCGTAGACATGCTCTTCCTTAAGCGTATCTTCAGGCGAGTTGTTGTAGATTTTGGGATTGGTGAGATCAGCAGTCAAATTCTTTGCCACCATATCATGATTGTAGTTAACCGAGTACGTGCCAGCTGAAAAAACGAATTAACAATTTGCATATTTAACAGCAAGAACGTAATGTTTATTTGTACTGGTCGCTTGCCTTTGCTACTCGCATTGGAATTGTCCGCGTATATCTCGCCGCGATCCAGATTATTCATTTTTGGCCGCATGTTGTTGAGTAGACGCGCTTCGGACTCCTGATAGCCGTAGACCGGATTATCGAAATTGTTGCGATCGGGCCAACCTTGACTGGGATCGCTAATGTACTGCACGTGCTGTATTTCGGTCTTCAGATTGGCCACGCGTCGCCGATAGTAGAACAGAATGAAGCCAATGATGCTCACCACGAGCACCACCAAAAATATACTCAACGGAATGAGAGCGCCGCTAGCTGCAAGTGACAATACAACAAATTATTTACGCTGCCATACTTTTCAGAGCGCGCTTTGAATACAAACATTCTGCAGAGGCCTTCTGGATGCGCAGTGCAGCCACTGGTTCATCGCAATTTTGGCCAATGAAACCTTGACGACAAATGCAGCCCTTGGCGGCATGACAGACGAAATTCTGCGAGGCACATAGGCACGGATTCATGCAGTGCTGGCCGTAGAAGCCCTCCGGACAAACTAAAAACGAGAAATGTGTTAATAAAGCAACAATAATTAAAACATGAATGCCAGCAATGCACCTTCTTCGCATCGTGTGCCCATCCAGCCGGGCAGGCAAACGCACAGGCCGTCATTCTTGCGGCACGCAACATGGTTCTGGCAATGGCAACGATGCGTACAATTCGGGCCGTAGAAGTCTTCGGGGCAGGAGGTGTTGCAGTTGGCGCCCGTCCAGCCTGGCAGGCACAGGCACTGTCCGGTGATGTGATTGCACTCGCCGCCGTTTCCGCACTGACACTTTAGCTGGCAGCCAGGGCCGTAGAATCCATGCGGGCAAGGATGCTCGCAAGCGGGTCCAATGTAGCCGGCACGACAGATCACTTCGCCGCTGACGGGATCGCAGGTGCTATTGGCTGCAGCAACGAGAGTAGTATTCATGCAATTACTGAATAGAAAATCGAATCAATGTGCTGTAGACACACGTACAATGCAGATTCTCCGGACAGGTATCCCTGCAGCCCATGCCAAAGAAGCCGGGCGGACACGGCTCCTGGCAGTTATGACCGGTCCAGCCCGGTGCGCAAATACAGTCGCCAGTATCCATGTCGCACGATGAGTTGTTCAGACATCTGCAAGCTTGATCACAATTTTCACCATAAAAACCAGTTGGACAATTTGTCTCACAGCGTACACCTTTTATGGTTCATTTCATTTCGTACATTCGTTTCGATTTCACGCAGATATTACCCAAACGAATACAAACAAAAACACAGAACAAGAAACGTTCAAAAGAAAAGAACAGAGAAATAGCAAATTATAAACAAATTCGTGGTATGAAGTTTGTTGAATGTGCGAGTGTATGAATGTATTAAATGGAAATGTTGACGATAATGTTACTAATGATTGTAAGGATGGCAACAAAGATGGGTTGGGCTTGCACCTTAAGCGAAATTTGTGGTGAAACGTTTTCTTTGTTTTGTTATTGCGTTAAGTAGTTGTAAATGCTCAGCTAACTGAAACTTTAATTTTTAAATATTTCATTATTTTTATGTATTAACAAAATAAAGAATTAATAAGAATATTAGTCCTTTCAAAAAACGGCCCTGAATTCCATGTTGAAATAAATATTATTCATTTAGTCAGATATCTAAATAGAATCGGTTTGTTGGTTGCCAACAGTCGGATTTAAATTTAAAAAGTATTTATTTAATAATTTATTTTCTACTTCTACCCAGTTTACTGATTAGTGTGCAAGCCCAATGATGCATTTACCAATTGCATTCATGCAATCATTTGTTAAAAAGGGAATCTAATGTCTTACTGCATGCAATAAATGAATTAAGCGAAAGTAGTGTTTTCATGAAAGTTGTTAGTTGTTAGGTGTTTAAAGGAGTGTGGCTGTGACTGAGTGTGGCAGCTGTCCAATTACGTTTTAACATTATTCCCATAATTTCAAAATGCCATGTTTATGAGCAAATCGCACACGGTTAGTAAAAGTCTTAGGCATGGCATGCGACGCCCACACCCATCGACCTGCACATACCTCCCCAGCTCTGCTTGCATATGCATTTGCCTGTGGTGGCCTCGCAGGCAATCGTGTTGTTGAAGTCGCACTCGCACTGCAGCGCGCACTCCAGGCCAAACGTGCCGAATTCGCACTTCCGTTCGCATCGCTCGCCCGTCCAGCCGGCCGCGCATGTGCAGTTGCCATTCTGCGGATTGCACGCAGCGTTATTCTGACACTGGCACTGACTCTTGCAACCGTCGCCGTAGTAGTTCAGATCGCATGGTCGGTCGCACTTGATGTTCTTCCAGCCCGGCGTGCAGAAGCACTGGCCCGTCTCGGCCGAGCACTTGGCGCCATTATGGCAGTCGCACTTCTCCGCGCACTCCTGCCCATACCGACCCTCCGGACATGGCTCCTCGCAAGTCTTGCCACGGAAGCCGGGCGCACAGATGCACGTCCCGTTCACCGGCGAGCACTTGGCATTGTTCTTGCAGTTGCAGTTGAGCTCGCAGTTGGGTCCGTACTTGAGGAAGGCGCACGGCCGGTTGCATTGTGCGCCGCTCCAGCCGATTTTACACGAGCACTTTCCCGTCAGCGGGTGACACTGCTCCGTGTGCGTCATGTCGCATTCGCACGAGCTGTTGCAGTCCTCGCCGTACTTATCGTTCGCACAGGTACGCGTGGCGCAGTCCTCACCCTGCCAGCCGCCGCTGCAAGTGCACTTTCCCGTACCTTTGTCGCAGGCGGCGTCGTTCAGACAGCTGCAGTTCTGCGTGCAATTCACGCCGAATGTGTTGAACGGACACTCCTCGTAGCACAAGTCGCCCAAAAAGCCGGCCGGACACTCGCATTTGCCGGTGATGTGGTGGCACGGTCCGCTCCGGTAGCACTGGCAGGGTTCGCCGCAGTTGGCGCCATAGAAGCCGGTGGGGCACTTGTTGGCGCAAACGTCGCCGGTCCAGCCGGGCGGACACAGACACTCGCCGCTCTGCGGGTCGCACTTGCCGTCGTTCTGGCAGCGACAATCCTGCTCGCACCCTGTGCCGTGCTTGCCGTCGGGGCACAGGTCCTCACATCTTGCGCGAAACGGGACACAGAACGGGGCGTCAGTAAAGTTAAAATGCTAATGGAAGCCACAATGCCGGGTGGCTGCGCGGCACGAGCGAGCATTTATGAGCAATCACAGCGGCAAGCAAACAAAATTCATAAACCCTCGTCACGTGCAGCGCTATTCAGTGGTGGCAAAAGACACTGCCCGCAGGCAAAACAACAACAACTTACAATGGTCCGGTAAAACCGGGCGCACACGTGCACTCGCCCGATATGTGATGACAGCCGCCGCCATTCTCACAGCGACACTCCTCCGAACAATCGGCACCGTAACGGTTCGACGGACAGGTGTCCGCGCATCGCTCACCCGTGTATCCTTTGGCGCACTCGCAAGTGCCCGTGTAGGGCTCACATGTGGCATTATTGAGGCAGTCGCATTGTTTCTCACAATCGCGACCCCAGAAGCCCGGCGGACAATCTATGATAGAATTTTACAACATTACACATCAGTTTCACCACGAATTTTTCTTTCTATTTCTATTTGAAATTCATTTCATATTTTTGGTTTGCTTTGCGATTGGGAAGAGGTGCTTTGTTAGTGCCGGAACTGTTTAAAGCTAGCAGGAGAAGCGATGGAGAATTAGGAACTGCGGTCGCAAAGTACTATGCCAGGTGCGGCTTGTGGGTACGAAACAGCAGAGATTTGTAGGTGTAACTTGAAGCGTTGTGAACTCTTGTTCGGTGTTAGTGTTGGACAAGAAATATTGAATGATTTTTTTGTGGCAATGTGTTATAACTTAAAAGTTGTGCGGATAAGAAGCTCAAAAGATATAGAAGAAAAGAAAAACAAAATAAGTGGACTCTACAGCCAAACATTGAACACAGTTAGTTAAATATAAAAAATATTTAAAAAATAAATTTAAAAAAATAAATATAAAAATATTTTCGTTCGTTCAATCATATGTTTGAGTAATTTTTTGAATAGTTTTGGGTACTAAATTGCAATAAAACTGTAAGAAATACTGCATTGCTATAAACATTTTAGCGGTTTTTTTCACGTAAAGAAATAAATTCTACTATACTTCGATTTCAAACCGACTGCTACTTATAAAATCAATATATATTTATTATTGAAAAAGAAACCAAATCAAATCTTTAGTACTTCAGCTCAAAATATTTCATAACAAATCCAATATAAAATATCAAATTTGCAATGGTTTTGCACTTGAAGCATATCGAATCTCTAATCGGTCACCTATTCAGTTTTGTATTCTTCTTGTAAATTGCAAAAAACAATTAATTTTTTAATTATTTCTTTCTTGGTAACGAAATATAAGTCCAAGGGAACTTCGATTATGAATTTCGCTAATAAATCAGTAAATTGATTTAAACATTATCTTTGCAGACAAATTAAATGTCGAGTTTGCAGTCTCGGAACAATTGTAAATATTTTTATAAGCGTTTTCTTGCGCAAAACAAAAACAAAACACACACAGACACATACAAACGGAACACAAAAGCTAAACAATTTTTTAAACAAATACGTTAAAACCTTAAACGAATGTATGTGGAATGAAAAACGGAGCAACTATGTACAAAGTGTTTGGAAACACCTACTTATTTTGCTTAAATAACCAAAACAACTTGCATCTTTCCAATTGAAAAAATTGTGCCTTACCCCACAGGTTTCTACAATTTAATACAAAGCCTTATGACTAAAATCGATGGGTGGTATTACATATTTTTCATATCTCCGTATTTCATTTCCACATTTAAATTGTAAGAAATTGTGTAAAAAATTTAAACGAACTTATGTCACATGCAGGTCCACCGTAGCCATGATCGCATTTGCATTTCTCGGGCGCTATGCATTTGCCATGCAAGCAGTTTTGGCTGCACACTGGTATGCAGCCGACCTGTTCGGGATTGCGCTTGTAGCCATCTGCAAATGTAAGCATAAGATTTCATTAGGTACCCAATTCGGTTTCAAAAAAGTTAAGACTGCACTACAAACCGCAACAATCGCGCACAATGCGCGTCTTCATCAACGTCTTCGTCCGATTGACCATGCGATGTTTTATCTGGTACGTTGAGCAGCGTGGCGGCACATTGAGACACCAGACGGTGAGTCGCTCTTGATATGATTCCAGCTCGGCGGTGGTCACTTCAACCGGATAACTGCAAGCGATAAGAGTTTCATTTAGAATTTATGATTTGATTGCTTAATGCATTTGTGTCAATGTTTACGTACTTTTCGCGCTTCTTGCAAACGTTCGGTCCATCCAAGTCATTGTCGGTGAAGGAGGTAATCTCGCCGCTGGTGATTGTTATTAGGCAGCAAACAAAGAGAAAACACCCAGTTGACGAATGCATGATCATTGTTGCTTCGATTACTCTGGAGGTGGAATGGAGGAGACGGCAGTGCTGTCAAATATTTCCAGGGCAGACAGGAAAGTACAATGGACCCCAATTGCTGCGTCGGATTAAATTACACACGCATTACAGCAAAGCTGCGACCATTGTTGTGCACTAGTCGATGATTCAGTTCGTGGCGTATGCTTTGCGTGCTTATCGCCAGCTAAAAACTGCAAACTGCAATGCGAGAAACACACAAACAAAATAAACAGGATGAGTATGAATGAATAAAGCTGTTTACATTGAATCAATATGCACAGCAACTGACAACATTTGTGCATTAAATTGAATAATAATAATGACATGATATGCACATTGACTTTTTTGGGTAAACACATAAAATTTGTATTGATCTGTAAATGACAGAGGTCTGTTTCGTTCGTGGCTATGCGACAATAGTTAACATCTCAGAACAAAATAATTAGCATGAAAGTCTTTTCTCAATTTTGCATCAGATCGCAGATAACTCGTGCAATGGTGGTTTGCATTTACAATTGCGAGCGTGATTATGCACCTCATCTCACATTTCGCGATAGAATCTCATCCAAGCCACTGTCCCCATTCGTAGCACAGCCCACAAAAAATTACTTTGAGAAGGTTTTTCAAAATTATTTTTGCGTTGCGTACATTCAAAATTTGACATTATTTCGATAAATATAAAATATATAAATATATGTGTGTATTAAAGGCTTTTTATTATTTACTATTTACATTGTGTTAAATCTCGAAAACCCAAAAAACGAATTGCTCATTTGTTTTACGTCAAATTGTATTATCAGTGCCAGAGCAATTGTTGTAGCAATGAAAGCACACTCCACCGAAGGTTTGAACTACGTTCCCAAACTGACGCACGGCTCGCTGCCCGGTAGTCGATCATGCATACACTCGGCGCGGTACAGGTAAGCGCCGACGCCATCCAAGTGGCCAAGGCATTTCGGCCGGCGCGATTCTCACTGCCGTATTCCCGCAGCCCGTCGGCCTCATTCATATCGAAGACGATCCCCTTTCATCACGGCAACTATGAGGGCGACCTGAGCATGTTTGGACAGCGCAGCGCACTCAAGAACGGCTACAGTCGCCGCGTGCAGCTGGTCGAAACGGACTCGGACACAGACTACAAACGCGTGCTGGAGAAATATCAGCCGTCGCCGCCGCCGTCGCCGTCGCCGTCCACACAATCACAGCTGCCAAAACAACAACAACTGCTGCAACTCTGCCAAAGCCGGCTGCTGACGCCGAAGCGCTGCGCACAGCTGACGGTGTGGCGCGAGCGGCTCTGCGCCAACTCGTATTGCCAAAGATCCGCAGAGCTGCTGGTGTTCGGCAGTGGCCTCGTGGTGTGGCTGCTGCACCTGCTGATGCTCGGCCTGCTGCAGCTCGGCAAGTGGAGTTATGTGGTGTGCAAGGGTCGCGTGGTGCTGCGCAGCACGGCGCGCCGTCTGCTCTGGTGGATGACGCTGGCCAAGTGCGGCGATGCGACACACTTTGCCATGATGCTGTTCGGCGCGCCGCTACTCTTCCTGGTCGCCGTGCTGGGCTTCGTTCTGTCCGTGTACCACGAGCTGAAGGAATGGCTCAGCCGATGCGGCTTCATCATAGGCAGTCGCTAAGGCCAAGTTTATTTTGCTAGAGCGATTGACTCAGTTTACATTTCGTTTTTTTAATTAGCAAAATTTTAGTTTGCATTGCATATTAGTTTTTGTAAAGCGAAAATTTTCAATTTGAAATTGTCATTGATGCCTTCAGTATAGAATAAACTTGTGTATTTACGATATTTACGCGGAGGGCATGATTTGGATTACTTATTGCAATGTCGCTGCTGGCTCACAAGCATTTCCGTTTTCCATTAATGTAGCGTGCAGTCGGCGACGCGGGCGGGTGACACCGCTGCACACAGCGCCCAAGCGACGCGTAAATGCGAGTATTTGTGCGTTCAATTACGGCGACTAAAGTGGCTGGCCGCAGCAGTGCCCCTGTCGAGGCAAAACAGACAGGCAAGTTGGTGCGTTGCCGAGTGCGACGATTATGATTGCGTTTGATTCATTGTGGAAACATTCTCGAAATCAGAGAGGGCAATTCATGGGGCTGCGGTCAGACGCGGTGGACGCACGTAAATGCCACATTTAGTGGCTGGAGAAGAAGGCACATCTCGTTTTTTTTTGCTGATAGTTGCAAACTATGGTGAGAATATATCAAATCAAGGCGATCAAACGATTTATGTTGCGTTTAACCGGATTTAATGTTGAACTATCTTAGGTCAAGTGAAATAGATATTGCAAAGTGCAATGGGTAGAAGTGTCCCAAGGCGGATATGAAGGCCCATTGTGAGCCTAAGACTCCACTTTTTAAACCAGTTTGAGTGTCTCACGAAGCCTTGTAGACTGATTAGTCTTATCGCCTTGAACCCACAGATTGTCGTTGAAGTTGCCCAGGTAATTCTTTCCTCTTCTGGATAAAGCAAGACAAGTGCATAGAAGGGGAAGTGCTTTTTCTTTCACGACAGAAGTCCTTTGAAAACAACCCCAACCTCTTGAGTGCAATTTTTTTACCCCAATTTTGCAATATTTACCTTTAATGCCCAAAAGGAGTAATTTTGACTACCTACATATATAAAATTTTCATCAAAAGTGAATTTCTTACTGATAAATAGACAAATATGTATCTGCAATTGCGAAGTATGAAAATTTCATTTCAATGATTGCAAACATTAACCCTAATTCCCAGAAGTGAGCCTCACAGTCTCACTAAATATTTCAAATGCTGATAAATCCAAACATTTTCGATTCCATTATTTTATGTAATCCTCCAATGGAATGTTAGAATTATATTGCATTTAGAAATTCAACATTTTAGACACTTTTTCAACAAATGTTTTCAGTAATTTAGCTCATGTCAGCCCGACAGTGTCACTTCTGGGTTTACGTTACTTTTAAAATTCTGGGAATTAGGGTTAAAGTCTAACAACAAAGCGAGTGAAAACGTATTTCGAATTCAATTACTTTCAAGGTCCCGACAGAGTTTTTTAACCAGGAACCCCCTATTTTTTTACATATTTTGTATTTATTGTTTAAGATTACAATATGAAATATTTTTGCAAAAATTAAGCACTGGCTGTGAAATATATTAACTTCACTTTTCTCGCTTCAAAACAACAGAGTTCATGAAATTAGTTTCGAGTTCATTGAGGTCATTGCACAGTGATTCGACTCCATAAAAAAGCGAGACAAAATGAGGAGTGGTCCGTTCTTCATAAAAATTGGTATACTAGTTAATCATGGTCTGCTGAATTATAATCTCCATTTTGTTTTTCTTAAACTTTCGGAGTTTGGCAATGTCTGAGACTTAAATTTGCAATTTTCGTCACTTTTGGTGAGCTATAGCAACGAGTGTGTTGGCTAAATTTTTCAGATTTTACATTTAATCGGTAACGTCAACATTGACAATTGCAAAGAGTAACAGAAAGTGTCTTAGGATCCTTTAGTTTTACAATAAAAACGATAATAATAGACGTATGTTTTGCTTTTTTGCAGTTTTCTCAATTTTTCATGCTGATTGCATACTTTTAGGGATGAAAAAATAACTTTTGTCGAAAAATAGGTGTTTAGACCACATTTCAAATATAATTATTTTCTGAGATCGGAAGATATCGGAGGATGTCGTAACATTATCCGACAAAGAAATAATGCTTCTTAAAATAAAAAAAAATCCAGGAACATACTTTCACTTACTTTTTAGATATTTTCCTCTAAGTTTTGCCAATTTTCAGATTTTTAATTTAGAAAAATATTTTGAATTTAAAGTGATATAAAAACCTTAGCTTTGCAAATTTTGAGAAAATATTAAAAGCGAAAATGGCCACATCAATTCTTAATCTATATTGAAAGTTTTAGCAAATTCTTGGTAAGCATGTATTTTTACAATTTTTTACTCAATACACTAAAAAACAGAAAATATGTGTTTACATTTTTTTGTGAAAAAATTTTTCTTAGTTGGAGTTTTACCTTTCAAATGACATCAAAATCGTTAAATTCTAAAACTATACATTTTTTGAATTTTGTCAATGGAACGAATCACTGTGCATTGCAATCATTTTGTATACAAAAATATTCCCCCTAAGGAAAGTACTTTTTTTGCTAGACCTTTATACGCTTTTTAGAGTGCACACTATAAAAAAAGTCAGAGACGAGTTAAATAATTTATCAACAGCAACAACGTGCAAACATAGAGAAATAAGTATATACTTTAAATTCATGGCACTTCCTTTATATAAGCGAATAAAAAACTAATATGCGCATTTTGCAAAACAGCAAGCAAAACGTCTGTCCTAATCAAAAAGCGTTGCTAACATGTGTACAGCGAAAACAGACTTGACACTTGAATAGATCTGAAAACGCACCAAAAGCCAACACCCGGATTTAACATAAGCAATATGAAATTACATTTAAATTTAATTACATATTTTAGCAAAAAGTTGGAAACATGTGGTCATCATAGAAATTATTTGTAAACGATTTCTGTGTTGTTATCAAGATCCCATAGAAAATTTTGCAAGGCTTTCGAAAATCGTTGCTACGCTTTTACTCTTCGCACTTTCGTTCGAATGTGCGATTGCCATCTGCATGAAGAATGCAGCTTCAAAACCCTGCGACATTGAGCTGAATATGCCAATTCAGCGCGTTAGGCACAAGCAAATCACTTGAATTGTTCATTGACGAGTTGTCCGTGTGGCCCATCGAATGTGCTCAACTGCGTAGAATAAGCAACTCAATGTCAAACTGGCGAAAATTTGGGTCACTCACAGTGCGGTGCAGGTGTGCAGCTCGCCAATAGTGCATTCCGCTATTACATTAAAGGCTATCACGTTTCGGGAATGTAAAACCGAGCAGCACTACAACGAAAATATACTCTGATTATTTTCATAATTCGAGTACAGTATATGTTAATTTTTTCATATATATATTCTTTGACCTTCAAATGAAGTAAGAAATTCGGGCGGCGTGCAAAAGGAGAACACTTGAACTCCCACTAAGTTGAAAACAATGAATCATGCATTGTAAAAGTCCAGCAGCTGCAAAATTCAGCAGCTTGCAAAATTCTATAGAATTTTCTTAATAAAAATATTGTTTGCCTTATTTATTCATTCATGACAAATATCATAGGCACATTGAATTATATGAAAGGTATTCCAGACCCCTTGTCTGCGCATACATTCATCACGAGTACTGAAGGTAAACAATTTAAAACACCTCGCCCAGAAAGACGAAATAAAAGTGATGAAGAAAAGCTTAATTGCCTCAATCAATATCAATTTAGTAATTTTCTTATTATTACTTCATTATTTTGTGGCAAAAATAAATACTCATCTACAAAATTTAAATACCATACAAATATTTAATTTGTTAATTTCGCCTTCTTTCCTACCCTGTTGCCTTATATTCGTTTACGTGTGTCGGCAGCGCAGTTGCTTGCGAGTAGCAGAATGGCCATCACTGTCCTAATGTGTAGGGTGGCAACGTTTAAACGTCGCTCAAGACGATTTAAGTACTTTTGGGTGTTTCCCATCGACACTCTGCACTTTTTGGCTCAACGAAAATTACAATTCAACATTGTTGTGTTTGATTTTCCAGGCAACTATTGAAATTGCATGGCATCGCTATTAATTATGGCTACTGTTATTACTACCTTTAATGGTTCAATTTTTTGTTGTTGTTCCATTTGTAATAACTGCGCAACATAGTCTAACATTAACTGCACGTACGCCGCCAACACAATTACTGTACCATCAGCAATTTTCATGGCATACATTAAATAATAGCTTCAGATTTTATTTGACCTGTAATTATATACATTAACTGGACTTTGTATATGTGAAAATAAGTTTAGAAATTCAATTGTGCACACAAACATTCCGTCCAGTTGACATTTTCGCTTTAGTTGCACGTAATGGAATCACAATGTCAAGGTCACACAACAAAAATCCAACCGGCGCACAGTGCTACGAGTGGACTAAAATAAGAAAAAAATGTACCGCATAGTTTGACGAAAGTAGTATCATGTTCAAGGTAATTGTTTGATTAAGCTGGATCCGAAATATTTTATCGAAAAACTGTCACGATTAGGAGATATAGCTTGTCAAAGTCGGATATATTTTAACAAAAAATTTATGAAGGGGAAAATTGAAATTTTGTTGCTTGTATAAAAAAATTTTAGAAAATACATTGTTGTAGATAGGCCACCAATTTCTTTTAATATTAAAACGACATTGATAGGAGCGCAACTGCTGATCGGTTTTATTTTTTTTAGTGTAAATATTTTTTTTTCGAATTTTCAAATTTTACAAAAATTTTACAATATTTTGTGAAGATGAGAAATGAAATTTAGGTGCTTTTATTAAAAAAAATTCTAGAAAATACATTGTTGTAGATAGCTCACCAATTTCTTTTAATATTAAAACGACATTGATAGGATCGGAAATAGTGTAAATATTTTTTTTACGAATTTTAAAATTTTACAAAAATTTTACAATATTTTGTGAAGGTGAAAAATGAAATTTAGGAGCTTTTATTAAAAAAAATTGTAGAAAAGACATTGTTGTAGATAGGCCACCAATTTCTTTTAATATTAAAACTAAATTGATAGGAGCGAAACTACTGATCGTTTTTTTTTTAGTGTAAATATATTTTTTTTCAAATTTTTCAAATACAAATTTTTTTATCACTGAAAATGAAAAATAACCAAATTTAGAGACACAATTAAAATCGAACGGCGTGAACCGGCGTAAAATTTTTTGATGGACTTTCTTCTCTTAAATCCGCAAAAAAAAACAATTTTGCATCTGTTTGCGTCTTTGGAAAAGATTTAATTTGTTCTAAACTACTAAGGTATGATTTTTTCACTGAAATTGCTTAAATTGAAATTGCGACCAAAATGTGTAACCAAGTCAATGCCGCGAATTATGAATGTTCTCTTCAAAAATAAAAAACATTAAAAATAAAAATAGGCTTACCACGCCTACTTAGCGCATTATCAGCCATATTATCCATTTTTCTTCACTATTATGGAATTTTTTTGCTAAAATGTAATTTAATGCTAATATACTTATTCTAAAAAAAGGGGAGGTCTAATTTTGAAGAATAATTTCTTTGATAGTCTCGCCGTTATAAATTGAACTGCATTGCATATTCATAGCTGTGTCATTGCCATGTTAGGGTTAGGTTAGGTTAGGTTGAGGTGGCTGCCTCTGTATGAGACACACTTAGGCCTCTTAATGGGCCCGTTGTGATACCACAGATTCCACCCGTTTGAAATGCGTATGCAACACTGTTTTTTCAACATGTGATACACCACACATTTCAAACGGATGGGGAAAGGGAGGGGAGCGGACCTACAGTTTAACGCCGAATCCGAACGGCGATGGGCAGTTTTTCTTTCACACTTGGAGGTTTTGCCATTGCCTGCCAAGAGCGCACTTGTGCGATTCTTGTAATTCTCATTCCCTTCATGTGGATAGCGACAGAAGTAGATGAGTGTTTTTTCCAGCCCAAGCCAGGAATCGAACCCGGGGCGCTCGGTATGAGAAGCCAGCGCGCTACCCGCTGAGCTATCGAGGCCGACCATTGCCATGTTTAGCTCCATGAATTTTAAACAAAAAAAAATTATTTCCTTTCAGCAACTTCAACGCCCTCTTTCCACCCTTTAAATTACGAATTTAGAAAAACGCCGAAATACGTAATTTATGATTGTTTTTTTAGTATATATATGACAATTTTAAAACAATCCAACCAAAAAACAATGCCCCTCCATATAAGCTTCACCATCCCCTTTCCTCCCTTTCAAGGTTGACGTTTTTAAAATCGCTCCATTTTAAGGGTTAACTTTTTAAAACTATTTAAACAATTGCCCAAATTTCATTATTATAGCTTCAGCGCTTTGGGCTCGGTGGTGGTAAAATAATCGGTTATATATATAAGTTATTATATATATATCGGTTATTATATATATATAACTTTTCAGCGAATTTCAAGTACTTCTTCTATTTTTGCCCTAATTTTGTATGGAGTCGAAGCACTGTGCAACGACATGTGAAAGGAGTGAAGGGAGGTGCACGAATTGGTTATTGACATCTGGAGGTAAATATTTATGGGCTACATGTGAGAAGCAGTTACGGTAAACAAGGCAATGCAAGTGGGTCACACGGACTTGTGTTATGGCTTTGCCTGGTTTTTATTTATAGTTATTTTTGTGCGGCAAAGCGGGGAAATACATTCATTTGCAATTCATTCATAAACAATCCATAAACAATGAGTGTATTCCATAAACAACAAAAAGTCAAATTCTTCAAGGCTTAAAAACATTTGTAAGAATATTTTTATTTGTTAAAAGCATATTTACCGCGAACATTTATTCTCAATAATAGGGCTCTCTTTATAAAAAGTAAAAAAATACCGATAGTATTGATTACTTATGCCCGTGATACGTACTTATGTAAGTTATGCACCTTGCACATTACTGAGCCCATTTCAAAGAAGACCACAGAAACCACAAATGCGTTTTAAATTTCATTTTTTTTCATAAATGCGTCAAGCGAAGCGCTTCACAGCTGTGGCTATCAGCAAACCGTCGTCGACACAACGAAGGAAGAAAAACTGCATTCAAAAGAAAAAAACTCAGAGCGGCAAAACTGCGCCCACTCGTCGTTCAACTGCGCCTATCGGCTGCATTATTGCATTACTTATTAATCACATTTACAATTAATAAATCATTTGTAAAATTCACAGTTGAATGATTTTGTGCAGACCCAAGACTGAATGATTTCTGTTCAGCAATACAAAAGGCACAAGAAGGGCCAGGAGTGTTGAAGTATGCGAATTTAATGTTCAAATAAAAAAGTTCTAATGAAAAAGCGCATTATTCCACTGCGTTCAAATGAAAAGAAGCGATAATGTTTATCAATTTCGAGGAAGTGGAGTATAAGAAAATGTTTGTAGTAAATATAACAAGAATTATTGAGGAGATAATTCGAGCAAATATGTTTACAAGCAGACCACTCGACTGGCTGATCGATTACAGTTTCTAAGTACTGTCCACATTTAAGTGTATTGTACAGCACGACAGACTTATAGGCGACTAAAGCCGAAATTCGGACAATCAACACAGTCAACCAAATATTATTTTTCCTCGGAAATAAAGGCAGTTTCGTTTTAAAATTATAATTTGAGTGCAATGCTTCAGTAGCTTCTTATACGTTTAAAACATTTTATATATAAAAGTTTTAAAGTTTTAATAAAGTTTTTTTTTTAATTTAACTATGTTTAATTCTGTTCTAATTTGAAGGCACTTTTAACTTTTGCATTCCACTTTCACAAATATAAAAAATTCAATTATCAAAGTTACCACAATGCAAAACATAGTTCAAAGTGAATGGTTTAACTTGAATCACTAATCATAATTTTGTGCAGCATCTGCTACATTTACGTTTATATTAAAAGAATTTGTTTTTCATTACAATATTTTCAAGTTCAAAGACAACAAAGTTCACTGTCAGATACGAAGAATCTCTGAACGCACCCAATAACTTTTTAGTTGATATTCGAAAGTGTTCTTAATTTGTTTCATGTGTGACACAATTTTATGTTTTCTCGAATATAAATACAGTTTGGTTTTAAAATTACAACTATAAAAGTTACAATAGCAAAAATCTTTAATTTTTATACCTTTTTTGAGTATAGATATATATTTTTTTTAATTTAACTATTTTTCATTCTGCTCTAATTTGAACTTTTGCAGTCCACTTTCACAAATAAAAACACTCAATTATCAATTATCAAAGTTACGTCGATTCAAAACATTTTCCAAAGTGAAGAGTTTATCTTTAATCACTAATCATAATTTTGGTTTTTTCTCAAAATACAAGCAACGAATTTGCCTTTCTTTCAATACATTTTTTTTCATTGTATTTTTAAGTTCAAAGACGGCAAAGTTCACTGGCGGAACGACTAATCTCTGAACTATTAAGTTGACATTCGAGAGTCTTCCTCCCTTCTTCATGTCTCTCAATAGTTCCACCAGTTCCTCCAACTCTAAACACTTAAATGTAATCACAACAAGAGGAATGTTGCTCACAACCACCGCTTTTCATGAATGAAAATTCTCAACTAATTACAAACGGAAAATGTTGTGTTTGCTTGCGTAAATTTCGCTGGAAGTGAAATTGTTTATTGTCACTGCTTAGTCATCGAAAATTATAAGTTGGCCGCTGTTGTGCGATCTAGTTGCTAATTTTGCAAATAAATACTACAACAAAGTCGAAATCTTACCGGTGAATCGGTGAGTTGTTTCGATTTTCAACGCTTGACAGACGTATTACGCATCATCGTTTGTAAATACTAACAAAGTCCTACATATGTATATATGTACATACAGACATATGTGGACGGGTGTATGCCGAGTTTATACTGTCTGCAAAAAACACGTTTACGAGATAATTAATACACATGTGGAAGCTTAAGGCGGCCGGTGCATGGCATTAGTCATGCGATCGTTGAAAGCTGCCTCATGCGATAGACAGATTTGAGTGCTAAAAGTTCAGATTAAATCGAATATGTGTATAGCCTTTTGTGTACAGTTCACGTCCGCTGGCTGATAGCTAGACGAACGCGCATAAATTTCCGGCAGCGAGTAGATAAACTTCAAGATATTTGAACTGGCGCTGCGGCCGAGCAACTGAATGATATTTAAATGTAGTGTTTGTAGAATGCATTGCGACCTAAACATTCGGCATTTGGAAAATGAAAACTTACAGTTGAATGCGTTGTGTGTAAAACGAGGGAAAATTGTATTTTTAGACTGAATTTCAACTGGAAAATCCACAAAAGAGCTAACAAAACATGAAACTTGTTGGCGTATCATTAGTTGGAAAATTAGATAAGTGTGACAAATGCTGCAGCAAGTGTGCCGGAAAATGCAGAGAGATGAACGCATTAATGATAACTCGTGCGTTTGCCTTCTTTTTTGTTGTAATATAATTCCATATGGGCATTTACGCTTTCGCTATTTTGTTGCCATATGGCAACAAATGCTACTTTGTGGACGTCTGCATCCTCTATGGTTGCAAGAATACATTTTTTTGTTGGTCTTTAGAATAGTTGGAAGTTTTAGGAAAAATACGAAATGAATAAACTGAATATTTAAGTTTAAAGAAGAGAAGTATACACGTTTTTTAATGGTATATCTTAACATAGTAAAGGAAGAAGCAGCAGAAAAAATTAGAGAACTTTTTAATTTGACGTTTTCTTTCAATTTAGATACTTTTTTTTAATTTTGGCTGAAGTAAATGAAGAAATATTCAAATTTTCGTTATGCGCAAAAAGTTTTATGTTTAAGTAATTATTACAGCCACAACGATGTGGTTGCTCTCATAGAAAAACACTCTTAAATACAGGGTTCAAGTATAAAAATTACAAAATTTCTTATGGAATGTTGCTAATATAACCACATAGAAGCCTAAGACGTAAAATTTAAAATTATAACTTTCCCCAGTAAGTAAGTAAGTAAGATTGCCACAGGTCTTAGGCAATCGAAAATCTTCATCAGAGGTTATAACTCCAGATGGAGTGAAGAATGCCTCAGACTGGGGAAAACCCAGCTTAGACTGGTCACCGGGCTGTTAACCGGGCACTGCAGGATGAGGAAACATATGCACACAATTGGATTAGAACAGGTAAGCGTCTGCAGACTCTGCGGAACGGCAGAGGAGACTCCTGAGCACGTCATACTGCACTGCGATGCGGTATGCCGCAGTAGGAGACAGCACCTGGGCCAGTACTGGCTTGCAGAAGAGAACGTCAAACACCTTCTCCCACGTGAGTTACTAAGCTTCATTAGGTCGGTGGGATTGGGGGACGTTCTCTAAAGTTGTAGGGGGCACAATAGATCAACTTTGGTCTCAGTGCACATTTCCCCTTTCAAATCTATCTATCTTCCCCAGTAAAAACCTGTGGCGAAAGGGTTAATGAAAGATTGTACTGGTTGGGTATTCTAGTGACGAGGGTCTGGGTTCGAGCCCCGGCACAATAAATGGCAAATACAGGGGAAAACGCCATAGGTCACTTCTATTCGTGTAAACATTCGAACGCGCACAACAATAATGATTGCAGCACGTTAAGCGTTTGCCTCGTCTATATCTATTTGTACAGTAGATAAGCGCTTTAGTTGAAAAATTTCTGAGTAAACATAAACATTTTTGATTACCAACACACGGCTTGTCAAAAATGGGCGATAAGAAACGTTCTTTAAAATTTCTACCACCACATATTTTATTCGTTAAATAGAATAGAAACAAATCAAAATTAAAAAATAAAATTAAAATAATAATTTGAATATAGTTTCTTGGGTATTCCCCTATTTAGGAAAATACTATTATATACAAATACGTGCGTATAAATGTGTATTACTTTCCTCAAATAAATAAATTCTTTGATTATTTTTTCGGTTGCCCTCAGCGAAAAGAAGAGCTGGAACAAACAAGTCATTTCCTCAGTTTACGTGCGGAATTACAATTTTCCAACAGCACGCCAACCAACCCAAACCATTCTAAGCATTTATTTAAATAAATAAATAAAAATAATAAAACAAAATAATAAAAAAAATTAAAAATTAAAAAAATTTTACTAATATTTTTTTGGGTGTAGGCACATTGCAAATTATTTCAGCCATTAAAACACTTGAAATCTATTTTTGTTAAACCTGATAAATGCCAATATTTATGGCAAGCATTCGAAAAGTTTCACGTAAACGCCAATGCAACTCTTGAGAAAGCAAAACAATCAACAATGAGCAAAAATTCACTATGACTAACTCGGCCGTCGTTATAGCTGTTTATAAATTTGCAAAACTCTACCTACGCTTACAATGTGAAACCACAACAAAGAAATCACTTACAAATGGACGGACGGCATTTGCTGTTGAATTAGCGCGTTTAATGCACAGCTTTTGATACCCTGCACTGGAAAGTGAGGTTAAATTCACTATGGTATAAGGTTTGTTATACTTATGTGTTACAAGTCGTGGGCGGTACAACTAAGAATATATACACATTTATGATCGGGACCGACAGGTGAAATTATTTAGCCAATTCATTCATGTTTCACATGACTTTCACTGATAAATTAGTTAGTTAGTTAAAGTGGTGAAGGGAAGTCAGACTGGATCGGCCAATGACAATTAACTATAAAAATGGACAAGTAGAATATTGGGTTGATTGATTTTTAGCTTGAGTTACGTACATTTGGTTTTCTTTAAAAAGGAGTTTACTTTGAAATAGTGAAGACCTGTTTCTTTGAAATTCTCACCTTTACTGCTGCGACAATAGGCATTGCAGAGTAAATCTAATTTCTCGGCATGTGTACTCACTGTCCAAAAACCTGTGCAGCCAGCAGTTAATCTGACTATGTTTGCCCGAATTCTGCTGATCAGATATTTGGTCCTAAAGTTACTGTAGGTTAGGTTAGGTAGGAAAGGATGGGTGCAGCACAGACCGCACTTCCACTCGAAGGCCGAAATAGCGCATTGTGAATCCTTTATAATATATCTCCGGAGCTCACCAACAGTCTCAACCCGAGGCAAACCAGTTCGACTTTTTAATAAAGGAGATCATATCCGAGATTTCAACTTTTACGGCACTAGCCAGGTTCGTCAGAAATCTGGTCCTTAAGGTACGGAATTGGCGTTCTTTCAGAGTCGGCCAGTGGCACAGAAAATGTTGTATCGTTTCTGCATCCTTTTCACTTTGCAGCTTTTGCAGACATCACTAAACAAAAGGCTACTGTTAGACCAAAACAATCTCGCTAAATTGCATGTGAACAAGCTAATCCATCTACAGGTTCTTCTCTAAGGAAAAGTTACATGATCGCTCTGCCAACTGCACTCAGTGGAACCCGAACTAGTTATGTGCTCTCCAGGTTTAAAGAATATCCTCGTTTTGATAAGGTAACAGCTTTGTCATTACAGTCAATATTCCTATGGCCAGGAATGCGGGTTCACAGATCAGACTTTCCAAGAATTGGATATCTGTATTGGTATGAAATTGTATGTAAGAAAATTATGTATGTATGTAAAAAAATTTTAATAACAAAAAACAATGCACTTGTTTAGTAATATCTACAAACGCTAATAAACCATCAAATTATTTTAACCCTAATTCCCAGAATTTTAAAAGTAACGTAAACCCATGAGCTAAATTACTGAAAACATTTGTTTAAAAAGTACAAAAATTGTTTAAAATGTTAAATTTATAAACGCAATATAATTCTAACATTCCATTAGAGGATTATATAAAATAATGGAATCGAAAATCTTTTGGATGTATCACCATTTGAAATCTTTAGTGAGACTATGAGGCTCACTTCTGGGCATTAGGGTTAAAGCTGGAAATGGTAAACATTCAAAGTCGATCTATCCAACAGGCGTAGCTATGTTGTAGGGTATAAGTCAGTCGGTTAAGCCCTAACAAAAAGCCTCTTATTTGTTATTACAAAATTTCTTGCTCAATTGCTACGTGAATAACATTGCAAAATAAGCTGCCACTTCTTTATACATTAAAGCAAGTAGTAAGTGGGTCTGTTGAAGGCATTTATTGTACTCCGCCTTTGAAAAGTCGAGACATATGGCGTACGTACAAATGTTGGCAGAGAACTGTGCGGCTAATGAACTGTGGCTGACTAATTTATATAAAACTTAAAGATTTGATTGTTTATGTGTTTTGAAAACCACAAAATAAAATCGAAATAATTAAATTTATTTATTATGCCTTTAATAATTCATATTTTGTAAATTTGTTTTTCAGCGCTTGGATTAAAAATTAAAAATGTTTAGCTTTTGCAGTTCTTTGAATTCGCATTTGCTGACTTCGCGAATAAATAAAATCACATTAGCGATAAGTGCGCAAGCCGGGCTTCAAAAAGCCACGGTATACGCGTACAACAACAGTAATAAGCAACAAAGTTATGAAAAATAAACAAACGTTCGAATGGCTGTGAGAAAGTCAACGAAAATAAAGTGTGTATAATGAAATGATGACAGAATAAAAAAAAATAAATAAATTACTCAGCTTATTTTGCAATTCGAATAAAATCACGTTGGTCGCAATTTGGGTACATTAACACTACAATTCCTGCTGGACTGTGTTGCAACGTGCCTGTGTTGCTGCTACAAACACAAATACATACATACAGTTCTTCAAATGGATCAATTCGCCGTAGCTGGCAAGTGTAGAGTAGAACAACTCGCTTGCAAATCATGGATTAGTGGAATTTATTCCCTTCGAATTGCATATTTAATTATTCAAAATTTCTTTTAAAACATTTGGAAATATAGTATTACCGATATATATTCATGGGAGCCAATTACGAGGCTTGTGTACAAATTCGACCGTCAGTGGAACGAATAAATAAGAAACGCGGATGGTGTTCAGCTCTTGATTTGCTAATGTACAATGCACAAAATGTTAACATTGGACGAAATGAACAGCTGAGGCCGAGGAGTAGAAATATTGGGTGCCTAAGTACAAAGGGAAAAGGAAAGATTGGAATTGGCGATGGAATCGACGGACCATTCAAGATAGCACTGATTTGAACAGCTTGTTTTCTCCAACTGAAGTTCGTTGTTTTCGCCACTGAAGTTCGTAAAAGTTATGCACATTCGCACTGATTACTAAACTCTTAAACGTGACTTTAGCTGATATCACTAAGAAACATTTGCGTCAATGTATCTATAAACAAAAATGTTTTCGTTAGCTCAAATAAACGGCATAATCGATAACAACAACAAAAAAAGCATCTACGGTACTCTCAATTTCAATAAATATTTTCTCGATATTAAGTTACCAGTCTGATTGTACGCTACACTGGGATTCAATGGAATGTTCACTTTGCCCAGAAGAACCAATCAGAATAACCAGAAGAATTGATTTGGCTATATCTATTTGTTCTTTGAAAGAAATTTGGCACAGCCTTTACTTCCGGTTGAGCTAAGCACTGATTCAAGTATGTTCTGCTCCATTTTTGATAACAACGACCGTAAATGAGCTCCTAAAATACAAATTTCAAATAGTTTTATGTAAATCAAAATCTAACATTAAGGGGCACATGCCCTGGATATCTTGAATTCATTAAGGGGGTATTCTAGTCTAAAAAATCGAAAAAAATATTTTTTTTCATTTCATAATTACAAAGTTTAGACCTTTAAGAAAAAGCCTCTAAGAGGATTTACGAAAATTCGAATTATTTTCGGAGTTATAGTTAATTTTGTGACGCGCCACTCAGACTGCCCAAAATGAATAAATAAATAAATCAATCAATCAATCAATGAGACTGTAACATTTAAACACGTTTTTCTTGAAACTACTTTTTTCGATACGGTTGACATGATATCTCACGTTTTAATGCACGGTTTACTTGAAATTTGTAACAGACTTTCTCAATACTATCAAAATTGTCTCAACGTAGGGGTTTTTGTAGTTTGTTTTTTTTTTACTATTTTTTAAAAATTACCAAAGTTGAAGAAAAGGAGGGAAAAAATTACCTTTATTTTCAGAAAGACGCCATTTTGTGCAAACAATTTTTTTTTCTAATGGGCTACGTCCAGATAATTCTACATCCTTGTTTAGTACGAATTAATCTTGTTTTCATGTTTCAAATCACCAGAAGGATTGGAATCACCTCAACCAGGAGACACCTTTTTTTTGAGTCCCCAATTGGCGGCCTCCACTGACTATTTTTGATTTTTTTTTCAACTATTATACATTTTTTATACTTTTAGTATCAATTTAGTATCAATTAAAAACTGATAAAAACATTAATGGTAAAAATTATTACTGTTTTTTTTATTACGCCCGTAAAATCACCTCTAAATCGAGCCTCTAGACTAGAATACCCCCTTAACACTTTCGCGTCCGATCACGTATTTTTACGTTTTTTGCCAAACAATCCTAGGAGCCGTTCACGTATTTTGACGTTTTATGCCGAACAAACGTAGGAGCCATTCACGTATTTTTATGTTATTAAAAATTGTAATTTAACTGTTTCCGGGGCACTACTAAAAAAAAACAATTAAAAATAGCGGCGCCAACGCAACGGCATACGTAAACAAAGCGGCAATAGGTTTTAGTTTAACTGCACAGAGAGCGGACGCGAAAGTGTTAATATGGGTCATTAATGAATTCAAGATTTATGCATTTTTATGCAAGATTTTTTCAATTAAAATTTGTCTCATTATCGATTTTAACTTTTGGAAGGGAAACATGCGCTAACAAAAAGGCATTGTTGTAGTGTAGAACATAAATCAGCTGACCAAGACCGACTGAAACGCTCTGACTAATTTTCAATTAAGGTTTTCTCGGCATTAAGTGCCCAGTTCCGACTTGAGATTTGCCATGCACATTCTTAACCCATTTTCGGCCGCTGGTCGATTTTTCGACCAGCCACTTTGAAGGATAGTAGCTCTGCTACAGCACTTAGACATTATATCTTTGAACTTTTGATGCAGAAGATAGCTTTGGTCTTTTGGTAGCCCTTCGACCCCCCCTTTTTTTTTTTAAAACGATAAATTTAGAGATGTTGGCGAAGGCACGAAAAAAGCATTTTTTAGTCATATTTTGAATATTCTGAAAAATATAGAACCTTTTCAAATTATTGATTTATTATTGATTATTTACGAAGCCTAAAGACCAAATTACCACAATCAATTGATATCCATAAGATTTTGAAAATATTTTTACCTCTCAGCACCGCGTACTTTTCAGTGGTCGAAAAATCGGCGATTGGCCAGAAGTCGTCATGTATGTATAGGGTGTTTTTTTTAGAGGTTTGTTTTTCGAATAGAGATAAAACTGGCATTTTGTGTTCAAATCTGGCAACTCTAATGTCATTTATGTTCAGTTTGGTTTGCCATTTCATCATGAACAGGTTGACAAAAGAACAACGCTTGCAAATCGTGCAAATTTATTTCGAAAATAATGGTTCAGTTCGCGAAGTTTACCGCAAGCCCCGTCCATTTTATGGTCGACATAATCGTCCATCAGAGCAATTAATTCGGTTAACCATGGGTCGTTTTCGCACTACGTTTACTCTATGTGATAATACGCATCCGCAGAGACGTCGAACAGTGCGCACCGAAGAAACAATTGCCGCTGTAGAGCAAAATGTTGAAGAGGACCCAGTCAGAAGAGGAGTCAGTTACCGTTAATGGAGACTGGTATAGAGCCATGATAACCGACTATTTTGTTCCCGAATTGGATGGCATGAATGTGGATGAGTTGTGGTTCCAACAAGACGGCGCTACATGCCACACAGCGCACGTCACAATCGATTTATTGAAGGAAACATTCGATGAGCGCATAATTTCGCGGAATGGACCTGTCAATTGGCCACCAAGATCGTGTGATTTGACACCATTGGATTATTTTCTTTGGGGATATGTGAAGTCGCTCGTCTACGCCAACAAACCAGAAACGTTAGGGGACTTGGAAGCCAACATTCGTGGCGTTATTTCCGACATACGGCCCCAAATGCTCGAAAAAGTGGTTGAAAATTGGACCTGTAGAATTGGCTTTATTCGAGCCAGCCGCGGCGGCCACATGCCCGAAATCATATTTAAACATTAATGGCATAAAATTATCCTTCCAATAAAGCCAAATTGATGGACATTAAAACGATTTTCTTGTGTTTTATTTCAATTCGAAGTTCTATACCTCTAAAAAAAACACCCTATACATATATAAGCCAACAATTGTTTGTTTTCATGCTTGATTATTATTTGACTAAAACTATGTACATATATATTTGTTTTTATTTGAAATTGAATTTTTATTAATTTATAAAAAAAATGTGTAAAAGAAAAAACACAAAAAATTCAAAAATATTCTTGATTAAGGTCCTAAATGTAAGTCCTTAAAAGGAATTTCAAAAATATTGACTATTTCTGGTAGCGGCCGAAAATGGGTTAATGGACTTTACATGCAGCAGTCAGATTACATGCAGATTTCAGAAAACCCTGCCGCATTGTGCCGTCTGAATGAAATGGCTGCTCAATGGAAGTTGCTGCGGTGCATAACTGTACGCCAGCGTTCAGCCGGACTGCACATGTCGTCTCATTTGTTGTTTATTATTTTATGATTGTATATTTTGCTAAGTACACCAGCCACGCCAAGCAAGTCTGACCGCTTAATCAGCAGTTTTGCCTCATTAGCATAATTCGCAGCGGTACGCGCATGCGCCGAATAGCAGCACGTACCTACTACGACGTGAGCATGAGCCAAAACCGTCAGCTATGACATGCTATTACGGTTGTTGTTGTTGTTGGTGCACTTCCCGAACACCTCTTGCTGACGTGATTAAAGTGTTAATTGCATTTGCCGCTTGCATGCGAACGCTGCGGTACGCCGAATGCGTCACAACAGCAAAACAACTACTCGAGCGCCCAGAGCAACATGCAACAAGGCTAAATTGTCAGCGTATCGGTTGTCGCTGCTAACGTGCAAAACAATGATTGTTGCTGTTAATGTAAATAAAAGACAACAACGGACTGAAGAGCAACAGAGCAACAGACAGGCGTCTCGCACAGGAAGTTCGAATTTGCGAAACCGAGCCGCCCGCAAAGATATCCATGCACTGGGATTATCAGCCCCAACAGGGCAATAGTTATTATTGTCTTCAGTAAACAGGGAGCTTTTTAATCAATATTCCTTGTTGGAGTGAAGCGCCAGCCGTCGCGACGGTCGGCGTTGTCTGTGTATGCAGACGTGCTTTCTGTTTGCAATTTGCCATTGTTGGAAAACTTCAGCGGCAACAAATCACAATCACTGAATAGCAGACATTAAAGATCATTATGTGCTCATGCTACTTGCCAAAGTGTAAACAAAAAGTTGTTTTTTCTTTATAAGGCAAAAATGAATGAGAATCGGCTTTTGTCTCGTCTCGGTGCGGCGACCGCATCACACTGAGAACATAGCTTCTACACTGCGAGAAACAAATCGACATTTGGGTGAAACATGTTTCTGTACGAATGTATTAAATTGTAAAATATATAAAATTTGTCAAGTAAATGTTTGCAAACTTAAAAAAGGTAGAAAAATTCTTTTGAAAAGCTTATAAATATAACAGAAATGGCAATATTTTGAAATTTTTTTAAGATATAGATTAATAGTAATGTCTTTTTGATACGCGAAGACGTGTAAAAAATCAAAAAAGGAAATTAAGCTATACTTCAAACTGTCAAAAAATGTATCTTCTTTCAAAGCCAAGATTGCATTGAAAATTTGGCGCCGTACAGTTCCGAACAGTTTCATGAGATACATCAGTTCCGCATTCTATTTTTATATCCAAAGCCATTTCCCTTATTGAGATACGGGGGTTTTCACGAACTTTTCGGATGATTTTTCTTTCTTCTCTGTCAGACAGTTTTCTGGGTCGTCCAGGAGATACTTTCAAATCAATTCGCCCTTCAATACGCGAATCAAATAGACATTACTTTGATATTATATGAGAGTGAAATATTCAAATAATCTATATTTTTCAAATAATTTTAAAATATTGCAATTTCTGTTATATTATAAGCGTTTCAAAATAATTTTCTACCTTCTTTAAATTTGCAAACATTTACTTGACAAACTGTATTAGAACCAGTGCATTATATATCCAAGAACCCATATATTTCTGTGAGCTAATACTTCAATTGTCAATTGTCAATACTGCCAGTCAATTATTTTATTATTATTAATACTTCAATACTATTTTGCTTGGTGACATACATAGTTCTATATGTGAATACCCGCTAAGACTTCCTCTGCAGCCACAACCAAAAATAAAAAAACAAACGCTGGTTGGAGCTCTGCTGATAAACACCAAAGCAATTTCCGAATAGGTTTAACTTCAACAAAAATGAAATAAATTTATGCAGCATTATAGTGCAGTATTTGGTCAACAACTTTGTGCCAAGTGTAGCCACTTTGAATTTTAATTTGTTTCAATGTCAGCATTGTCAAGTACACCGAGGAGGAGAGTGGCAGAATTATGCAAACGTTAGCAATTTCATATTCTCAGTTAGTGCCTGGTACATAGTTGCTACTCGAACGCCGGCTCAAGTCAGGCACAGTGCACTCTAGCGCGGCAAATACATATATGTATGTATGTATATATGTGCAATGTGCAGCCATTTAAAGCTTAGAACAATCAGTTGAATGCATGCGCTGAAAATCATGTCCGCTCAAGTGGCGCGTTTTGTGAGATCTTTGCAGTCTATAAGTAGCTATGGAAATGCAGCGCTTCACTCGCTATTTTAAATGTTCAGTACGCAAATTTAGAGATTAGTAATTTGTTTCCTTATTCAAATCACTGACAAATCGATGTTTTGTGTTTCACCAACAGCTGTACGAGCATCTGGTATTATTGTAAACAATTCAAATATTATATAGAAATTATATCTGCTCAATTTGTTTGGTCAACTAGTGGACAGCACATGCGCATAATTTTATTAATATTTCGAGAATGCTTGTCTAAGTCAAAACGAATACTTTTTTTCATGCCCAGGTGGTTTATATCTCGCCAAACCCTGCGTTTAACAAATATTTCATACGTATTTTGTGAATTTTAGTATAATTTTTTGTATTACGCGCAATAGCAAAAAGCTTCTTCAAAACAGATAAATTTAGTTATGCATTGGTAGCTGAAATATAAAACATTGGGTAATATTGTAATTCAGGTGTAAAATGTTGAACCAATGGTCGCTTCTTTCCTAATTGTTGTAAGTTAAGGTAATTTTTCTTTTTCCGTGTATGAAAGATAAGCCGTATTCACGATCTGTGGTTTTTGGTCTTGTATCGTGTATTCTTGGTTTTTGAGGTAAATTTTTTAACTTTACAAAAACATATACACGCAACCGAAAGTACAAAAAATTTACCAAATTTACAATCGCAAAACCCTATTGTAACATTACGTAGTATTTTGTATTTTCTTGATAGTGATCTCACTTTATAGATTCTACTATCGATAAATTCTTCCACTCATGGCAAGTATTTTAATTTCATTTCATTTTCGTCATTTCTTACAAAACTTATTCTAAGGACACTTAAATATAAATTTTCATTCTGAACTTCGTTCGAATTTATGCTTTTTTCGGATTTTTTGCTTATTCCCGGCATTGTGTAATTGCACGTATTAATTAAAACTCTTCAAAAAGTAAACAAGATCAGCTGTTATTGCAAATACTAAGTATTTACAACGAGGTCGTGTACGATCTGATGTAAAATTTGATAAATTTCACCAAATTCACTACAAAAACCTCAGATCGTGAATACGGCTATTATATTGTGGAAAATACATTCTTTGATCCTGTTGACCAACACTGAGGATATCTTAGTTTGAGGATTCAAAAACTAAAGGCAAGGCAAAAGTAAGTTGAACTTGAGCCTTAGTAGAACTGATAGTCTTTTTTTAGTCTGCTAACAAAACCTTCTCGAGCCAAATGCACAAAGAAAACTTTAGAAGCGCTCGTGGTGCTCATTTTTTAGCTAAGACGCCCAAAATGCAATCCTTAAGGCTTCGTCATCTCTAAATTCGTTTGGATTAATGGTTTCTTTAGAATGGTTTTGGATACTCTAATAATGTCATCTGTCATCTTCATGACAAGGTTATTCTCTACTACGACGCCTCACATAGTCAAGCGACATTAATGTTTTTTTTTATTTTTTTAAGTATGAATTTGTTATACGATCGCGTAAACACAGCGGAAATTATTTGTGCGAATTCAGTGAAATGTCGAAATTAGATACCTCAACTTTGCGATTTTTTAAACCCCAACATGACACTGGATTTTGTTCTCTGACAAATATGGAATATTTGAGCGTAGATAAACTCCAATAAAAGTCAACCAGATGTCCAATTCATGCAGTTGAGTTGCTTCACACGAGTACGAGTTTTTTTCAAGTATTAAAGAAGTTTTTTTTACAAGTATCTCATACCTCATATGGATTTTCTTTGTTATGAACACATATGCAGCAGTGCAAGTTACAGAAAAAACATATCCATCATTATAAAAACAACAACAATAACGAATGCCCACAGACATGCTGCAGTGCAGTGGTGAGCTGCATTCTTGTTGATAAACTAGAAAATCAAGTTTTTTCTGTCTCTCTTTTTATTTTCAATTTGCTATGCCTTTAGGTAAATGTTTAGTGAACATGACATGCGGGCAACGCTGAAAGAAGAGACTGAGCGGCGCATTCTGTCATTAGGCAGCAAAAGAAACATTTTGCGGTCTAGAACAGCGTTCGTCAAATTGACTGCAGGCACTGGGTTTTGACAAATGAAACTTGTATCTTTGGATTTGGAAACTTAATTAGACGATTTTTTGGGAATTTATAAAAATTTCATTATACATACATAGATCGCTTAGGTTACTAATGTCGAGTTAATTTATATTTACCTAGTTAGGTTTAATTAATTATTTAATATTTATTAACTAAAGTACAAAAAGTGTACGTGATTGGCAAACTTTCTGACATTCATGAGAAAAATACACTAAATTTTAATATTTTGCAAATCAGTCAAAAGTTTTGGAAACACTGCTTTAAAGAAACTGTGATGGAAATGAGAAAGCAATGGTAGAGCAAAGTAGAATGTTCTCTGGGCAAATAATACCAGCATTATTTCAAGTTTTGATGTGTCGCAGGGAGGAAAACGAGCAGAGGGGTCATAATTGCAAATGTGGTAGTATGGATGGGTAGTGCGGATAAATATAGGGGGTGTGGGTGTAATTCGTGAAAAATGTGTGGGAAACTACATTAACGCAAAAATTTATATAACTTAAAAAAAAATTTATATAAAACAATGCTATATTAAATTAAGTGTAATTGTTGTTTTATCAAAAGACAACTGCCAAAGAAATATATGTACATATGTATTCATATGTATGTGCATATTTTGTGCATTAAAGTTGCTGAATATGCTTTGGCATCTCCAAAGAAACCAAATTCGTACAGAAGATTTAATATTTGCGCATTTTGCAAGCACTAACTGAAAAACTGATTTCTGTCAACCTACCGAAAACTAAACAAACTTTTAAAAAAGCAAATTGCATTTTACAAATACAGTATTCACAAATACACTACAGACTTGGACTTTTGGGACCCTGCTTTCTCAAGCGCGAAAGATTGCCCTACTTTGAGGTCATTGCGGGTATTTCAATCACCACTGTCGATCGCTCTCTTCCCTTTAACAGCCAACGCCAGTTGGACACAAGTAAACAAGATAAAAGCAACAAAATAGAGACAACAAACTGAAATACTGAAAGACCAAAGTAGATAAAGAATCAAGTAGAAACAGCAAAACAGAATAGGTACTTGTTGACGCAGAAACCGACTATCCAACGCACTCGGCGAAAGCGCAAACCGAGTGTCTCGACGCAAATGGCTGCCACCGGGGCCAAGAAACTGGAATCTTGCTGAACGCAAATATTCAAAATATGACACACACCGTTTCAACTTTTAAGCGTACAAAGTTGGCCAAAAAGGCCAATGCGCCGCTGTTAAGGTGCGAATTGTGAAATTTCACAATTGAAACTGGTTGAACAGTGTCGTATAACTTTTTCCTTACCTTTTGCAATGCCAAAGTAAAGTTGAGAATTCGTTGAGCAATGTGGTAGCTTTTCGTTTTGTGTTTGTTCTTTTTGTTTTGGTTTATTTTGCTTTTAGTATAATGGTTGATGTTTTTGGTTGCATTCGTAAAGCCAACAAGGTGATTGTGTTCCTCTTCGTCGCCTGCGCGCTGCTTGCTGCTTCTCGACTACCCACTTTGTTTTGCGTTATTTTCGTTTCTTGTGAATCGCAATTTTTGCTTATTACAGCATCGATAAATCTTCACCAATACCAAAATCTATCCAATATTAAACCTGTTTTTTACTACACACACGAATGCGAACAAGTGGCATTAATATTTTCTTTTATTTTGCAAATTGGCATTTTCGCCACGCGATTGCCAAACTGCGCGAAATTTTCGCCGCGAAAAATTGACAATGGATAATTAGTTTGCACTCCAAAACGCAATAACACTTGTCATATCTTTCAGATACAACTCGACACAGTTTTGCTGGCGCATTCACATCTCCGCATTGACGCGATTGCTCTCAATTTGGACAAGGACTGTTTTGCATTTACCTCCTCGTTCGATTTCTTAAAAATGTTTTTGTATTCGACCAGAGCAAACTTTATTATTTTTTTCGTCCAATTGCAAACCAATCCGCAGACAACTTTCACTCGGCACGGCAACTACCGTCAAACTGCCAGATACAACGAATGCGACCGTAAAGAGAACGAACTAAGCTGCATGTTGCCATATCTTTTGTAATTCTCCGAAAGTTCGCTATCAAATTGGAAAAATCGGGGAACTCCCAAAGTTCAGTTGTTTTTGAGGAATCAATGCATTGACTATTAGAACTAGAAAAAATATTGATGTTTGCCCACATCGATGTTTCGATGTTTTTGGGAAACGAACATTGATGTATCGAAATTTTCCAATGGGGACTTTTTTGATATATTTTAAAACATAAAATGTGTTAAAGAATTTTAGCAATTCATTTGCCACTTTATTAAAGGGGTTTGTGTTAAAAAAATAATCCATTAAAAGAATTTAACAACAACAAACAAAGAACATTAAACATATGAATGAACATTAATAAGAAAATAAACATTTCTGTGCCACCCAGTTGCAAAATCTTATTTGACTATGATTCACTGCAGCTTAAAACCAGCATGTCCAAATTTGTTTTATAAGCTTTATAAATGTTATATGAATTTTTGTAGTTTTTTTCTAGCTTCTCGCGCTCCTTTTAATAGTAATGGTAAAGTATAGAAAAACTTCGAACATGGGAAACATCGGGAAAAAAAATCTATGTTTGAAATAGACTTGAAAACATCGATGTATCGATGTTGGTTCCAGCACTATTGACTATAACTTCTTTCATTTCTTATAGTATTAAAACAATACCGTTTTGTTTCCTATGCTTCAAAATAATATTTAAGGAAACTATGCTAACATGAAGTTGAGGCAAACAGATTAATGCATAAGGCGTTGGAAACATGATAGTGTACAAATAGGCATAACTTTGGATGACTAGTAGGATGCACTATAATTTAACCCTTTACACGGTACAGTTGCATATCTGCAACCAACTGTAAAATTGCCCGTAATTTCGGAAGTAACTATCAAAACGACTCTTTTCTGCTAGTTTACAACTATGCAACGTTCCTTTTTTGAAATACTGGCATTAATAGTGGGTAAAAGTAGCAAAATTTTACTTGACAGCACTTATTTAACCGTTTTTGCAAAAAGTTGCACGCATTTATTTTAGTGAAACAAAAGTGATTAAAACTGTTTAATAAAAAGCACAGTAGGACTATGCTACAACAAACGCATTAATTGCTTTAAAAATTTTCAATTAAAATTAATCATATTAAAAGAAAAAAACTAGTTTTATTGCTTTGTTGCATATGTGGAACCAAATGTTTTTTAGAAAAAAACCTTACAAGATGAAAGTATATTTAAAGTATATTAAAAAAAGAAAAAAATACGTGTTTTTTTAAATTTAGTTTTATAGCTAAAAAACAACATTTAATGAAAAAATTCGCTATTGCCGTGTAAAGGGTTAATAATAATAACAAACATAATGGTAAAGTAGGTGTAATATCATTTCGCACATCACTCAACCACAAACTGATAAGTGATTAGCGATATATAGTTTTATCAGAACGAGCAGTTATTGGGGCCTTAATGTTAAATTTCGAATTGTATTTGCATAAATTCGGTTTATAATTTATAATTTTACAAGAATGATATTTTATTTTTTATATTTGAGCTTATAACAAACTACAAATACACCGAGTAGTTATTTTCTAAAGAAAATCAGAAAATTTTAATCATAAAACTCTGACATGCATACATGCAGTCGTCAGTTATTGTTGTGGCAAGTCTTTGTAATGAATAATAATTGGTGCAGTCTGGCAGCATACAACGATATGTGATAATGTAGCGAGTAGCGAGTTGGGATTGATAACGAGAATATTGCGCGGAATACAATGTTTTGCTTGAGTAGATACCAGCGCAATATTATTAGGTCATGAAAATGTTTTCATTATTATAAATGTAAATAAATAAATATTTGTCCCTCTTTTAATACAAACACAGGCAGATTTAAACTTTCACTTAATTCCATGAAACTAGCTGAATAATTAGCAACGTAGGCAGTTGTTGCATGAGCAAAAATTTCTTAAAGTAATTTATTAAGCAAAATTTTGTGGCTCATTCAATTATGAAGCAACATAAGCAACTCAGCGTGTGCACATTGGCAACCCGTGGCAGTGTTGCATGTGCGAGTACTGTCTGATGTAAAACGTGATTCCCATAGCAAATCTATAAAAAGTAGGCTCGTCCGCCGTCTGCCCATCTGTGCTAGTTTTTTGTTTATTTACGCGCTGTCTTGTATACGTAATTTAGTTTTCTAACTAAAATGTCCGCGAAATTTGGCACTAAAAGTTATTAGAATGATTCGAAAATGCCAATGAGTGATTCAAGAATCGTTGAAACGAGTCAGTGAAGTGAAATTGCAGCGTTCGAGTGCAACGCCAACGAAGCGACGCAGGTGCGTGAGGATTGCGCCGTGTGACAAAATGCACTCGCTGCTTGCGTTTAATAAAAATATTTTTAAAACCAAAAAATTACAACAGAAAGTAGTTAACTGATTTCCAAACAGGCATTAAAGTTGCAACTATTACGCATGCATGTTGTAGTTGCGCGGGTGAAGAAGGGGAAGTGCAAAGTGTTTGACACTGACATTGAGCGAGAAGCAGCAGCCAATCAGCGTCGACTTGAGTGGGCTCGTCAAGGACGTTGACGCGGCGCAAGATGTACGCTTACAAGTCGACTGCAAAAAGTGGCGCGAGAGGGGCTCGATGATACACACCAAATGGCCTGATGCATAGAACGTGGGGTTAACTGGCGCGTAGGCGACTGCTAAAAGGGTGGGGCTGGTGGAGACATGAAAAACACACGTTGAACACTTTCAAATTAAGCTGTTGTTGGTTTTCTTAAGAATTTTCTATCGACAATGTTGCTTTACCCTGTCGGTTGTTGATAAGCCAGCGAATGAATTATGCAATGTCAACAGTTCTGTGTGCCAACGAAGCAATCCGTTCAGTATCTCTGCTTAGGTTCATATGTAGCAACAAAAACAACAAGAGGGCGATTGTGCGTTGAGAAATGCGCAACAACTTGAGCTAATCACTTGTCAGTGGTCAGCGCCCAAGTTGCCACATGACGACGACGGCAGCGGTAGTGACGACAGTGTCGATGGCTAATAGCAGCGTCGTTAACGGTACTAATTTCAGTTTGGCAACATATCGTGCGGTTTCAGTGCGAAAATTTGTGTATTGTGTGAAAAAATTTACATAACCAAAATTTTGAAAAAGATCTAAATGTCAAGTGATTCTTACAAATAAACATTTTAATGAAGAACTAATAATAAGAATTTGCATTTTGCTACTGTCACAGTGTGACAAATTTGCAATACATTTGTTTGAAGGTTAATTCGATATAGTGATTAAATAACACCGTGCGACAAAAATAAAAAAAAATTACACACCGAAAAAATCCATATGGGCGTGAAACTAGAGACCAAACATAGTAATACTGCGTACTCAGTTTTTCATTTCAACATCCTTTGTCCTTTTAAAAAGACTTTAAAAAAAATTTTGAAGGTAAAAAAAAATACAAAAATATAAAAAATACTTTATCTCGTTCGAATATGGCGATATGTATGTATATCAAACGAAAGCGGAAAGGCTCAAGAATTGAAATAAAATTGATTTTTGTATCTATTTGTAGAAAAGGATATGACAAAGGTCCTTTGAAAATTTTAATCCTTTATATCCTTGAATTTATATAGAATTTTCTTGATTTTGTTTCTTTTTATTATTTAAAATACTGATACTCAAATAAATTAGAATTTTTTTACTTCATTAGAATTGCAGCTTCCGCCTTTTTTTTAATAACTTTCGAACCAATAAACTTAGAGTAATGAAATTTTGACACGTGATCAAGGAGATTTTGGGTTTTAACATAGTCACTTTTCAATAAAATTCTATATTAATTTTCAAGGATATAAAGGATTAACATTTTCAAAGGACCTTTTTCATATGATTTTCCATAAATAGATAAAAAATCAATTTTATTTAAATTCTTGAGTCTTTCCTCTTTCATTTCTTATACATATCGCCATATTCTAACGAGGTTAAGAATTTTTTATTTTTTATAAACTTCAAAATTTTGAAGTCCTTTTAAAAGAACAAAGGATCTAGAAATGAAAAACTGAGTACGCAGTATTACTATATATGGTCTCTAGTTTCACGCACATATGAATTTTTCCCGGTGCGAAAAATTATGTCGCACGGTGTAATGGGTGACACAAGATAGAAACTTGTTAAAAAGTAGTTTTTTAGTTGTGTTTATTTCTTGGAGAAAATGCAGCTAATGTTAGAAAATTCAAACGTCCGGCTATACTGGCTACTTTGCTCTGTATTATATATTACAAAATATTTGTTTTTCGAAACTTTTTTTGGTTATTAGTGACTATTGTTAACATTTTGTTTTACCTCAAATCAGACTGTTTATAACTGTTTATACTTTTATGTTAATTTCAAGCTGTTTCTCCGTTAATTAAACAAAGAGATAATTAAAAAAATGAGAAGAAAAGAATTATGCTAGAATACAAGTTATACCAAAAACATTTATCCATGATTTGATGTTTTTAGATAATTCTGAATTAAAAAGCACATTTTGGTAATATTTGTTGCAGCTGGCAATTTTTATTTAATAAGAACGTTTAAGTGTTATTCATGATAACTCAAGTTTTGTACTTCACTACAAGCAATAACAATTAAATTTAGGTTAGGTTTAGATGGCTTCCTTTGTGGTAGACACATTTAGGCCCATTGTGGTACCATAATTCTATCTGTTTGAAATGGTTGCAAACATTTATTTTTGTAATAAATTTAATGTAACGCTATTTAAAATGCTTAAAATTTGCACTCTAAAAGTTTTCTAAGTGTTCAACAACTCTTTGCAAAAAGAGAGAAAGTTGAATGTTTTGTTAAAGAAAATTGTAATTTTTAAAAGTTTATTACAAAGTCATAACTGGCTCATTGCTGTTTACTACGTCTACACGATGATCACGTTTAGCTGGCACTTCAGCAGGATTTCACATACTAATAAAAATTGTCCGTCTTTCCATACTTTACAAATCCAACGAATATCATTCAAGTAAACGATTTTCATTCCAACAGCCTGAAAATTCCCTGTTAATCGCCACTTCAAACAGACTAGTCGAAGTCAAAGTGTTTTACACAATCACTTACATCATTTACAACGTCGTGCACTTCAGACGCTGCTTCGTCGTATTGGCTTAACGATAAAATGCATTTCAAATATTGATGGCTTTTCGTGGCAATTTGCTGCGCTGTGCTGCGATTATTTGCCCAGCATAACCGGTTTTTATCAGCTGCCGCCGCCCTTCCGCACTTATCACAGGCGAGACGCTTATCAACCACAATTACAATGTGACTTCTTGTCCGCTGTGTGCGTTTGATGGATTGTCAACTTGACGCTTAGGCCAATGGTCAATTAGTTTGGAATTCAATTGAATTTTCGGCTTAGGCCACAGTTTGTTTTTCTGTGCGTGTGTGTTGTTATTGCTATTCAGTTGTCAATACTAAAATATCAGTGGGGCCATTACGTATTTCAACTCAGATTAGAGCGAGTTGAGTTGGGTTCACATTGAACCCTGCGACAGTTTGATTTCATTCAAACGTTTGCTTTCGTTCGGCGGAATATTTTCGCGCGCAACGAAATTGCGTAACCAACTGGCGGATGTGTCGTTGCCGCTGTTCGAACCAATGATTAGCAAGACAGGAGCCTTATTAGTTACACTTGTTTCGCTTTAATTTCCACTACCGGCGTCTGTTGTAAATAATCGTATTTTATGGACCACACAGTACATATTGGCTTTTATTTGATGCTTTATTTGGACAGTTGCGCAATACGTTTAGTCGCTTATCTGCTCGTGCAGATAAGCGATTGTTTTCATAGCAATAAATATGCTCAGTTATATGCTGACGATGCCATAATTGAAGGTAGGTATACATGATATGTGGTTGAATTATTAGCCATCAAAATGGGATAAGGATTCCTCCGTTCTTTCTGTTATGAGCTGAGAAAGAGCATAGCAAATGTTTGCCTCTATTCCATAAAATGCCAAAGAGTACTCAAGCTAGGAACTATTTAGCTTTCCAATAGTTCTCGCTTTTACTTCGAGAAAAGGCCTCGAATAATTTACAATTTAAACAAAGGAGTACAACATGGCTAATTGGCACTTAAAAACCGATTTCACAAAAAAGTTATTTAGCCCAGTCATTATTCTGTTTATCTCTGTGTCGTTTAATTGTAGCAAAATTTATTTATGAATCTTTATTTCTATATGCAAGCATTTCGTTTTGCTCAAACGCAATTAAATTCACTGGATACACATGACTTCTTGTATCTTCTTATATACCACTTTCTAGTATTTGTTGTTTTGCGTCTGGCGTCAGTTGTTGTCAACACTAATTTATGAGAGAAAGAATACGAAAATATTTTGTATTTATTTAATTTTGCATTGGGCGCGGCCCAATGAATTTTAATATGTCGCAACCACTATTTATTGTTTACATTGCTTTGCCAGCACTCTTAATGCTATGAAGCGTATGGAAAGGTCAGAAAACTCACACGGAATGTTGTCATTGCTTCTTTCGGTTTTCAAAAATGCTTTTAGATAACTTTGCTTCTTTACATTTAGCATTTAGTAAAAAAATGTTGGCATTTGCCAAATTATAAAATTTTTAAAATTGGTCAGCATAGGAGAAACTTTGCGGTATTGAATGCACATTATACGAAAGGGGTAACATATTTTTATAATTGCCTGAAGTGGTCAGCGAGCTGCTTACGAAATGTAGGCACACAGTGAAGTTTGAGCCAAAAGCATAAACAAAAATTCTAGCTGACCTTAAAAAATATATACTCAGCCCTGTTCCAGAATCCGAATCGGAATCGGATTCGAATCGAAATGAAATCCGATTCCGATTTGTAGAGGTGTTCTGCAATCCGAACGGAATTGTCACATTCGAAGTTTATTTCGAATCCGATTGTTAGCAAATCAAACAAACCTTCAATCAGCTGTTGGCTTCAAATGTTCAAATGAAAAAGTCAGTTGTAAAATTTTGTGAGATTTTTTATTTTATTAAATGAGTTTGTTTATTTTATTGGCAGTTTTGCTTGAGAATGAGCACTCCGCCGTTGCAAAAGTAAAGCGCAGAATTTTGCGAGACCACAGCCATCCGATGGAATTGCCAGATTCTTCGTAACTAGTACAAGTTATTTTAGTTATATTCAAAATTTCCTATTTAAGGTTTATTGCTCAGTACCGCCTTAACAAAGTAGCACTCAACATGATCTTGACCCAAGTGAAACCTTTTTCCCGCCAGAATTGAAATTGGCGACGGCTTTGCGATTTCTTGCCGAAGGAGGCTATCAACGATCGGTAGAAAAATCTTCCATTTCGGAAAGTTTGTGCTTCTTAAAAGGTCCACCGCTGGTTGCTAAAGCTTCTCTTCCATTATGTGCCAGCTTTCTTCTTACCTCACTTTTTCAATCAACCCAGGTCTATGATTGAAGAAAATTTTACAAAATGAATTGAGTTAATTTACTTGTCACCTTTTTCCACGCCGTTACACTTTTTGTTGGTGGTCCTTGCCCGTTCAGCGACTGCATTAAATGCTTCCACGTATTTTCAAATTCGACTTTGTCGCCTTTGCAGAATCCTTTCGCGGTGTCCGCATTCTCCTCCATAAAATCCAAGAGCATTTTGCTCTGATCAGCAGTCTTATGCTTTCCACTGATTAAAAATGAATTTATTAGTTTTATTTAACACGATGTTTAATTTATTTGCATACATTTTCGTTATTTGTTTTCGTTTTGCTGCTTTCCGATTTCAATTCCACTAGCTTTTTGTTTAACGGAATATTTTTGACAACAATTTCCGACAATCTGAATGCAGAACACCAAATTTCCGATTCAAATTCTTTCGAACTTGATCGGATTTGAGAACAGGGTTGCATCGGAAAATATTTCCGACAATCGGAATGTAGAACACCGACGGTCGGAATCAAATCCATTTCCGATCCGATTCGGATTCTGGAACAGGGCTGATAAATATTTACAATTAGACTAATTACATGTAGTCTGTAAGATGACTAAATATCATAGACTTAATTTATGCAGTCAATTGAAAAAATTAATAAATTCGAGTATCATGATTTGCCCACTTCTGTAGTATCCAACACACGCCAGCAATAAAGCAAATAGAATGAGTGCTGCTACAGCTGGACTAGCGCCGAGACAACAGGTTTCTGAGTAAAAGCCGACATACATACTATATGTCATTTATAGTTAAGTATCGCATAGGTGAGTGCGTGTCGGCTGTAGGCGAACTTCCAGTGCAGGTGATTCCAAGCCCAAAGCTAAACAAAACTAAACTTCTAAAAAACCGTCAACGCTTTTGACCCAACACACTAAACTATTTGATTGGTTTAATTTTGTATCTACTTATACAAAACATACTTGTATGATAGAATGTTGCTTACTGCTGCTAATTTCGACTTAAATTTCGCTCATTTACTTAATATATGTAACAAGTTCAGCAGAACCCGAAGCCGAGACCGGCAGATTGTTTCAGTCGTTCGGGGAATTGCGGAATTTTTGCACCAGTGCAGCGTTGGCACTTTTTCAGCTGCCTGCTTCTGGCAAATACTTATTTGTCGAGGAATTGAGACGTTTAGAATTTCGACGGCAGTCGCTTAGTAATGTTAATCCTGCACTCAACGTTGAGTAGGTCGTCGATTGCGCGGGTATTGCTGCTTACATTGGCTCCACTTGCAGTAATTGCCACTTGACATATCTAACGTCGCTCTCAGCTATTCGCAATCGGTTTTTGATTTACCTGCGAAATTTTACGCTTATCACAAACACGTTACGGCTCTTTTGCCAATTCCATTTTAGATAAAGTCAGTGCTGCGGCGACGAGCCCCAAATTGCTTTGACGTTTGCCCTACCAGCCGGTTGGTTTTTTTGTTTTTCAATGTGCGGCTTATCGGACGCTCCCACGATTCATTTCTACCCTGCGACCCGCTGATTGGCGTTTTGACGTTGGCGTACGTCGAATGCGTGGCAATGCTGGCCGCAGCCGCGTTTCATCGTCGTCGCTAGTCGGCTAGGCTGTTGTTGGCGTTATCATTGCGGTGTTTGTTGTTGTTATTTATATTGTATATTTTTGTTGCTATTGCTTGCTTGTTGTGCTGTGCATTTTGTTGTTTTGTATATCAGGCCGATCGTTGATCGGTTTGATTGTTGCTAATGTTGTTGTTGTTGTTGTTACGGGGGGTTCTGTCTCTCGCTGCGAAATCGACTACAGCCCGTTGTTTGCTTTCCCACTCCCTGACACAAGTCGCTGGCTACCGCTCGAGGACGGACGTGTTTTGAAGGCGCTACGCTAAGATCGAGTACGAGTTGGACTTGTTTTAGTGTGTATTTTGCTATCAGCAAAATTGTTCGATTGCGACAAAGTGATTCAGTGCAGTGCAACATAATTACCTGCCAAGTGCTCAGTGGAATTTGTACTTTACCCTCTTACGGCCACAAGAAAATTGAAGAATTGTAAGCGAATCATAAATGTGTGTGTGTGCTCGCAGTGGAGCAAGAAACTGATATATGAATTGGTGTTTTTTTTTTGTGGTTTGGGTTTTAAATTGCTAGCCATTTTTCAGAAAGTGAGCACTGCACTCAGATATTTATTCGAACCCGTTCGCGAAATATGTTTCATGTCTAATTCATGTCCATATAAAACTAATTTTGCTAATACTGTCACAAACCACATATTTATTCGAAATATTGAAATATTCGCACTTGACCCTCGCACTATTGAACTGACACCCTCTCTAAGTTGCCCAAAATTCGTTCTGTTCAACTCTTGCTGAACATTTGCAAAATATCCTGGCAGTCAACACTGAAAACACTGAATTTAAAGTACAATGTGCGCCATAGTGATATAAATTTATTTCACTGTGATGTGCACAACACGTTTGTCATTTTGCATTCAACTATTTTGTTTTGCCATAAAACTTGTTTAAAGCTTTTGCTTTCGTACTCTTTAGCAGCGGCGCTTTGCTTAGATCCGTGACGCACATTGGGCGCACAGTGTGTGGTAAGCAACAACAGCATTGCGCGCAGAATACAAATTTCGATTATGTATTTGTCAACGTTTTTGTTTATTTATTTACTTTTTTTTGAAGCTCTTTGTATGTGCGTAGTGCGAGCGTGTGCAATTTCAAACTGGCCTCGCTACTTGAAATTGGCACCGCTCGTGCACTTATGGGGGCTCGTCTGCCCGCTGGCAGATAACTTGTTCGAGCGCTATTTTGAATTTGTGCAAAACGAAAATCTTGATTTGCAATTTGTATTTTCTGTATTCCCGCAGAACTCGCAGTTGTATTGACGACGCAAACCTCAGTACGCCATCATGCCAGATCGACGCATGTCCACCAACGCGCGGCCTTTCTCGACCTCGAAGCGGTTGGTGGGCGTGATCGATGCGGGCACCCGGCTGGTCGGCTTCACCGTCTACTCCACGCCCGACTTCAAAGAGATCGCCACATTCCACCTCGAAATACCGACGATCACGCCCAAGGACGGCTGGTACGAGCAGGACCCGCGCGTCATGATGGACCTCATTTACCACTGCTGCAACGAGGTGTGTCGCACGCTGCCCAAGTTCAACTTGTCGGCGGCCGACATTGTCTGCATCGGCATTACGAATCAGCGCGAAACGACAATCGCCTGGGACGCCCGGTCCGGTCTGCCGCTGCACAATGCGCTCTTGTGGCGGGATAATCGCAGCGCCCCGATTGTCGATCGCATGGTGTCCAAGTACGGCGACCAACAGAACTATTTCAGGCACATCACGGGACTGCCGCTGTCGCCGTATTTCTCCGCGATGAAGATACGCTGGATGAAGGATTATTTGCCGGCCGTGCGGCAGGCGTGCCTGGAGAAACGCTGCAAGTTCGGCACCGTCGACAGTTGGGTCGTGTGGAATTTGACAAAGGGTGAGTGCAAGGCGACGCATTGCTTCCGGCAAGGGGCTACAATAATGGCGCTTCATTTGTAATTCACAGGCGCTCTGCATATAACTGACGTCACGAATGCCTCGCGCACCTCGCTGATGAACATCGAAACGCTGCACTGGGATCCGACTCTGTTGCGCGTCTTTTCCATCGATGTGAACTCGTTGCCCACCATACACAGCTGCTCCGAGATCTATGGCTCAGTCACGAACGAGCGTTCTATACTCAGGGGCGTGCCGATCAGCGGCATTGTGGGCAACCAGCAGGCGGCGCTGCTGGGCCAACTGTGCCTGCAGCCGGGTCAACTGAAGAACACGTATCGGTCGGGCTGCTTTATGCTGTGCAATACGGGCAAACGGCGAGTGATCTCGTCGCGCGGCCTCTTGACCACGGTGGCCTACAAGCTGGGGCCGCGCAAGCCGGCCATCTATGCGCTGGAAGGGTCGATTGCCATCGCCGGGCACGCGATGCGCTGGCTGGAGAACAGAGTGCGCATTATGCAGGATCACCTCGATTCGGAGAACTTTGCGGGAAAGGTGTCGACAACGGGCGACGTGTACTTTGTGCCCGCCTTCACTGGCCTGTATGCGCCATATTGGCGCAAGGATGCGCGCGGCATCATTATTGGCCTGACGCAGTACAGCACCAAGTACCACATAGCGCGAGCGGCGCTCGAGTCGATTTGCTTCCAGACACGCGACATACTCGAATGCATGAGGCAGGAGGGCGGTGTCGAGCTGAAAAAGCTGTATGCCGACGGGGAGCTGAGCTCCAACAATCTGCTGATGCAGCTGCAGGCCGACACGGTGGGTGTGACCGTGTTTCGCTCGCAGATGCGAGACACGACGCCGTTCGGTGCGGCGCTGTGCGCAGCGCAAGCCGAGGGCATCGATCTGGTAAAATTGGACCCTAATCACAGCTACTCGGATGTCACATTCTTCGACGAGTTCCTGCCCAAGAGCACGGAGGAGGAGCGAAAGCACCGCTACACCAAGTGGAAGCGAGCAGTGGAGCGTAGCTTGGACTGGGTGACCAAATCGCCGGTGCGCGACATGACTGACGAGCGGTACAGAATGCTGGCATCGATACCTGCCGCTTGGTTTATCATTAGCACTTTCGCCATGATGCTGTTCGCGCAAGTGACCAAATAACACAGAGCGGAAACGATGACGCGGAAAATGCGTGTTTCTGCTCAATTGGAGCAGTGCTCGTTTTGTGTGAATCAAGTGAAACTGGTCGAATGGCCGACGAGATCATTGTTGAGTTGGAATGTTGAAAGCACTGGCGCAAAGCACTGACACTGGCATGCAGTTTTATACGAATTGTACTTATGCGTGAAACTTTGTTTATATTTATATTTTGCCATTTTACTTAAACGCTATGTGTACTATAAACGGAGTTTGGTTGTGATAAGATTTCTTACGCAGTGAACTGCGCGTAAACTGATGAACTTTGAGCTCGGCTGCTGGAATGCCGAAAGAGCTATAAACGCCTGCAAAGGCTCCTCGCTTATTGTACATAATACATGTGTACATTTGTGTTTTATAAAATGTTTATTTTATAGATAATGGTTTTATATTTTGTAAAAATCAATTTGCAAAATAAATACAAAAATACCGACAGTTTAAGCTAACGAAAAATTGTTGAATAGAAAAGACGCATACTTAGACTTTTATGACTCAGAACTGGAAAATTTGTATCGTACTTTAAATTTTGTGATTTATTGTAATTTGCAACTAAGTTAATTATGTCATCGAAGTTCTTAATTTCTTAATCGCTATCGGCAGCGAGCAAAACAAGGAGATACACCTACTTATACAAACGCACGTACAAACGGCATTCAATGTACATAGATTTTATGTTAGGATAGTTTTAAATTTTTAATTGGTTATAAGCTTTTGCCCACTTAATTTCAATGCAAAGGGAAATTTATGAACGTATGCTTCCTGCCATGCAAAGCTACTACGCCTGTAAAAGTCTACCTATATACAAATGCCTATATATATACAGTATATATGTCTAAGAAACGTAGACCACACCCTGTGCCACAATAACGCACCATTTACTGATTGGAAATAAAGTGTAGAGAATTTATTGCAAACAAGTTTGTTGTATTTGAAATACAAGTTCATTTATGTCGTGTCGGCGTTAGTTGGTTTTGGCTTGCAGTTGGATTTTAATTACACTTCAGTACTAATTTATGACTTGTGGATCCATGTGAAATACAATACCAGAACAAAAATAAATGATATGGAAACGCCAAAGTTAGCAATACGGAGCTAAATTATATTGTTGACACATTCCTACAGCAATTCGGCTTCAAACATTTCAATTGGTGCTAATTGATTCTTGGCTGCATATTGAATATGAATATGGAAATTTGAAAATGATTTGGCAGACTTGTAGACTCTGCTGCGCATTTGTCGAGTGCTAAATGGCCGATTTGTGTTAAAGGAGTTTGAAGAAGCGATTTCTAACGAACACGTGTGCGCAATGTGGCTTAAATGTCAATAATTTTATAGGTGTCATTGCGCTAGTAACTTTCAGTATGACTGCGAAATGTGAGACGCTTGAAATGTGAGACGCTGTTTGAATTTGTGTTTATCGCTCGCTTGAAAACATTTGTGCCTAATCAGTGACTTGCGGCGCTGAAAAGTCATATACACACTCGTACACAAAGTGAGCGGGCTCTGTGAAATGTTTCGCGCAGATAATTCCTTCCTTGTAGTTCAAGTGCATTTAGTGATGGTGACGTATGCGCAAGTGTTACGAAATCAGCCACTTATCGCTTTTAATTTTATTGCAGTGATTACGCTTCGGCGTTTAATTGAATTAAAAAATATATATTTATTTAGATTTTTGTTTAAAAATATTTCTTGCATTCGATTATAATAAATATTTGCATTTCATAATGACTTATTTTAAATAATGATACAAAAAAAATAGAAACTTAAGCGCAACAAAATCATGCAAACAGTTATAGGTAAAAAAAAAATAAGTACAAATATTAAGTACATAGCATATAGAATTGCTGGCAGCAACACAACACCGTTGCGCTCAAATAGCGCAAAGCTGCTAACGACTTTTGCGCAAAATTTTCAATTTTCACAAAAGCGTCTCGCAGTTAACAGCGCTTTCAAACAACTATAGTTAAAATTTAAAAAAATATTGTCTTTTGAAGCTTTCATTTAATCTCATCACTTAGAACGATGGCTTGCTGCTGCCCATGCCACGCGCCGGCAGACTGTTGGTCTTGGCTGTGGGGTTGTCGCGCGCCTGCGAGTGCGCCACCACAATGCTCAGGCACTGCACCCACTCCTCGGCGTTCTTGCCATCCTTGGGCTTGAGTATTAGAGTCTGATCGGCGGTGAAGATTTCAAAGGCTTTGGGTATGTTGCGTGCGCCGCGCGACACCTTCACCGAACGTATCTGATTGACATCGATGCTCTCGCCTCCGCTCTGTGTGGCAAACAAAAAATGTGAGTGAGTGAGACTGTACGGCAGATTAAATTTGCACTGAAATACGCACCGATCCCTTGCAGGATAGATGAGCGCCCGAAAGCGTAAAGTAGCGAGTGCGCCAGCGCCGAAATAGACGCCACTTGCCCTTCTTCTCCTTCAGTTGGCCCTCGATCATGGGCTGATTGCTGCCGTTGAGAAAGCCCACCGCCTTGTCGGGATGATTGCACAGCAAACAGCCCCATTGGTATTCCAGCTCATTGCAATTCGGATTGGTTTTGTCGGTTTTGGAGACTTCGAAGACGTCCAGAAAGCCGGAGTGGCGCAGCTCGTTGACCAGAATTTCACGATCCTGTGGGGTCACCAAGTAATAGAATGTTAATTGAAATACGAAACGATGATTATTGGCTATTTACCTTTGCATTGGGGAACTGACTGGTGACGAGTTCGGTGAAGCTGCGATTTTCGCATTTGAGTATTTGCCAGATGTTCTTCAGGTTGCTGATGCCCGGTTCGCGTGTGCTCAGCACGCACTTCTCCTTCACCTGTAAGCAGCACAAAGTTCGTAAAAGTTTCTGTAGCGTCTTCGCTAGCAAATTCTGCAGTCTTACGTAGTGTCGCACTTGAAAGTCCAAGAACATCAAATGTATCCAGGTTTTGGGGTTGCGCGTGCGCATCGTAAAGCACGTCTTGGAGTACATGCAGTGCGGGCCGCGTATCTGGCAGGCAAAGTGCAGCTTGGCCACCTTCTTGGTGCGTCGCTCTGCAAATTCATTGGAAACTTTGCGCGTGAATAACCGCAAATGCAAACATGCAAGACAGAAGACAGCCGGGACACGGTAGACGGTAGACGAGAGATGAGAAATGGAGTAACGGCAACGATTGTAGAATGTGAGGCAATGACGGGCAGACGTGTAGACAGGTGAAAATAAAAATTAAGAAAAAACAATAAATAAAATAATTAGATTTAGTAATAAAATTTAAAAAAAATCCAAATTTTAAAATTTTTAAAAGGTAATGAATATTCAAGAAGATTGAGAAAAAATATAAAAAAATTATGTTAAATGCATGCTTTCAAAAACATATATAATAACAAAATTGCATGCATGGTGCACACACCTTCAATGCTGCAGCGTGTGGGCGGCGGCAGGAACTGCGACACCTCGTCCATGTAGTTCTTGATGGAGCTGAAGTGTTTTTCGCAGAACTGCTGCACAGGATCGCGCATTATCTGATACGGCTCGAACGTGCTCATGCGCTGATCCAGAATGCTGTTGTTGGCATTGAGCAAGGTGCGACTGGTGTTGTTGTTGCGACGCGGCGTCATATTGGTGGTGGGACCGGACACAATTACCTCGTGTGTGCTCTGCAAACAAATAACGAATTGATTTTCAATTAAATGAGCATAATTTGGAAAGAAACAAATATGAATTTTGTACTTTAGTTGTCCAAAGATAAGCAAATGAATCTTAATAAAGTTTAAAGATTTTTAAATGGATTTCTTAAAAAATTTCAGCTGATAGAAAGCAATTAATGAAAGAATTAATTAATTAATTAATTTGTAAAAAAAAAATATTAAATTTGTACTTTAGTTATCCAAAGATAACCAAATGAATCTTAACCCTTTCGCTATTTTGTTGCCATATGGCATGCTACTTTGTGGACGTCTGAACCCTCTATGGTTCCAGGAATAAATTTTTTTATTGGTCCTTAGAATAGTTTGAAGTTTTAGTAAAAATACGAAATTAATAAACTGAATATTTAAGTTTAAAGAAGAGAAGTATACAGGTTTTTTAATGGTATATCTTGACAAAGTAAAGGAAGAAGAAGCAGACAACTTTAGATAACTTTTTAATTTGACGTTTTCTTTCAATTTAGATACTTTTTATTTTTAATTTTGGCTCAAGTAAATGAAGAAATATTCAAATTTCTGTTATGCGTAAAAAGTTTTATGTTTAAGTAATTATTACAGCCACAACGATGTGGTTGCTCTCATAGAAAAACACTCTAAAATACACTCTTAAATAATCTCAGCTGACAGAAAGCAATTATTGAAGTTGAAAAATATTCGGTTTCCGCTCTACTAAGTATTTTAATATTTCCACGTACATTGCCATTCACTGGTAACTTCATCACAGATTTTTGATTTCCATTATTTTGCTGCGGCAACGCTGGTGATGCATGATGCACCGACACCGGATTCTGCGGTATGGAAATCGAACCTGCAAGATTGAATGCATTTTCAGTTAGAGCAGCTCTATAATGTTTCCCTATTAAGTTTTCTTCGTACCGATCGATTGATTGAGCGCATCGGTGCTGTACTTCAGCATGGCCGTACTCGAGTTGAGCAGTGTTGTTGGGCCCTGCGAGTGCGGACGCACTTTGGTCGGCGACGTTGTCACCGTTACGCCGCCCGACGTCACCTGCGTCGAGGGTATGCCCCACTTGTTGTGTCCCGTTATGATGACGTTGTTGCTGAGCGGCGGCACCGGCGTCACGTAGCCGGGACTGCTGGGGTTGGTGGGCGTTTTGGGCGTGGCGCCTGTCTGCACCGCCACATTGCCGCTGGAGTGCGAGTTGTTGGCATTGTTGGAGCTGGAGCCGTTCTGATTGATGTGCTGCGACGAGCTGAGCCGTGTCATGCTCTTGTGCAGTCCGCCCACCGAGCCGCCGGCCACATTCAGGCGCGTCATGCTGCGGTGCGTGTTGCCGGTGGGGTGCAGCCGGCCCGTGCTGCGCGAGTCGCCCAATTTGACGCGGCGCGTGTAGCCGGTGTGCGGAGGCGTGGGCGGCACAACGCCACTGCCAGTGTTGACAGTGCCACTGTTTGGCGGCTGCATGACGGCGCTGGCGGCGCTGCTGACTTGCGTGCTCGCTGGATTGTTGGAGGCTACAAAAGAAATGGCAAATTTAAATTGCGATTTTGTGTGAATTTTCAATGTTGGCCTACGAATTTTAATGTTGCCGCCACTGGTGATGGCCTTGCGACTGCCATCCTTCGGACTGCTCGGACTGCTGCGACTCTTGTTCTTGTTCTTGTGCATGCGACCAGTGGTGGCCGTGGCTGTGGCCACCGAAACGGTGGTGGCACTGGTCATCGGGTCGGCTGTGATAATGGGAACGTGCGTTGTGCTGTTGCTGGCCGCAGCCGTGTTCAGCACGGTGGCCACTACGGCCGCGGCCGTGGACGGCGTTGGTGGCGCTTGATCGATTGGACTATTCAAATTCACTATGGTGACACCGCCCGACGTTTTACTGCAGACATCCATGGCTATGTCCGATGTGGAGAGTTTCTGTTGGCTGTGGAGTAGAATATAATTAAAAAAAATGGCTTTCAACTTGGTTTTGATGTTGGGGAATCGATAGGTATCGCTGCATACTTTTGGGTGTGCGCTCACATCCGACTTACCTTAAGGCGTTCTTCTGGCGCACACAAGCGAGCACCTTGTCCGTGAAGAGTATGGGAAAGGATGAGCACAGCTTGGTGGCTTCTTGCAGCAGTATCGCCTGTGACGTGCGATCGGCGTGCGGTAAGTGCTCCAACACAAATTCCAGCGCATACTGTGCATTCTCCTAAATATTCAATTCAATTCAAAAGTGTTGAGAGCAAAAACAGTCAAAGCACAGAGCAATTTGACAGAATTTACCTTATTTGTGCGTCCGGCTGTGGCAAGTATCTGTGCGCCCAGCGACACCGTGTTGGGATGACTCTTTGTGGCCGCTTTAATCCTTTCGAAATACTGCACCAAGAGCAGAGGCCGCAGTTCGGCGATTTTAAGTAAAATTTGCATTGTTATTGCGGCAGTTTCATTGTCGTAAAGCAGTTCGCACAGTGGCGGCACGCAGCCCTCAAGAACCTTCAAGAAGGAAATGAATTGATATAGAAATTTTCGATTTCATATTTGTGAAACTATACTTTTGTCTGCTTGTCTATGTGTTTGTCACTCTGTACTCTACCATATATGCTACTAAATGAACGCTTTTAGTCTATTTGGTGGACTACATTGTGCCAAAAAAGTACCCGGAAATTGTAAATAAAACGCAAAATATTTAAATATTCATCAATATTTATTTTGTCGCCTTCAAAGTAATCCCCATGAGATGCAATACACTTATGCCAACGATTTTTCCAGTCCTCGAAACACTTTTCATAAGCACTTTTTGGGATGACCTTCAGCTCCTTCAGCGAATTCGGTTTTATATCTTCGATGGACTGAAAACGGGTTCCACGGAGCGGCAATTTCAGTTTGGGGAACAAAACAAAATCACACGGAGCCAAATCTGGTGAATACGGTGGTTGATCGATGGTATTTATTGCGTTTTTGGCTTTAAATTCGGTCACAATCGTGGCTCCATGCGATGGTGCATTATCATCGTGTAAAATCCATGAATTGTTCTTGCACAATTCCGGTCGTTTTCGACGGATGTTCTCACGCAAACGCCTCAATACGGCCAAATAGAACTCCTTATTGATCGTCTGTCCCTCCGGAACAAATTCATGATGCACCAAACCACGAATATGGAAAAAAACAATGAGCATCACCTTGATTTTTGAGCGGCTTAGGCGTGGTTCTTTCGGTTTCGGCTCGTCTTTTTCCCTCCATTCCGATGATTGTTGACTTGTTTGCATGTCAAACTCATAGACCCACGTCTCATCGCCAGTTATAATGTGGGATCAGAATTCGCATGATCAAGTATTTCCAAAGAGACCTGTTCACGGTACTCTTTTTGAAGCAAATTCGCAACAAAATCACAACGCTCTACTGAGGTGTACCGACTTAAGCAGCTCCTGTAAACAAACTGGTTGACAGATCGCGCTCATATTTGGCATAGTAATTAAGGGCAGTCCTACCAACTTAACAAAATAAATTTTTTTTTAAATATCATTTATGCGAGAAATTTAAATTACAATTTCCGGGTACTTTTTTGTCACAATGTATAACTCGCACAAGATCGAACTTCGGTCGCAAAGTCTGCGTTTTTCTACAAAAGATCTTTGAACGTTGGATAAGGGAGCCATAGCATCTCGCATACAAGTATGGTCTCACAAATACGGCACAAGTTTGATATAAAATGGCTGTGTCCTCCAGTAACAAACTACTGTGGTCATTGAATGGCCATCAAAATGTTTACTTACAGTCGGTGTCTTTTGTGCTATTAGCAGATAGAGCTGCAGCACGGCCAGCTTCTCCTGCGAATCACATTGCGGCAATAAGGTCACCAGTAGCGGAGCGTGCGGTGACACTTCATCCGGTGAAACTTCATAGATCTGTGACAGGACACGCAGTAAGCCGAAATTGCCTATAAATTCATAAGAAGAAATTGATTTACTTGAATAAATTGGTTTTAATTTGAATTGCTCAAATTGATTTCCTCAAAATCGAAATCTTGTTATGTTTCGTATTAACACTCCGATGCCCAACAAGGTCCGTAGGGACCTATGGCGTTTTTAAAAGCAATTATTTTGTATTTTATACGTTTTTGCCATCTGTCTGTAGTAAAAAATACATATATGTTTACTAAAAAATATACACCAAGCTTAGCCCTTTGGCTTTCCAAACACATCTACACACATTATGTAACACTACATTACACAATTACAAGCCTCATATGCAATATTACAAAAGCGGTCCCTGGGGACCTTGTTGGGCTTTGGCCGTTTAAAAAGTTGTTGGGAATCCGAGTGTTAAAAACATTAGTAGCCCCCCCGGTAGTGATAATCTGTAGCATTTTTCTTACCAGCCATAATGGAGTCCATAATGGATGCCACATGTGGACTGAGCAGAAAGGCATAATCGATGGCCGCCAACGAGAGATAACTTGCTAAATTTCTGGACAATTCCTTGTTGCCTTTCGGCAGGAATTGTACCGCCACTGGGAGTGCAATCTTCATAAGTTCCTTCTTATCGTAATTCTGCAATGTATTCGAAATGCATTCAAATCATAAATTAATCGAATCACTTCATCAATCAATCTTCATATCCATTAAACGCGTAATACTTACTAAAAATATACTAGAAATAATATCAGCAGCGATTTTTGCATGCGGTGGATCTTCCTTGGTGGATCCAGCCGGCTGGAGATTCCATAGTAAGCACGTCTTCAGCAGATCTACCAATGCGGCACAGTAGCGCTCCGCCGTTTTCGTCTCACGTATGCAGGAGAGCACACGCGTAACGCAAATCTCCACCACCGACTGGTCATTGTTGTTCTTCAGATAATCCGAATGCGAAATGATCGGACTGATGTCAGAGAGCTGAAATAACGAGCAGCGGTAATTTACTGAGCCCACAATGTGCGGCGTCGACACTCACCACTTCTGTGATATCATTCACAATCTCCGAGTCTGGCACCGAGAATAAGTCTCCAGCACGGGATAGATCACGTTTTGAGAGTACCTTCGTGAAGAGTTCATGCATCTTTTTCGCACGCCCGAACGCCGTTCAGTGTCAAGTGTACGTTTGCTGCGTCTGTTGTCTTTTCGCTGATCACAATGCGGCCAATATTGGCGCTGGCTGATTAGCCCGTCTGCTCGTCTGATGGGATCTGTCTATGCGGCTGTGATCCCTAGGCCTGGGCATAGTGAGCTGCGGTACACGGGCAGCGACGTTAGCTGCGATCGCTGCAAAGCGAACGAAAGTAAAAACGGATAAAATTAGACAGTTGGCCGAGTCAAGTTCACTGGCTGCGGTCGACAGTTTGCTGTGTGTGTGCCAAAAAATGTGCAAACTTAGCGCAATTCTAGGCAATTTCAATTTTCGACGTCGAAATGTTAGGAATTTCACAAATGTTGCAGTCACTAAATACGCAACGCATGTTTCCAATTTAGTGCCTTTAAAGTTATTTGTATTGCCTCAATATTGCAAATTGCAAATTCTTAGATTTTTTGCACTATTTCGCCCTACGGCTCCAGTTGGTCGTTCTCGAGTTGCACAGTAACCTTGCGCCAACGGCAAAGTGTTGCAAGTGCATTGCTTGCTGATAGTTAATGTCGGTTGTCTAACTACGAACACGTACGGCCCGCCGAGCGAGCGAGCGAGTGACGCCTGTTTGCTCGTATTGCTACGCTGAGTGTGTGTGTTGTTTTTGTTTGTTTGCCTCATTGCGGCAGTCGTTGTTGTTGTTGTTTCTTGTTGGCATTTTTATTTTTTGCAAAGGTAATGAAATTCTATTTTTATTTTATTTTTTGCAAATAATGTGTTGCGCACGCGGGGATTCCCAGCAATTGGTACACTGTTCAAAAAATGTGTGTGTGGTTGGTTTAAAGTGGCAGCCCGCATGGGAGCTAAAGTGCTGCTCGTCAAACCCAAAAAACAAATATGAATGGTGACATTTTTTCTCAGTGCAGCTACTTTAGATTTCGCCTTAGATTTGCAAATACCTTCGCGCATTAAAGCATAGCGGATCAGATTAAAATGTGCGGAATGCGCCGCAACTGTCGCAGCGCTGCACAGAAATGGGACAAGTGCAACAGTGCCCACCATGCTGCCGCAGCTAATCTTACAGCTATGTGTGTCATGGGCTTTTTTTTGTTTGTTACTTTACGAAGCTGGCGGCCAGGAAGGGTTGAATTTCTTGTCGCTTCGAAGAAAAAAATGTGATATTTGCTTTGAAGTCTGTTTGCAATGCCAAGAAGACTTTGGCGGCACTTTCGAAAGCCAGCAAATATGGAAGCGAAAGACGGAGCAGCTGGCCAAGTGAGCATTGCATAATGTCGATTAATTTTAGTATCAGACATGCGAAAATATTGTGTTAATGCCTTGGCAGCAACCACATGAAATCAGTACAAGAGGAATGAAGCAACACGCAACGACAAAGCGGAGTCGAGCTCAGCGCTTGGCCAGAGCCCGCTAGACAGGAGTCTGCTGCTGCTGCGCTGTGCATGTTGCAAGCGTTACGTGCTGCCAGCAGATAACATTGCGGCGCACAGCCATAAACAACCGTAACAGACACAATTGGCCACACTGCCAATGGCTGCAACAATAAAATCACAGCAATAACAGCAGCAACAAAAACTGAGGCAGTTGCTTGTATGGCGGCTCAGTGCTGGATTTGTGACTAAAATGAAGAGCAGAAAGGAGTTGCAGCAGCAGAAACAGTTGAAGTAGAAGAAGCAGTAGCGCTCCAAATGTTATAAATGAATAACACATAAAATGAATTGCAAAAGATATGGGGGAAGAGGAGGGGCCGATTGCGCGCTGGTAAGCTGAACGATGGTAGCAGAAGAAAAGCAAAACACAGAGCAACAAAGAAGTAAGTAAAAAAGCGTTGGAAACACGTCGAAGTCGTTGTCGACGTCGCCCAAACCGGTGTGGCAGGTTGGCACAAATTTTCTGCATTTCGTACACACACACACACAGACACATGCACACACACACACACAAAAGCACAAGTACCCAGACGAGTAGCGGCACAGCAGTGACTAAATGCCAAAGTGTCTTACGTTAGCATTTGGCGAAAACTTGCAGCCGAAAAAACAAGTAGGACCACTCAGCAATTCAAATCAAAGCTGATGCTAATTTTTTTGTGCCAAGTCGCAGCCAATATTACTGCCAATTGCAACGAGGTGTTTTGATAATTGAACACCACAAGCAACCACACACACACACATACAAACAAACGAATGTTGTTTGAATTGCAGTCTGGTTTGCGCTTACGCAAGGAAAATCTTCCTGTCTATGACAGGAAGCTTCGCTTTGCAGCGAGTTCGAGACACGGAAATGCAGCTTATTGAATTTCACACACACACACACACACATATGGCATCAGTAAATATTTTATTACACCAACGCAAACATCAGAAACCAATCGAACTCGTATGCGATTTCACATTTGTGTTTGCTGCTGTCTGCTTTTAATTACAAAATACGAATAAATCAACGCTTTTTACTTGCTTCAGGCGCTCGCCGCGTTCTCGGCGTTAACTCTGTGTTGATAAACAAAACTGTCAACACACAATCGCGGCAAAGAAATGGGAATAGGACTGCAGCGCTTGGCAATGTTTAGACTTCCATATCGTCAGATTGTTGCTGTTGTTGTGTGACGTAACTCTTCTTGTCGGCATGAATTTCAATATCCGCCGAATTGTTTTCAACAAAAAACAGTCAACAAAACGTGCCAACTTACAAGCGTCTTGTGCGGTTGGACAAAGCTGACAAATGCATGTGACATTTTGTTTTGAAAGCGAAGCTGTGCCGACAAGTCGCTATATGCACTCTTATATATATATATAAATACATATCAAATCGTTTTGCTCAAGTTTGCACGCCTTAAGATTTTTCATTCATTCCAATGAATTAATTTTAATAATAAACAAAAAAAATAAATTAAAAAAATTATATGTATATATTTCTATAATTAACACTGCAGCGTAAATTTTGAATTTACAAGCAATTTTGAATTTATGTCATTTGACATTCGAACGAATGTCATTAGCCAATCGTTTTCCCATTATTGTTTAAATAATTAAAAATAAAAAATTTAATACAATTGAATGTGTAACATTTTCGTGATTAATCTCGTCGAAGCAAACAATTTCACTGGGTCGCAAAGGGTTACAACCAGGGAAAGGATTTTGTGGAAATTGCCTTTTTGTCCTCCTGATTAGAAATATAACACTTTTATTTTGAATTTTTTTGCCTTAAAAGGCAGTTTGCCTTTTTCACCCATAAATGCCTTTTTTAGTGCCAATTTTACCTATAAATGCCACAAAATGCCGTTTTCAAGATTTGTCGAGCGCCTTTTTTTTTTCTTTCGTTTTTAATATTTTCCCCCTTTTTTTGCAAAAATACCTTTAAACTGAAAAAAAATTAAGTGGCAACATTGCAATTTCGTTAGCTTATCGATGTTTTTACATTGATTTGATCATTTCTAAGCCGTTATTTTTTATTGTGCAGTGGAAAATTTAAAGAAAAAAGATGCCAAAATCCAAAAATTCGGTTAGCGCAAAAATTTTATTTATTTTTTTGTTATACAAATACGGCTTTTATGCTTTTATATGAAAAGTTAAAATATGAATTTAAAATATGTGCCAACGTTTCAATTAAAATATCTTAGTTTTAGTTTTTAAACTATCTTTGAAAACCTTGATGTTTATTTTCTTTTACAAAAAACGAGATATAAATGAAATAAGATTATTAAAAAATCCATACCGTTTCCCCTTTTTTTTTGGATAAGGAACACTGATTGCAAAACCATTTCAAATTAATATTGTCACTAAGCAATTTTATTTCACTTTTTTTAATATTACTGCATTTAATACAAAAATTGCAGCCACAGCCGCCCGAACACGATATAATTTCGTCCAATTGAACCAACTTCACAGTACATTCCTTACATTCCGTTGGTGGCATTTTGCCTCAGTTTATTAATTTTCATAACTATTGAAAGTCACTGATTATAACAATTTTTTACTAAATTAAATCTAGTTGATGTTAATAAACAACCTTCAACAAAATCGGGTTATTAGAATAGATTTTTATCATAAAATAATGTAAATTTCACAGAGCTCCAAAATTAGCTTGTTATCACTTCTTTCTTTTCTCTCTCTCCTTTTTATGCTCTATTTTGCCTTTTTATGCAGTTTTTAGTGCCTTTTTCTGCCTTTTTGGCAGTTTTTAGTGCCTCTCCGTGCCTTTTTTGCTATATTAATTTGCCTTTTTTATAGGTTTTTAGGTCCTCAAAATCCTTTCCCTGGTTATAACACTATAAGTATTCGATGTTCTTGATTCAAATACCAGTCTTCTAAAAATATGTATACCTGGCCTGGACCACAAGCGAAACTATTTTAATTTAAAAGCTAAAGTTTTATTGCACAAATTTCTCTTCTTTTCGATCGAACACTTAATTTAACGCTGTTCTGACTTGCATTGGATCCATTATTATTAATTCGATTATTTTTTCAGCTGCCAACGTAACTTGAACCTATCCCATCACTTTAATAGTAGTCCGCATGTGTTTTGCATGGAAACGTTCTTCAAAATTGTGTATATTTTACTAGATAAAAAAAATTAAATTAAAAATTAAAATTCAACAATGCAATTAATTTAAGGACTAGAGTCGTGTCTGGATATAGTGAACTAATTATTGCAAGGCCTGTTCACAGTATTGAGGTTGTTCACTATATCAAGGTCAACATTTTTGTTCAAAAACTCCTTTTATTTGCTCAAAATACACTTTTTGTTTTTTGCTTGAAATTGCTTTCAAAATTTTGTTCAATATTTAGAGGCTCCATGTCAAATTTGGGTGTTCACTATATCGAGGTGTTCACTATATAGGGTGTTCACTATACCCAGACACGACAGTGCTTGCACTATTTTTTTAGAAAAATAAAATAGTGATTCGAAAGACATTTTTAAAGTTGTCAGTAAGAAAAAAGTGAATTTTAGAAAATTTTGAGTGGTGACTTTTGTATTTAGTGTGGATCATGATACGAAAAAAGAAGGTACCATTGTCAAAAATGTTGATTAAAAATCAATTTTTGAAGTTTGTTCTTATTGTAAATTTTTTTTTTAAAACGGTTGTTCCATTATGAAAATACTAATACTGGTAGTTTCAATTTTGGTTAAGGAACTGTTTTTGTGTGTTAAAACAAGTGGTAGCACATTTTTAAAGAAAAACATCAAAAACGGCATTAACCCTAGAAAGGTAATCTTCGTCGATTCGACGAACTCCACATACATTTCTTCGAATTTCTCCTTATTCTCCGATCTGATTGCTTTCTCTTTTCATGTAATCTCAGTTGGCGATGTGCTATCGCGATATATAAGGTTTTGCAGCACGAGCGCAGCGTAAGTTTTCTTTTTGTATAGAAAAACAAAATTAGGCTTCGTCGAAACGACGAAGAATACCATTAACGTGACTTTTTGCAACTGAATACAAGTACTATACATTGCATTTCAGTATTTCAAAATGTCTCGGAATTCGGGGTTATCGGAAGAGTTAACTGAAAAATTTTTTGCAATTGGTTAATTAATTAATTATTTATTAGTTAAGTTAATTAGTCAGTTATTTAATTAGTATGCAAGTAAGATAGTTAATTAATTAATAAATAGTTAATTAGAATTGTAAAAAATTGATTTTTTGCTTTTCATTAGTTTTTTAAGGAATTATAATTGTGTTTCTGTCTTCATGAAGAAGCTATGTATTGTTCTTCACTTTATTTTAATTTTAATTATTTTTCTAATTTCTGATACTCATACCGATCTCAAAAATAAATGTACCTCAACACAAATTACTGAAAACTACACAAATAATTTTTAAAAATATATACGGTGCGAATTATTGACAAAGAAATGTTTAAGTATAATTATATAATGAATTTGGAGTTTATACGATTTCTAATACTGCCGAAAATCGGAGTTGAATACGACTTCGTCGATTCGACGAAAATTACCAACAACGTATGTAAAATATGATTACCCTTCTAGGGTTAATGTCAGTTGTGCAATATGGCTACAGGGAAGAAGAAGAATTAGAACTTCCTTATATTTTTGCATCATAATGAGGATTAAAAGATAATCTCGATGGGAGAAAACATTCTAGTTAGCCAAATATCGGAGCTTTTGTGTATTTGAAAGAGTAATTAAGTTGCCTCAGCACAGTTTTCACTTTAATACTTAGTCTTTAGTTTTTGTTTTTGAGATTGTTTGAAAAATATTTTATTATAAAAATATAAAACAAATAAAAATATTTTATTATATTTTATTATTTGCTAATCGAGATCCTTTTGAGACTGATAGATTGCAGCATTGATCAATTTTTAATATTGTTGTTTGATATTTTCTGAAAGTTTGAGACTTGATATCAAATGTCATTCCTGTATGACTAAGTTAAAAGTTATCCATAGAATCGGTTTGAAGACCATTCAGAGTGCTCTCTCAATTGATTTATTTCGAGGCAAGGTAGGTGTCATTGATCTGCGACACAATGAAGCTGCACAAATAAGCGCTAAGCAATAAAAATGTTAAGGCGTAACTGCCTTGACAAGTTGAATGAAAATTCCTCAGCTATTAGTTGCACTCACTAGTATTATTGAAGTATTACAACACATTGCAATTGCAATTTATTTGTAATCTTATTTATTTTTCATTTTTGTAATTATGTAGCTTGGGTAATTTCTGTGTTTGTAACAGCTGTAAAGTCATGACGAACGTGCATTGCGTCTAAGCGTGCATCGCCCTCGCAACTTATTCGAATTATGGTTTTAATGAATCTTTTCGGGAAGCAGTTAAAGATCGCATCTAGCTACGTTCATTATTAAAAAAGAATGTTTATTACTTATAATTAATACTAACTCTCTTGATCCCCCGATATAAATTCTTAACCCATTGTCGATCCCGTTCGATTTTGATCTTCAAAAAAGTGAAAAACATGTGTCAAAATATTTCTCACTAAGAGTAATGTCACCAAGTTTGAAGTCAATGGGCCCATTAATTCATGTTTTTTTTTCAAAGTTTCTCTATACAAACTTTTAATCTGTCGTTCGATTTTAATATTCGGAAAAATGAAAAATACGTATCGAGTTATTTTACATTTGAAGTACTTTGACCAAGTTTGAAGTTAATATAAAAGGCTAAAACAAATTTGTTTCTACATCAGTGGCGGATTCAAGGGGTTTTTGGGGGTTGAAACCTCTCCCCTCGAAATATTAGAATCGACTTTAAAACTACATACAAGTTAAAAGGCATTTTATAAATATTAAAAAATTACTTTTTGATACCCCCGCCCCCTGATATATTTCTCTGAATCCGCCCCATACAAATTCACCATACAAACTTTAAACCCGTGGTTGATCCAGTAAGATTTCGATTGTGAAAATACCTGTCTATTTTTTTTATTTCAAGTATTTTTAAAATTTGAACATTTGAAACTTGAAAATTCGCACAGTGCACTGTGATTCGACTGCATACAACCGCGGGACAAAATTAGAAGAAGTGGTCCGTTCTTCATAAAATTTGGTATACTAGTTAATCATGGTGTGCTGAATTGAAATCTTCATTTTGTTTTTCTTAACTTTTGTAGTTTGGCAATGACTGAGACTTAAATTTGCAATTTTCGTCATTTTTGGAAAGCTATAGCAACGAGTGTGTTGGCTAGATTTTTCAGATTTTACATTTAATCAGTTACGTCAACATTGATAATTGCAAATATGAAGTATGCAGATTTTTCACTTTTTCATTGATTGCTGATGCATACTTTTAGGAATGAAACAAAAAAAATTTTGTAGAAAAATTGGTGTTTAGACCACTTTTCAAATTGAATTATTTTCTGAGATCGGAAGATATCGGAGGATGTAATTACATTATCCGACTAAGAGAGAATGCTTCTTAAAATTAAAAAAAATCCAGGAACATACTTTCACATACTTTATAGATATTTTCCTCTAAGTTTTGCCAATTTTCAGATTTTTAATTTTGAAAAATATTTTAAATTAAAAGTGAAGTAAAAGCTTAAGCTTTGGTTTTGAGAAAACATTAAAAGCGAAAATGGCCACATTATTTCTTAATCTATATGGAAAGTTTTCTTGGTAACCATGTATTTTTAACATTTTTTTTACTCAATAGACTAAAAAACAGAAAATTTGTGTTTACATTTTTTTGTGAAAAAAGTTTCAACTTTGAGCCGCTTTTGCACAGACACTAATTAATTTTTTGCACAGAATTTTGAGGGTTTTCTTAGTTGGAGTTCTACCTTTCAAATGACATCAAAATCGTTAAATTCTGATACTATACATTTTTTTATGGGAAAATTTCAAGTATTTCGGCTTCTACAGACATTTATATAACGAGCGGTCAAGGTTTCTAGCAAGGATTCAATCAGTTAGTCAAAACTTTAAACGTGTTTTTCTCGGAACGCCTTTTTTTGAAATGGCGGGGATGATTAAAAAAAAACCATTCATCCGATCTCTCTGCGATTTTGTCACGTCATTCTACGTACTGTTAGCTATCGTCCCTAGCAAATTCACTCTGATATGTTAAAAATTTCATATTTTTTTTCATTGATAAAATCTTCAAAAACAACCATTTTTTACTGCTATAACTTCCAATGCCTGCCATTTTGTGAGATTCTTATGAAAAAATTCAAATTTACTACGGGCGAGAGGTACGTTCATACTGATTAAGAATTTCTTTGAAATTTATGTTTCAGATAATCCTGTGACTCAAAACAATCCCCGCCAGCTGACCATGACGCGGCAGAAGCCGTGTCTTTAATCGAAAAAAAGTGTTTTTTTTTTTTTTAATTTTTGTACCATAACAATGAATAAATTAAAGTGGAATATCTTTTTTTGATAATTCCTCGTATTCACAAAGGAAATAATTTCTGAAAAATGTCCATTTCTCCTGTCCGCGCATGAGAATGACCCCTTAACTCATGTTTTGCCTCTTTAGACAACCGAATTTAAAAAATCCCATCTTAAGGGGGTCTTCTGGTTACGAGCTGACAATTTAAGTCTATTTTTCGGAGTAAATTGCGAAGGAACTATTTGAGATAATCCAGTAATTTTTTTTTTATTTTATTGATACATGCTTTATCTTAGAAGTCTTACCAACAAGTTTGAAAAAAGCAACAACCTCAAGGTCGTTCTAAACTCGCGAGTGTGATGACTTTTAATTTCCAAAACTTTATCTTACAAGATAAAGCATGTATCAAAAAAATTAAAAAAAAAATTACTGGATTATCTCAAGTAGTTCCTTCGCAATTTACTCCGAAAAATAGACTTAAATTTTCAGCTCGTAACCAGAAGACCCCCTTAACGGAGGTTCATTCTTCAAGATGCTGCAGAAAAACTGAACCGACCTGAACAATTTGCGCCACAGTTAAACAGTTTGCAAGCACAACCCACAATCTATATAATCAGACTCAGATCAGAATGAAAGGCAACGACAAAGGCAAATAAATAAACGCAAAAACATGAAAATCCAAATGCAAATCGCGCTAATGGAAACGAGCCACGCAACACATTCAAATGCAGACAATGCGGCAGGTAAATAAAAATACGGTCGAGGTGCAAAACCCAACCAATCTATCCACATATATCGTTGGGCATAAAATAATAATATTGATAATGAGAAGCAACGAGGTGAGCATAAAAGCAATAAACCGATATTGCGGCCCACTCACAACAACAGCGATTCTAGAAACGTTGCTGGGTCGGGTCCGCGCGAGGTGAGTGACAGCCGAACTGAGCGCCATTACTCAGACCCAACACAACACAACACACGGCCACGCACCTGAAGAGTTACCTGTTGCGAATGACAGTTACAGCGAGTGTGCGAAAGGGACGACCCTATGGTGTGACGGGACGGCAGTGAGTAACCACTGAATTTATGACAAAATTGAGGAGTTTGCTTGAATTAAAAAAGTTCACTTGAAATTCTAGCATTAAATATTTTGTATGAGAACAAACAGCGATTGGGGCGCGATGGATGCGTTTTGAATGGCAGCGAGGCCGTCGCAAACTGCTGCTGCAGCCACTTTGCGTTGGCCACAACTATTTACTTGGCTGGTGAGTGGCGTTGTTGTGCACTTGGGCATAACGGTACCTTCTAATGTACGTATTACTTACCAAGTACGCACAACTGCTGGGCACAGCACAGCCCGGCGGACAGCTGGCCAGCACATCAGTGCGCACAGTGGAGCAGAGCGGAGCGGAGATGTGAAACGACAGCGGTCCAACAGGGTCCGGCGCTGGCCGCAGGCGGTGCTAATGGTGATGTGGTTGGTGGCAGCTGTAGTGCTGGTGCTGGTAATGGCAGCCGTACGAGTCGTTGCGGTTGTTGCCGGACTAGCTGGCCGACGGACGGCCGGACTGGCTGGCTGGCTGCTCTGCGTTCGGTTGTGTTATGTTGCGGAGTTGCTTTTTGTGCTTTCACGCCCGTTGCGGTTTGATTACCAGATGGCGTACCGCGCCGCGCACTCCGCTGTGAAGCAACTATTGTACAATGAAAACCAGATAGCGGGGCGACGCGCCCGACTGCCCGGTCCGACAGCTCACCGGCGCTGGCGCAGGCAATCTACCAATCTGGCGCACAATTCGCCTATCTGGTTATCTGACTATCTGCGGCTTGCCGCACACACACACACGCACGCCGATTCGACTGCGCACACACACACACACTCGCGCAGCTGGTTGCGCACAATTGATGAAGTTGATAATTTTGTTTAAATTTTTAACAATTTTTGTTTTTCGTTTTGGTTGTATTTTATGCTTTTCATATATTTTCAAGTCGTTTGAATTTTTCAATTGCCCACGAATTCCACTTGTTTTGATTTTATAAATACAACAACAACACTTTCACAACACCGCAACGACTGTTTTTTTTTTTGCGAAACACAACAACACTAACAATGGCTGTCGCAGCAATGATTGCAGCCGAGGCGGGGCGTGTGCATTTGTGCTGATTGTGCACAATTATCACCTAAAATGTAGCCAAATAAATAAGTAAATACACTACGAATGCAACTGCAACACCCGAAAATACAACAAACAACAACAACAATCGACGAGCACTACACGCACAGCGACAAGCGAGCACCGTGCGCCACAAATAAGCAAAAACAATGCGCACAAAAAAAACTTATCCCATGGCTTTGAAAAACTCCACTAACAAGCAAAACATTGTGATTTCATTGCGATCGGTTGTCGATGTGCGACCTCTTCTTTGGCCAATGCCTCTTCTTCTTTTTATGCGCCAGCACGCAGTTAACTTAACGTGGAGCGCAGACTTGGCCACACTTTTGCCGATTGCGGATTTTCGTTTGCTTCGTTGCCAAATTCTTTACACTTTCTTGGCTGCTGTAGTACGAAACTAGCTGTGCTCGTTGTCGTCGTTCTTGTTGTTGCTGTTGTTGTTGTTGTTCACAATAATGGTCAACGCAAAAACCACACACACACCACACACGATCGGCGACAAGCATACAAAATGGCAAAAACACACAAGTTTATTATTTCATAGCTGGTTGGTTGGTTGGTTTTCTTTTCGATTTACTTTTTTGTGTTGCTTTTTGCACGTTTCTTCTTTGTGTGTGCTTTTTGCTATTGTTATTGCCGTTCTGCTGCGTTGACAAACTCATCCGCTTATCGTCCACCGATCAAGCAAGCGCTTATAAGCCAAATTGTAGACTGATTTCATGGCGATCGGCCGTGCGCTCCGTTGCCAACAGGCTCGTCAAAAATCCAACTCACAGATACACACGCACACCGGCTCGGCCTCGCTGTCGCTCTCTGACTCTGTCAGCCCGAAACGGCGCTCTCGACCATTTACGAATGCCAACAACAACAACAACAACAACAACTTCAACAAAGTCAACAATCTCAACATCGTCGGCATGAGCAAGCGCCACCGCTGCTCGCCGTTTGCCCGCGCTGACCACATCAGCTGCCGCCCTTCCAACGCCTTCATTCATAAACTGAGAATGAGGTAAACAACAAAAATGCAACAGCAATCATTGCCGAAGAGTATCGCGTGGATTGTTTTGTTGTGGACATCGCTTGTTGGGGGTCTTTCGCCGGCTTTCTGTTGTGCCATCTCGCTTGCGGCGGCCGCTACGGGCCTCGACCGAAGTGAGATAAAGCAGGCACACTGCACCTCGGCGGTGTTGCACTCACCTGTTGATTGTGTTTTGGCAACACAGCCCAGACACATTCGGCAGAGTTGCCAAGTGCTGCAACAGATTGCATTGACAATGTTGTGTGAAAAGTTGTAGTTGTAGGTTGTAGGTTGCACGCTGACCACAACGAAAAGAATATAGTGGTGAAAATCAAGGAAAGAAAGAAACGAAAGAAGAAGAAAACGTCAATATTCAAGAATTTCAGAATGAGTGCAATAAATTTACATTTTTCAAATTCGTTTGAGTGAATGATGCTAAGTGTTGTTAACATTAATCAAGTGATTGGACATGCAGGAAACTGCAGGCTATATGCACTGGTCAGGCAGATCGACCAAGATATGAGCCCCTTTTAGTAATGGTTCCCTTTTGCTAAGATTATTTCATATTAACCTCAACCCTTTCGACCCTAAAGTTGCCTGAGAGCAACTTCACCAATTTGTCATCTTATAGCAAAAGCTATGATTGAGTGCATTCATAGTGCACTAAATAGACACGTCTGATCACTAGCACAGTTGAACTGATACTGTAATTTAAGTAGACACTAACAAATTAATATTTTTAGAAGTGAATTCAAAGCAAATAACAAAAGTTTTACTGTTCTCCCCAAAATAATTTCGAATTATTTGCAGCGATATCAGGGAAACTTTGTGTTCTAATTGAAGTCTACGAATTGGGCGCGTTAGATCAAAACACTGTTTCTTTAATAATGGTTAACCTTTCCGGTCAATTTCCACATTTCTTGAAATAAAAATTGTTCCTTCAAAATATTGAATCTCATAAAAATTTTAGCAACAAAATACAAAAAAATATCCAAAAAAATATTTGGGTTCAGAATTACAGCTCAATCACTTTTGCACGATACATATATCGTACAATGCCCCGCAAAGGAGTAAAAATGCATGACATTTTGTTTTCGTTTTTTTAAGTTTTATGAACAATTCATGGAGTTTTTTGATAGAAAACATAAATTATTACAACAAAAAATCAAAACGTGATTTCATTTTGATCGAAACTTATATAAATTATATTTGTATAAACAATTGAGTACATTTATATAACCGTTGTTGTTGTTGCAAAGTTCTTTTCATCTCAATAAAACACAGAATCAATTAAAATTCATATAGTTTTACAGAAAAATACTGAAAATAACCGATTCTTATTATCGCAGTGGGAGTGGCAAGTACGCATGTCTAACCTTACATAACCTGTGTCTGCCCAGTAAAACAGAAACTCGTCTAGTAATTCTAACTTTTAATTGAAAATTGCGGAATAGTCGATTTTTATTTATTTATTTATTTATTTATTTATAAAAAACAAAAAAGCGTTTATAAAACGCAAAAATTTATTACCAAACCCATAACTTAAAAAAAATGCAAACATAACTTTCAACCTTTGCTTTCCATTTGTACGATATATCGTAAAAAACTTTGCAACCCTTGACGTCATTTGTACGATATATCGTACAATTTTTTTAAAGGCTCGGGAAAAATGTTTAGACGCAAAAAATGTTAAATTTAATACGTTTTATAAATTAACTGAGATTCAAACTTTGAAATTGTTTAGCTCTTTGCTACAAAAAAAGTATTACATAGTTAAAAATTCCTCCGCAGAAGCACCGTTATTTGCTGGTTTTTCAAATTATTGCAAAAAGCTACTTACAAAACGCACTCATACTGTGTAGCCACGGCTTTAATTTTTATTTAGGGAATTAGGGTTAATGCAAACAAAAGTTATGATTCTTCCAGAAAATAGAATTGTCAAGACAGGTCTTGTTAAGCCGATCAAGAATATATATACATTTCGATATTTAATGAATCCAGTAGTGCAATTAATGAAAATGACTTTTATATTGCGACTTACCAAATAAAAGTCACTGCATGATTTTTATCGATGACTTAAAAAATAAAAATCATTGAATGATTTTTATTGATGACTTTTATAAATAAAAGTCATTGAATGATTTTTATTGATGACTTTTATAAATAAAAGTCACTGAATGAGTTTTATTGATGACTTAAAAAATAAAAATCATTGAATGATTGTTATTGATGACTTTTATAAATAAAAGTCACTGAATGATTTTTATTGATGATTAAAAAAATAAAAGTCACCAATAGTTGTTATCATAGGATAAAATAAAATAAAAATCGAAATAAAACTGTTATTTGTGGACTCATATGAAAAAAATTAAAAATAATTGTTATTAAAGGATTTTTAAAATATAAATAAAAAATAATTCTTATTTTTTAATTTTTCCGTAAAAATTACAAAAAAAAGTTTATTGCCAAGTTTGATTCTCCGTGCGAAAACAAATGTATGTATTGGTATCTTTCATTTATTTGCATGATTTTTCCTTCATTAATAACTGTTATTTCCGGTCCCTGCTTTTACAGAAATTACGCAGTTGAAGAGGAAATAGACAATTCCTTCCCTTCTGTGTGCACTTCCGGGGTTCGTTTTCAGTCGCTAAAGCCTCCCAGGTATTTCGACATGTTTTAGAGTTATTAGCAGAAACTTCTGTCTCTACATGTTAAACCCGCTTGGGGGTGGGAAAATAAACAGACAACCATTAGATAACCCAAACTGCTCTAAATTCTACATCTCTCTTCTTACAGCAGAATTTCCAAGTGATTTTTTCCCAGAGGAAAGCTTGCGAGTAGCCCAAGAGTAGCAATTCGTGGCTAGAACGGCATTCATAGGGCACCAATCAATCATACCTACGTGTATACATATAGTGGGCGTATCAAATCTACAATAGCTGTTCTACTTCCTGTTGTCGAATCGAATATTACTGACTACACAATCGCCACGATAACCGAAATAGGCGCGCAAAATTATATTCACTTGATGGCACTTTGGTACTTTGACCTTGCGGTGCGTTTCTTACGCTGTTTTGCTCATTCGAATTGCCAATTACAAAATGTAAATTTGCTATGACAACAATAAATAAGAAAGCAAACACCAATGAACACTCGCCGGCACTTGCACAAATTGATGTACGTGTATCCCAGCGCGCCACCACGTCACCGCGCCGAGCGCTCATTATTTCACATGCAAATAGACTGATTGCGCGACTGGTTGATTGTCGGTCCGATGACAGCACACCGGTGTATTTGCAATGCACTCCAAACTGTTGCATATGCAACAAAAGTAAACGAAACAGGTACAAAATGGGGAATAATTTATTGCAAAGCAAGACAACCAATGCTTTAAATTTCGTTACTAGTCTTCAATTCAATAATAAAAACTAAAAAAATTGACATAATATAAAATGAGTTCCTAATCGTATTGAAAGGCAATCGTCAGCCGGCTCTACAAGTAGGCTGCGGCCAGCTTCTCGACCAGCGCAATGTACTCCTTCTTGGCGTCGTCCTGCGACTTGCCCTTCAGCTTGTTCCAGGACTCCCACTTGGCCTTGCCCTTCAGGTCGAGCATGCCCGGCTTGCTGGTGTTGTTGTCGCCGACGGTGGCCTGCTTGAAGAGCGCGTACAGCTCGAGCAGCTCCGCGTCGGTGGGGCGCTTGGTGAAGGTCTTGGCCTGGTCGGCGGCGGCGTTGAATTGCTGCAAGTGGCAAGAAAGTGGAAGCACATTAGTTGCTGCACGGGCGAAAGGAAGCCAACAGCGAACGGCGCACTTACTGCATCGAGCGACATGCTGATTCGAGTGTTGTCGGCGTATGACTGCAAAAGAGAAATTGAAAAGCAAATTGCTGCTTAGATTACAACGATACCAAAAGTCGTATGTAAATGTGTGACTGTGTGTGTGTGTGTGTGCACATGAGGAGAAATTCAAATTTCGTTTGCTATGAAATTTCTTTGCAGCGTTTGGCGATCCGGCAATGAGATCAAGTTCAATCGACGGCCGCGAAGTGTGATTCGTTGGACTACATTCACCGAAAATGGAAATGGTGACATGCACAGTTAGTTAGCGATGTTTCGTGCATTGCTGTAGGTGTAGAAAAACGTTATTGGTGCATTTTATTGGCACTTGAAGACGTTCAAGGTGAAGTGTTGCAGATTGTTTATGGGTATAAGTTTGCTATGATTTTGGTTTTTGTACACTCTAAAAAAATTTCAATACAAATTTCAATGACTATGGAAAGTAGTTTTTCTTGGTTTTGTTGTTTATTTTATGTACTCTGTTTGCAAATTCAGTGTGAAATATTAATTTTCAAGTGCAAAGAAATCACTCAGCTTGCGAGGAGGATTAATGCGCAAAAACGCGTTAAACTGCACTTTGAATAAATTTTTTGTCTTTTAAAGTGCATCAGCACTTACTGGCACGCAAAAGTGTCCATTATTATTAGATAATAAATTTATTAATGAGCGATTAATTTGTTGAAAGGAAAAGTTAAAATTACGATAAACCTGTTTCTATAAGTGCAGCGCATTGAAACGATTTTCTTTTAGTACATGTTTTAGTTTTGCCTATAATCACAATGGTTGGTACAAAATTTATTGTCATTGAGTATATTTTCAAAAAATAGTTTTACTAAGTTCTTATGAGTTTTTGTAATTTTTAAGGGGTCGTCTACGTACAAAGTTTTAAACAATCTTTTTTTTTTTTTACATAATTTTCATTTGGAAGACGTGAGGAATGATATTTCCAAAGGATTTGGGTAAACTCTTCACGGTTATTGAGCTGTAGAGCATTGAGCACGCTCGCTCACGGTGTTTCCGCGCGCTCTCTGTGAACTTTAAACGCGTTTTCCCGAAAGTCGTATTTTTCTAACTTACTTGCACGATTTTAAGAAAAGTTTTACGCGCATCGATTCGATTTTTTTTTTTACTTGCTCAGAAAACATGTCGCTATGATTAGACACGAGCTTTTGACAAAATATTGGTTTTTTTTTTATTATAACAGGCAATAAACATTTGAAAAAAGAGGGAAAAATAAATTTTCTTTCAAAAAGGTCCACCATTTCGAGGGATTTTTGAATTATACAAAAAGCTCGTGTCTAAACATAGCTGATGTAATATCAATTACAGATTAGTTTCATTTTTTGTTGTAGGTTACGTGGTTGGCCCAAAATCGTGCAGGGAAATTGATATCAAAATTCTGATAAGGGCACGTTCAAGGTCATCCTGCACTCGAATATGTAGAAATATATTGTATGACCTTGCTACTTGAAAGATTACGATTAAATAAACAAAAAACAAAAAAAGTGTGTGAATATCTTTTTTCGTTCCTTCGTAATAAATCTTGAGAAACAGGCTCGTAAATCGGGCCGCTACGTAGACGACCCCTTAAGGGGGAGAATTTCCGGATTCTTCTCTTACTCTTATATAACCTAAGCTATCACAGAGGGAGGGGATTCAGAACAAAGAAAAAGTCTTACTGAGTTTTAAGTTTTATAATTTTTTGTTAATACTTCTGGGCAAAGAAACTAAAGACTTGTGATCTTTAGTTAGGATTGCTCTGAGGAGAGTCTAGTCGGATAAATATTTTGACTAAAACTTAACTTAACCCTTTCGACTCCGAATTTTACCCTGTGTCTCGATATTACTTTTTGGTGTTAAAATCATGAAATCATGAATCGTGAAGTGTGCACACGATATTTAAAGTTGCCACGCCTCTTTGTTAGAGTTCTAGAGCTATGTAGTTTACTTTTGAACAATTTTGGCTTAAAACGGGTTAAATAAATTTTGTATCAATATTTTTTAATTACAGAAAAATTACTTAATATTTATGGAAAAATACAAAATTATCACTTTTGGATTTTATTTAACCATTATTAAAGAAACAAGGTTTTGATCAAACGCACCCAATCCGTAGACTTCAATTAGAACACAAACTTTCCCTGATATCGCTGCAAATTATTGGAAATTATTTTGGGGATAAAAGTAAAATGTTTGTAATTTGCTTTGAATTCTCTTCTAAAAATACTAATTTGTTGGTGCCTACTTTAATTAAACCCATAAATCAATCGTAGCTTTTGCTATAAGATGACAATTAGGTGAAGTTGCTCTCAGGCAACTTTGGGGTCGAAAGGGTTAAGTGCCTGCGCTAGTTATAATAAAAAAATGAAAATATGTACATATGTAAATTTGAAGAAATATTTAACATTTAAGATGTTAAGTCCGGCTGAAAGACTTTTTTGAAAGGTCTTAATAAGTTTTTAGTTTTTATTGTAAATAAAATACCATGTTGATTAAATGTTTATTGTTCTATTTACTTTTTTTTAAAATAAATTATGATAGATATGCAAAACTTAAACAATGAGCGAACAAATTGATTGCAGTGGTGAAAATGTTCGAAAATTATGTCAGAAAGTTTATTTAAGTCTATGAATTTATTTTAGCCAATAATGCAAAATGTAGTGTTGTGGTCGGCCTCGATAGCTCAGCGGGTAGCGCGCTGGCTTCTCATACCGAGCGCCCCGGGTTCGATTCCTGGCTTGGGCTGGAAAAAACACTCATCTACTTCTGTCGCTATCCACATGAAGGGAATGAGAATTACAAGAATCGCACAAGTGCGCTCTTGGCAGGCAATGGCAAAAACCTCCAAGTGTGAAAGAAAAACTGCCCATCGCCGTTCGGATTCGGCGTTAAACTGTAGGTCCGCTCCCCTCCCTTTCCCCATCCGTTTGAAATGTGTGGTGTATCACATGTTGAAAAAACAGTGTTGCATACGCATTTTCAAACGGGTGGAATCTGTGGTATCACAACGGGCCCATTAAGAGGCCTAAGTGTGTCTCATACAGAGGCAGCCACCTCAACCTAACCTCAACCCTATGCAAAATGTAAACTTTTGTTTAATTATTTTTTGTTTAAGGAATTTTTAGTTTTATTATTTAAACAAATGTAATACTGGTAAATAGTGTCCGACCGAATATTCGGTTTCGGTTTCGACCCAAACAAGTGGTTTCGGTTTCGGTTTCAGTTTCGGCCAAAAAATGGCCGAATAGCCGAAACCGAAACTTTCTAGAATATTTTTTACATTTTATTGTGTAGCAGATATATAGTAAAAGGAGGAGTAATTTAGATGCCAGCAATGTAAATAAACTTCTTTTTTTTAGCATATAATATTAAATTATTTAATTTTGAATATTATCGAGTAAGGTACGAAAGAGTGATTTCTTCTTGTTTACGTTTTTAAAAAATGAATAAATTGTTTTTATTAATAAGTATTTATTTATTTATGCTATGTTTGTTTGTTTGTTTATTTACTTACTTTATTTACTTAATGTAAAATTCGTTTGTTGAAAAAGGTGCTTGATATGGTGATTTTTATTTCAACTAGAAAGTTTCGGTTTCGGTTTCGGCCGAATATTAAAAAAAAAACGAATATTCGGTTTCGGTTTCGGTTTCGGCCCAAAAAAGTGGTTTCGGTCGGACACTACTGGTAAATAATAATACTGCTATTTGTTTTAAATAAATATTTACTATTAATTTTTTTATTTATGACTAAATTAATTACTAACTATTTATAGTTAAATGCTGCGCCAACACTGACACTTAACCACTAACTATTGCATTGCATAGTTTATTAGATTTGTACAACAACAGCATTGTGCGTCCAATAAGAGAGTAAAAAATTGCAATACAAATAGTTTTGCTTCTTTTTTTCATTTAGTTTCGCTCATTTTACTAACGCACAACGAATTTGGCGTCTATAGTAAACTTTCTCCAAGCGGCAATTTAATTTTGATTACTTGCACAGCGTATGGCGGCCGGTGTGTCGGTGAGCCGGCATTGCACCGCTGTTGCTGTACTGTGCAAGCTGCTGCGCTGTCCACTGCCCCAACAGTCAGCCAACACTTCAGCGAATTGTTGTGGCGGTCTAAATTTAATTTTGCGTTTTTCTCCACTTCTCCTTCATTTTTATTCTGTATGTATTTATTTTTTAATTCGTCGTCCGCAGTGGAGCGCACAATACACGTAAACTATGGTTAATTTTTATGCGATTGTTGTGGCGGTCGCTGACGTGCCAATGACAAACAAAAAACAGTAAACGGATAAAAAGATAATTCGATGGTATCTGTGCATGTAATGAACTTTAATGTCGGGTTGGCGTAGCGTGTAATTAAAAGAAAAACAAAACACGGCACTGTTACAGTAGCAAAAATCGGGTTTTTATTAAAACAAAAAGGAAGAACGCAGCTTGGAATTTGAGGGTAACAAAATTGTTTCGACATTGGAAAAGTATTTTTTAGTCGAAACCTTCCATTAAACTGACCTAAGGTCAAACTGTTTAAACTGTTTCAATGTTTCAAGGTTTCAAGGTGTACTCCGTGTACTGTAAAGTTGATGATGAATGAATGAAATCTGCAAAGTTTTTGAACTATTTGCGTCTCTAGTTGGAAACATTGATACTGCAATAATGATCAGCTGATGTGGTTTATGACGTGGAGATTTTTAATTTGTTTAAGAATGACGCAAAGTTTACTTGCGAGTGCTGACAACTTATAGCTTTTTCAGTCTTGATGGTTCAAAAGCAGAATGGGAATAAAAAGACATTCGAAATTGCTTTTGTTTTGTATTTTAGTACTTTTTGGATTAATTTTAGTTGATTTTGATCATGGAAAGCTGACAGCACTGTCAAATATATTTGTATATCTCGTGCAAAGTGTGTTGAACTTAATTTCATGCTATAAACTATTATCTATCCGATTTGCTTTAGATCTTTTTAAGCTCAGAATTGAAGAAAATGAAATCAAAAATATTTGCGTTTAATTTGCAATAAACATGGAAAACATAACAACTTCAAAAAAAACTGTAGCGTGAAGTATGTTTTTGAAAGCTTGTGAATTAACATTTCTAATTCTTAAAAATAACTTTCTAACACAAAATTACCAACACTTTGAAATGTGGTGGACCTCTTGGCACTTCAGTCCTTCAGTTCAAATTTTTTTTTGAGGATTCTATTTTAAGGATTTTATTTATTTATTTATTTTTATTTATTTAGAATAGGAGTTCTGTGTTTCAATGCAACTTTTATCGCAAATGGATTTCTTAAACCGCGATGACTAGTTGACTTAATCTTTTCAAACTGTGTAAAATTTACATTAGCTTTAATTATTCCACTGGAAATTTGAGATTTTAACCGCAACACTCAACTGAAAGTAACCCAATACTTCTGACACGTCAGTGTTGCTCACTGACTGCGGCAGTGATTGTAGCGACCTTTACTCCCCGCACAGTCGTGCCCTATTCCCTGCCTGTAGAGTGCGAAAATGTTAATGGATTTGCGATATAAACATACGTACGTATAAACATACGTATTGATACTTATAAAAACGCTTTTTAGTGTCAATTGAATATGCCGGCGACACTTTTAAAGTACACGCAAACGTTTAAAGTACACGCAAACGTAAGTCGCGGTTGTTATTAAAGCTGCATTTGATTGGCGACCGCAGTGGCTTTAAATGCGTCGCAGTACAGGATCAGTTACTCCTTTAAAACGCATATTTTTCAAAACAAATGCTTTTTTCTTTATATTTGTTTTTATAAAAATTTCATTTCAGAATTATTTTTAAATGGAAGCCATGTAACTATATTAGAGTTGCATGTGACTTGGTTGGTATTTAAAATTTGAATTTTTTTATTTTATATTATAAATATTTTATTTAATTAATTTTTTTTATTTATTTTTATTTGATTTAATTTAATTTTTTTCAAATTTTTTATTATTTTTTATTTCATTTTTATTTAATTTGCTTTCTTCAATCGTTACTATTTTCTTCTCAAATATGCACACACTTTTCTCCAATCAATTAACTTTAGCACCTTTTAAATATGTAAAATAATTTCAAAACTTAACCAACGATTGCTTCACTTGCGTGTGCTGCACTTACATCCTCTGTCAACTTTCCGCTGTAATAACAAACTGCAGTCTGACTTCGAAGCGCGAGCAATCAGTGAATTTAACAATTTCGTTATTGCTGCCGCTTGATCGTAAGTCGCTGGCAATCGTGCCAAAAGCTCGGCGCGGAAATAAAAGTCACAAAAGCTTCAGTGCAGCTGTACGTGTTCGGCAGCAGTTCGCCACGATTTTAGTTGGATTTAGGGAACAGATTACAAGCACTTTGCACAGTAATGATCAAGTGGCCATTTAGATTGGGTTGATTAATTGCAATGGATCGCTGATGCATTGTTCGACTATTGCGTTGACTTACGTGCGCTTAAGCATTGAAGCTTTAAGTTTAGCGCTAGAAGCGTTGCATCCACGTTGAAATCAATGTTAACCCTTTCGACCCCGAATTTTAACCTGAGTCTCGATATTACTTTTTGGTATTTAAATCATGAAATATTTGCCTAAGAAGTGTGCACACGACATTTGAAGTCGCCACGCCTCTTTGTTAGAGTTCTAGAGCTAGTTTACTTTTGAACAATTTTAGCTTAAAACGGGTTAAATAAATTTTGTATCAATATTTTTTAATTACAGACAAATTATTCAATATTTATGGCAATATAGAAAATTATCACTTTTGGATTTTATTTAACCATTGTTAAAGAAACAGTGTTTTGATCAAACGCGCCCAATTCGTAGACTTCAATTAGAACACAAACTTTCCCTGATATCGCTGCAAATAATTGGAAAATATTTTGGGAATAACAGTAAAATTTGTGTAATTTTCTTTGAATTCACTTCTAAAAATAATAATTTGTTATATAATAATTTGTTGCAACTTTGGGGTCGAAAGGGTTAAGAGTTGAGAACACTTTCGATGCCACTGGTTCGTTCTAAAGCGGTCACAGTTCCGGACAAGTCTGAAAAATGCGAACGGAATTGAAATTTGAAAATCTAACGTAAATTTTAAAATCATAAAACCAAGTAATCGGTATCTCTCAAACAGAAGCTGATTGGTTTCTCCACCTCAGAACTGAAGCCACTAATAAATATTGGGTCGTCTCCTATAGCGTCTTTAATTCTCGCATTCTTGCATCAATTATTTTTTTGTTTGTTTAATAAATTAGCAGGAAACCACTTTGAAGAAAATGTCTACGAAATACTAACAAACGGACTGTTTGATTTGGATTTGTTTGTCGTTTTAAAAGATTATTTCGAGGTTCAATATTTACTTATATGTTACACCTATGCATCTCAGGGTTAACCAGGCATCATAACATCTTCTTCTGTCAAAGACAGACTGATTGGTTTCTACTCTTCTGGGCCAAAGGTTGATTTAAAACTATTAATTCTTTGTCCCTTGGTTTTTACTTTTCTTTGTATACAACGTTTTCAAGCCAATCCAACAGATTGCAACAAATTGTTTCTTTACATAAAATCAGTATTTATTTTATTTTTTTTTATTAAAACACTTTAGCACAAATGCATTACAACAACAGTAAAAACGACAACTTTTATAGCTACATACAAATTCTAAACGCAATTCGGGAATAAGACAGTCAACAATTACGCATATTTGGGCGCGTATTTCTCGTAGGCTTTGATGTAGGCATCCTTGGCAGCGTCCTTCGAAAGGCACTTGTGCGCGTTCCATGCCTCCCACATGGCTTTCTTCTTCAAATCCAGGGCGCCGGGCTTGTCGATGTTGCAGTCGCCGAGACTGGCCTGCTTGAAGTAGCCGTAGAATTCCAAGAATTCGGAATCGCTGGGCTTCTTGCTGAAGTTCTTTACCTTCTCACAAGCTTCTTCGAACTGTTCACAAAAAGAAAATCGTTTTTTTTTTATTTGTTACATTGAAGATATTTTTCTTGTGCAAGTTTTGACTTACCGATACCATTGTGCTGTACAAATTATGGGTAGCCTGGGAGTTATTCAATTCAATTGGCTTGATTGCTGTGGAATTACAATTCAACTGCGATGGCTTTAGCGTCTGAACGATATTTATACCCTTTTACAAGGCTGCTTGTATTCAGTAACATATGTGTGGTTATTATCTACATCGCTAAATTAAATTTAAAAGATAATTTTCTAATCTCTTGCAGCTTGCCTACAATCGGCATTATAATCTACCAATGAAAGTCTGGTCATTTAGCGCAGATGTGCCAAATAAGTACATATCTGTGCATAAGATAACAGAACAAATTGGTTATCGCTAATTGTCAACTACCATATTGAAAGGTTGCAGAGAATTTAATGCTAACTGAAAGTGATTGAACCGAATGAATACTGCAATCATTGTCCAAACGAAATGGTTTACAGACCACTGATTGCATACTTTTAGGCACAACTTTCTAAGTTCAGCATTAGCCATGGCTATCAGCAACAGGAAATGCCTTGCAGTAGTGGTTGTGTGCATATTGTTGTTGTTACTTTTTACAATAGAATTAACCAATAGGACATTTTTTAAAATAGATTTTCCCAGTTTATGTGTTGTTGTTTGGGTATTGCACATGGCCTTAGCCTTAGCAGATAAGATTGCCCCAAGCAACACACAACAGGTGTGAAAAAATATTGATAGGAATTGTTGTTGTAAAAACATAAAAATCACCAACAGCGGACTATGACTGATCAGTACAACGAAAAGCCGGCAACTCACTACAGGCGCACATAAACTTTACACCTCCTCTGCTTCGGCGGATTTCTATGGGAATTTAATAATTCGAATTGTCGCAAATCAAATTGCATGAACTACGTGCATTGTTTGAAATTTCCAAATTCGGTCTCAATTGGCTATTTCAACTAATCAAACTCGACCGTGTTGGGGTTTACCATGACAAATATTTTATGCCACACTTAATGCTTTATTTGGGCGAGATAAGCATATAAACTCAAAGATTAGAACGACCGCTGCGAACAAATATGTGAATGCAAGCGAATTGATATAAATCGCAGTTGAGTTGTTGTAAAAGTAGTGCAAACTTGCATAGCAAATGCAGTGATATATTTTTTCAAATAAAAAATAATAAAAATAAAATGATTAATTTCAATTCAAATATGTAAAGCAATAACGAATTGAGACATTAAAGTGAAATAAAAGCACGATTTCAATAACACTGCACAACAAAAAAAAAATAACAAGGTTCTGACAACGGATTCTGGTAGAGGGGACCAAAAAAAATATACGTGTATCGGCGTTTTGAAAGTTTACATCTGCATTTTTTTTAGGGGGTCAAAGTTTTCCCCCTTTTGCACATTCTTATGATGAATCGGCATACGAAAACCATGTAACCTTACATTTTAGGTATATGATGGGTTCAGCAATTTGATGTAAAATACTACGAAGAACATTTTTGTGGAGCATTTTAACCCTGTAGCTACTATTTGTATGGGTCAATTTGACCCTTTTTTTCTAAAATGCCAAAAATGTCCTGTAAAATAGGACTTTTTAAGGAAAAAATGTACCACGAAAATATTCGCCATAAAATTCTACTATAGGTCTCTGAATACATCAAAGCTCAGAAATTAACTTGAACGCCAGAATTAAGTCGAAACTGAAAATGTGTGTGTTTATTTCGTACTTATTCAAAATTGGTACTAAAATGTCCTACACAACCTGATTTTTGAGGGTTAGTGTGCATGGGAAAAATGTTGAACGCAAAATTTCACCATAAGTCACCGTACAAAAGAAAGCTCTATATAATATAATAATAAATATGATGAAAAAAAATCGTCAATAAAAGTTATGAAACAACGTAAAAAAAATGTCTCATAATAATAGTTATCGGTAACGTAGATTAAAAAAGTCATAAATAAAAGTTATGGAGCAACTTAAACAACAAAAAAATCCCAAAATAAAAATTATGGACAACGAAAAATATACTTGTTACTTATAAGAGTTATTATGCAACTCAAAAAAATTTATTACATCATAATAGTTATAGGCGACGTAAAAAATTTCTTATTGGGAATAATTATTATAAAGCAATAATTATAGAAATTTCTTAAATTAGGGAAATTTGTTTATTCACAAAAATATGGATAATAATTATTTTAGGTCACTGTATAAAATATAAACATAACCTTAAAGATCAATGCTGAAATATTAAAAAATAACAAATTGAACCCAAATGTTATCAGAAATTAAAAAGTTGTATTGTAAAAATTTAAAATAAAATTTTTTATTTAAATAAAAAAAAAAAGATTTACTGAAATTTAATTAAACCAATTCAATGAAATGTATGAAGATACAAGGTGGCGTAAAAGTCATCACCGTATCGGCAGATGCTATAAAAAGGAAATTTTGCGTTGACATTCATTCATTCATTTATTCAGTCATTCATTTATTCATTCATTCATTTATTTATTTATTCATTCATTTATTCATTCATTAATTCATTTATTCATTCATTCATTCATTCATTCATTCATTCATTTATTCATTCATTCATTCGTTTATTCATTCATTCGTTTATTCATTTATTCATTCACTCCTTCATTCAATAATTAATTTTTTTATTGATTAATTTATTCATTCATTCAATTATTCATTCACTCCTTTATTCATTCCTTTATTCAGTCATTTATTCACAAACCAATTAGAGCCAAAAAACACATTTGCGCCATTCATTCATTTATTCATACATTTATTCATTCCTTTATTCATTCATTCATTTAATCATTCATTCATTCATAAGCAAATTACAGCCAAAAATCACTTTTGCGCCATCCTGTACAAACGTTTTTCAGAAAAAGAACAAATATTAAACATGAACAAAATAAATGAAGTAAGCAAGTAAACACTGCAAATTCTTTAAGAATTTGTTTACAAATTTGAAATTTGCCTATAGCCACTGTCAAGAAAATGGTCTGAAATCAGTTACCTCTTCAACGATCAACTCCCAAGTCGATTCATTCCAATTAATTAATAATTAAATTAAATACTCTGATAATAATTTTAGTGGGTGTCCATTTCTTTGGTACGCATTTATTTTCCGTCAAATGTTTTTTGCTTTTGCTGTTTTAAATGGCTTATGACAATAGTTCAGGCAAATATTAACTAAGGCAATAAATATTTTGATTTTCACACGCAATCGTCGATGTTAGTTGGCCCCGTATTTACTGGTATTTGGGTGCGTACTTCTCGTAGACTTTGATGTAGTGCTGCTTGGCATCCTCAGCGGTCAGACCGGCCTTGTCCTTCCACGCCTGCCACATGGCCTTCTTGACGGGATCCTCGGGCTCGTCGGTGTCGCAATCGCCAGCGGTGGCCTGCTTGAAGTAGCCGTAGAACTCCAAGAATTCCGCTTGCGTGGGCTTCTTGCTGAAGTTCTTTGCCTTCTCAACGATCTCCTCAAACTGCAAATATCCGAATAACCGAAATTAATCGCCTGTTAGCTCGCGCCGACTCCTTGGCAAATTGAAATAAAGTGGAGCACTTACGGTTAGCATGTTGTCTGTGATTCGCGCTGTTTCGAAATGGCTACACTGCCAAGCCTAGTAGCCGCTTTTATATCACATTTGGTGCAAAAGTAATCATAAAAGTCATTCGTTCTTTTTGGCTATTATCGATGCATTAGCGAGTTGATGTACTTTGCTATTTTTACGTTTTGGCTTGATAACGCGTGAAATGGTGTTTGTTGGGGTCTTTATCTTTGGCGGTTCGTCTGCATGATAAATCTATTTTGGCAGCTGATGGTAATCGAAATTTCACTCACAGAACTGTGCGTGAGTGAGTAATAAGCCACAATGAATGGTCTCTTCTGCAATTCGTTTTGTAATTGGTGCATTTTAGGATTTTTTTTCGATAAGATTCGATTTGATTCCAACATTTCGAACTAATCCAATAAACTTAAGTTGGAGTTCTTCGCTGGTGACATTAGTAGGAAACGATTTTGAAGGATTAGAAATAAAACCTGATTATGGTTTGAGAGTAATAAATATTTATAGCTAAAGATTATGAGCTGAGATTAGGAAATGGAAATACATTGTGACAAAAAAATACCCGGAAATTGTAAATAAAACGCAAAATATTTAATTACACAGCACAACAAAAAACACTTTCTGTTTTCTGTTGCATGGAGTTTATTTTACTGTGTCTTACTAATTTGGGTGCGCTGATTTCGAATCTATCCTCAGATTTTTTCTAGCAGCTCTAGTTAGTGAGATATAGGTACCGTGTCATTTTTTCAGTTTTTCCTCTACTTTTTCCATATTTTTTATCGTAATTTCTGAACCAAAAAACCGATTGACATGCTTTTCACCTTATCGCATTGACAACACCGCACGGCTTCTTTTCCGATGCAACTTATTTTTATAAGTTTTAAAATTCCGCGGTAATTGGACCTCAAAGTCGGAATATATGGAATTTTACGGTGTTTTCTTTGATGGTCAAAAACATACACAATTTTCGTAAATCAATTAAAGAGTTAGGTGTATAATGAAAGCCGACACATCAAACATTACAACACAGCCAAATTATTTGGCGGAATACACATTCGCATCGAAATAATAGCAAAAATGTATCATAGCAATTTTCATCACTTTTCATACTTTTTCCTTAAAAAATTTGGTGCCTCAAAATATGCTCTTTTACATGTTCAATTTATAGTCTGAAAAACAGCAAAAAACAAAAACAAATTTGAATTGCTCGAAACAAAAAAAATTAAAAACTTTGCATATTTTGAGGCTCCTAATTTTTTAAGGAAAAAGTATGAAAATGGCTATGGTACATTTTTGTTATTATTTCGATTCGAATGTGTATTCCGCCAAATATTTTGGGTGTGTTGTAATGTTTGATGTGTCGGCTTTCATTATACACCTAACTCGTTAGCTGATTAAAAAAATTGTGTATGTTTTTGACCATAAAAAAAACACCTTCAAATTCCATATTTTCCGAATTTGAGGTCCAATTACCGCGGCATTTTAAAACTTATAAAAATAAGTTGCATCGGAAAAGAAGCCGTGCGGTGTTGTCAATGCGATAAGGTGAAAAGCATGTCAATCGGTTTTTTGGTTCAGAAATTACGATAAAAAATATGGAAAAAGTAGAGGAAAAACTGAAAAAATGACACGGTACCTATATCTCACTAACTAGAGCTGCTAGAAAAAATCTGAGGATAGATTCGAAATCAGCGCACCCAAATTAGTAAGACACAGTAGAAAAACTCCATGCAACAGAAAACAGAAAGTGTTTTTTGTTGTGCTGTGCAATTAAATATTTTGAGTGTCTCGGACAAGTGTTGTCCGAATCCCGAATCTAATCTAAGTATCTATGTAATACTTGGGTGTTGATTTTTCAGTAAGAATAGTTGGCACAATTTTCAATAATTAATCAGTTACAAACACATCTAATCAATGAACTTTGCTGTCTCTCAGCTTTCCAAAATATTCATTTTATTCGTTGTTGTTTTGTATAAAAATTAAGATTCAATTTAATATTGAATCAGCAACAAAAGACAGCATTGAAATATTTACATTCTAAGCTTTCTTATTATTTGCTTGAACCCTGCATTAAATGGTAAATGAGCACTTACTGTCGCAGCAATTTATCAAAGTATTATTGTTTTACAAACCTTTACAGTCAAACAGACTGGTACCTACAAATATTCCTGTAATAATTCATTTGCATTGCGAATAGAACAGGTGGCCAATAGTCAAAATTTCACATCGACAAGTTGATTTATCGACTGTATATCTCTGCATTTCTTACTGACGCCGATGAATACAAATTCACTGTTATCCAGTTATCTGTTATCAAAGTTATAATTAAAATGACGATTCCGATTAACGACACTTGCGCGAATGGTTTTATCTCCATACGACGATCTTTTATCTTTTTATATAATAAAAGGCCTTGAGGCGCACACTGTACCACTGAACCATGCACAGGAGTACAGTCAACTCACAGTCCAATCTAACACGTGACTCACTCGCAGATAATTTTAGCTTCAGTAATTTAAAGTTATCTCTCGTCGATAGGACTTTGGTTATTTCCAAATTGAAATATTATCAATGCGCTGCTTCATTTCATAGTCGGAAGACCGCTTTCATATTTATTTATATTTCATTAGTATGAATTGAAATTCATTTTAATTGAATTAAATTACGAAACTTATATAAATAGATGCCGCCTTTGAAGCGAAACCATCATTCAAGATATTTTCTTAAACGAAGTGGTGCGTTGGTGTTGCAGAGACGCCTCGTTGAAAATTAACGAGTTGAGCTAAATTGGATTTAAATTTTGTGCCTTTAGATCCTTCCTCATATCCCCAGCAAAATGGTCAGTTTCGAAGAAGCTTGTGAGAAGGCAAAGAACTTCAGCAAGAAGCCCAGCGATTCCGAGTTCCTGGAATTCTACGGCTACTTCAAGCAGGCCAGTCTCGGCGACTGCAACATCGATAAGCCCGGCGCTCTGGATTTGAAGAAGAAAGCCATGTGGGAGGCATGGAACGCGCACAAGGGCCTTTCGAAGGACGCTGCCAAGGATGCCTACATCAAAGTCTACGAGAAGTACGCGCCCAAGTACGCTTAAGAAGGCTTCCGGCTCATACATATTTTGGTTGCACATCGAATAAATGAATACCGTTGGCTAACAGAATGTGCACGCTAAAATTTTATTTCAGCTTAGCATACTTTCAGGATTAACAGAACTAGGGCGAAAGAAGTCAACCAGTGAGATGGTTGCGCTCACAAGTTGGCTTCTGATTGTGGCATAGCGATCACGGCGGCGATCAGCGGTTTCGACTGCTGTGCTTTCAGCAGCATGACGCGTATCTGTGCGTTGTCCGGCGTCAGTGTGTGTGGCGGCAGCTTGTCGTTGGGATTCAGCACGGCCACCACCTCAAAGTCGATCTTGAGCGGCACGCCGGGCAAAATGCTTGGCAGCTGTGGGCAACAGTTGGAGTCAGGTTTTGTTATTGAACTCAAGTGTCGGTGGCACTAACCTTGGCCATTGATTTGGTGATGGTGTAGTGTCTACGATCGGCGTGCAGCAGCACCGACAGATTGGAGGCCATCTTGTAGCTGGACATGTTCTGCACGGTCAGGTAGAGACGAAACTCCGGGCCGGCGCCGCACACTTCCGCAGACAGCTTGACGGGCGCGTGCGTGATGTCGCCGGAAATGGTGCTCTCGGAGGAGTTGATGGCGTCGATGGTGGCCTTGGCAGCAATGTGACGCAAGCGCCACAGTTCCGCTTGGAAACTGCCATAGGTGGCTGTTGCGGAGTACAAAATAGGAATTCAGACACAACGCCAGACTTGACAAACATTGTATTAGATCATTGAATGCTCACCTTTGGCGTTTTGTTTCTCCCTGGCCACTTGCTCCACAAAAATGGAACTCTTTTTCGATTTATCCAATATCGATATGTCCACCGCTTTGCTTTCCATTTTGCTTTTCAGTGTCAGCATTTCGTTGGGATCGAAGCTGGCCGTGCGCCTCAGAATTTTCAAAATCAACTCTCCCTCCACGGTGACCATGCCCAGCACAAATTCCTCCATGCCCATGCGGCCAAAGATCATTGCACTGACGGTACTCTCCAGCTGAAACTCGTTGGCCAGGTAGCGCTGCATGTAGAGCTGCACCAGGCCGCCTTCCAGCGCCACGCAGGTCAGCGTCAAACCCAAATGCGGCAGTGAGACGGGAATCATGCAAACGGGCAGCGCTGGCAAATTGTTCGTGTACAGCTGTTTGCCCTTCTTCGAGTAGCAGACCAGACGCTTCTCCATGGAGGACACCAGAATGGTTTGGTCGACTGGTGGCAGCACCAAACCGCTTAGCGGCTGCGCAATTTTGAATATTTCCTGACCCTCTTTGGCCGACTTGCGCAGCAAATAGACGCCGCCGCAGCGCGTCGCAATCACAATGCAAAAGTCCGTCTCGAAGGTGCCGTGCACGGCAATCATGCTGGGCGTGGTCTCGTAGGAGCAGGTCTTTGCCTGATAGACGAGTCCGAAACTTTGCGGCTCCAGCACGAGTATGTCGCCATTGTCGGTGGCAATGACCAGATGCGAGGGCGGATTAGCATCGCTGGAGACGCGCTGCAGGCAGCACATGGCCACAATGTTGGCGTAGCGTAAGAGCGGAGCGTCGGCGTACTTCACAATGAAGTCCTTTGAAATAAATAAGATCCTATTTATTGGCATTTAAAAATCAAACAAAATGTATCGAGTGAATACTTGCATTTTGCTCCTCAACTGGCAGCAATATGAGCTTTTGTGATTTGCGCGAAAGCTTTGGGCGTTCGAATGTCTTAAGATCGTCGACAAGAGCGGCCTGATTTTCCACACGCACCGTGGGCAACTTGCGCCACAAGTCCTCCTCGGCCTCCTCCGCCTCCAGCGCGGGTACGGTATACTTGAAGTAGGGCTTCAGGTTGCGGTAGAAGAGCACCGATTCGGCTATGGCCACAGCGATGACTGCAATGTGAATGGGTAGGAGGGTGAGGTAGAGGGGACCAAAAAAACGTATATCAGTGTGGTGTTTTTACTGGGCGTCTTCGGCTCCGATTCGTCGACGTAGAGACTCTCTATGGCCGCTGGAATGCCGTCCAATTTCTGTTCCATGCGCAGCGCTGTGCCGCGAAAGACTTTCAGCGTGGCACTCGGCTGCTCGTCCAGTGCAATGTCCACCGCGAGGAGGCGCACATAATTGTCGCATTGCACATCGCACAAGGTCATGCAGCTTGTGACGGTGTTCACACGTGGGCGTGGCGCATCGTCATCGACTACCACCCGTAGCCACTTCCTGGAATCGCTGGCCATTTTCAGGTGTTTTTCAAAGCTGGTTTGTTGTACTTTTTGTGTGAATTGGCAAATGGTTGAAGGACGTTGGATTGAAAGAGCTTGAAAGCAATCATATGACTGGCTGTGGTTTGTTTTGGTTGGTTTGGAGTTGGAGCGCTGCGAATTGTTTACCTTGGCAACGGATAATCGTTTGAGAGGTTGCCACATTTTTGGCGTTGTGTTGTAAAGTTAGCCCCTTTCTGCATGATTTTATATTTTCAGTGCTTACGGATTAACCCTTTCACTCACAATATCCAATATATTGGACTAAAGCCCATACAATTCATACAGAACGGGTTTATTTTCATGTCGGAAAGGGTTAATATTTTTAAAATTTTTAATATGTCTTTAAATCTCTCTTATCTGTTAATTTAAAAAATATGCGGAACGTCCTTTGTTGTCTTTTTTAATGGCAGAAAAAAGTTCAAAGATATTAGTGATATTATAGATATATGTTAGAAGATTAGATTAGAATTAAAAAAAATGTGCGGATTGTTCTTTGTTTTCTTTTATTTTGACAGAAAATTCGCAACTGAGTTCAAAAATATTAGTGAAGGTTTCGAAATTCACTGTAATTTGTTTCCTTTTTCCTTTTTAAATGTTATTTAAAAACGTTTTGAAGCATTCAAGAACTCTATACTTCTGATTCAATTGTCACTTTGAGCTTAATTAATATTTCGAAATTGCATTAGCACCAATTGGTGTGTTCAAACGTTGACAAATTCTACACCACTTAGTCTTCTCAATATTGGTTCAGATGAGGTCAATTGAGCTGGCCACTTGACGACATAGAGTTCAAATTTACAGGCAGGAATCTGTCAGAAAAAGTCGTTGAGTTTTAATTCACTTAACCCTTTCGCTACAGGTTTTTACCGGGGAAAGTTAAAATTTAAAATTTTACGTCTTAGGCTTCTATGTGGTTATAGTTATTAGCAATATTCCATAAGACATTTTTTAATTTCTATACTCGGACCCTGTATTTTAGAGTGTTTTTCTATGAGAGCAACCACATCGTTGTGGCTGTAATAATTACTTAAACATAAAACTTTTTACGCATAATGAAAATTTGAATATTTCTTCATTTACTTCAGCCAAAATTTAAAAAAATATCTAAATTGAAAGAAAACGTCAAAGTAAAAAGTTCTCTACTTTTTTCTGCTTCTTCTTCTATCCTTTACTATGTTAAGATATACCATTAAAAAAAGTGTATACTTCTCTTCTTTAAACTTAAATATTCAGTTTATTAAATTCGTATTTTTCCTAAAACTTCAAATTATTCTAAAGACCAACAAAAAAATGTATTCTTGCAACCATAGAGAATGCAGACGTCCACAAAGTAGCATGTTGCCATATGGCAACAAAATAGCGAAAGAGTTAAGGAGGTCAATGTCGGTGTATAACTGGAACTTCCACTCACTTCGATAAGCAGCACAGATCCAAACACTATTAAAATGGTTGTATTGTTTCTTGACAATATTCAGATATCTGTCGTTAAGCAGGACAGATAGAATAGGAATGTTGTTCCATGTTGCAGAATATTTTCTTTTTCTTTAACCTTAAAAAAAGGCTTCAGTTCTCAGTAGCAGCTATTGGTGCGATTAACCTCAAAGCTGACTTCACTTGTGCCAAGTCCAAAGTCCATCTCGCACTTTTAGTTGCCAGTAGTGATTTGGTGCTTAAAGCGCTTTTAGCTGACCTAACCTAATCCAACCTAATTGCCAACAATTTTGGTCATGGAGTAAAGAACCGATGGAAGATCCATTTCTTGAATTATTTGAATATTTAAAGTTGGCGAATAAATCAGCGAGTAATGCCCAATCAGGAACAGGTTTCAAACTAATTGACAGTTATTTTGGAAGTTTATTTCCCACATAAAGTACTAATCAACCATCAGAAATGCGTATCTTATTACCAGACATGGGGGTTTTGCACTAAAATCCACTACCACTACCACTAGAGGTCTGCTGGGAAATTTTCCACTACCACTAAAATAAATTTTAGTGGTAGTTGAATTTTTTCCACTAATCACTGATCTTTATTTAGTGGTAGTGCAATTTTCTTCCACTAATTTTTTTTTAGTGGTACTTTTTACCACTACCACTAAATAAAATTCAGTGATAGTTGAAAATTCCTCCACTATCACTAATTCTTTTCCACTAATGTCACTGATGACAATTTTGAACGTCTAGTCTTGATGAAAGCAAATAAGTTGTTTAAATAAAACATATATTTTTGCGCATATCGTTGTTAGTGGTTTATTTAATGGTAATGGATGTCTTTGTTTAGTGCACTATGCTTTTCACTACCACTAAATAAATTTAGTGGTAGCTGAATTTTTTCCACTAATCACTGATCTTTATTTAGTGGTAGTGCAATTTTCTTCCACTAATTTTTTTTTAGTGGTACTTTTTACCACTACCACTAAATAAAATTCAGTGATTAGTGGAAAAAATTCAGCTACCACTAAATTTATTTAGTGGTAGTGAAAAGCATAGTGCACTATGAATTTAGTGCAAAACCCCCATGTCTGCTTATTACAAATTCAAGAAGCGTAAATTTTGCATATTTGGAAAGTAAATCGATCACACTTTTCATTTCGCACTTGTTGCCACTGGCTGGATCCACCGAAAAAAACACACACACGTACAAACGCGTTCGCTGTTCCCAATTTCAATTTCAATTTATAAGCACATAAATTCATCACGAGCACAAAGTGGCACACGGAAGACGTGTGGACAGCGCACATGGTGCATGGCTCACGGTTCACGGCCCACGGCAGTGCATCCGCCAGACCTGCTCTCGATTTTAGCCAAATTGCATAGCAACAAATCGGCGGAAGCGGCGCTGCTGAAGGAGAAAGTGCTGCAAGCGAATCTGAGTCTCTGAATTGGTTGAGCTCAAGGAAAAACTAGACAAGTGCTGCAACAGGTTCCGACAGCCATTTAGAACGATGCATGCGGTGAAAATGCATTCAACCATAACAACAACAACACTATAAAACAAATAAAATGCGCCAGCAGCAACCAAAACAAAATATGGAAAAAAAACTTCCTGCAGAAACTAAAAACGCCAACACTAACCGCAGCAGCAAAGAAAAAGTAAAAATGGTCCAAACGAGTTTTGCGCTCACCAACAACAATTGCTGCATTGCGGTGCCAACAAGTTGGCCAAATTGACCGAAAAGCATCGGCACGCACTCGCCATCGTTGTTAGTGACTCACGCGCAGTGCGCCTCAAGACCGCAAGATGTGAATAACCCAGCGCCCGAAGAGACGTCGCCGCTGATCACTTGACCACTGCTGCGCAGCATGATTTCGCCACATTCGAAATGCGACTGGCGGGCAGCACGAGCGGAAATATTTGCTCCACAGCCTGGCGAGTGTGTCGCGTCGGAATGCGCCATTGATCGCGCGCTGGTGTAACATTCAAAACACTGAAAACTGCGCCGAACGTGCGTCAGCGCTGCGCCGGCGCAACCTACTTTAGCAAACCAGTAACCAAAACAGCCAAAACCAAACAAAACAAACATGCCAACAAAATGGTTCGGCGTGTGTTTGTGTGTGTGTGTGTGTGTATTGGCTTAGCAAAATAAGGAAGCGCAGCTAAATGCGGCTTTTTCTAAAAAATGTTTTCTTTGCTTTTTCAATTTTAGAAATTGGCCACGGCTGCTGCTGTCGTTGCTTGGGTTCAGTGTCGCGCCTTATGGTTGTTGTTGTTGTTTTATGTATCTATTTTTGTTTTGTTATTGAAGATTGTTGTTCCTCGGGCAACAACTGCTGTTTGTTTGGCAATGCTTTCACTCGACGCACGGCCGAAGTTGTTGATTAGAAGCGCAAACTGTGGACTGGTTAAAAGCTGAGAATTGGGTAAAGTAACGTGAAATAACGTTGGAAAATTTAATAATAGCCACGACCAGCGTGTTAGCAATTGGCAATAATTAGCGACGCGTTAATGGCCACCGGCAGAAATATCGGTATTTGCAATGAGCAAAATTGGGCATTTTAAAGAAGCCTATTGGTGGCCAAAAGTCGACGATGAAATTGTCAACGACGAATAGAAATGCTGCTGCTGATGTGCTGAATAGAGGAAGTTGACATGGTGAAAGCAGTTTTCGACTATTTAATGCTCAACAAATTAGTTTGGCACATGAGAAGAGGACATGAGAAGAGAAGAGGCGAAGAAAAATGTTTCATGGGGTTTTCTAAGTAAGCTAAATTTTGAATGTTTAAATGGGTTTAAGCAGTTTGCCATGGATAGTATTTGTTGTTTATGAACTTAATTTACTGATTTTAATGATGTTCGAAAAGATTGATACTTGTCGTTCCAAAAAAGTTGTATAAAAATAATAAATTTCTCCTTCACGAGTTGGCTAACCTTAGACAGACAGACTGATTTGGAGTACCCACTGACTTAGGGTCGAATGCCGAATCACCTCAACCAATTCTAAACTTTATTGGCAACAAATAATTTAGATTCATATCTGCTGAACTGAAGAGCAACTTTCGACGACTATTGCAGATTTTGTTTGAAGCGAGAAGATACTTGAAGATCTGGAGTTAAAATTCAGGGGTTTGAACTTGAAAGAGAACTTTGTTTTTTTGGGCAGTCAGTAGATCTTAAAAACCAACTTTGTTTAGAATGCGTTTCATTGTAGACAAGAGTGCTGGATCTAAAAGGAGCATATTGTCCGCCAACTTGCTTTTAGGAATCAGGTTCCTAGGCAAGAATCAACAATAATATTGCTTAAATGTATTCGATCGACTCTGTTAACAAGAGAGGAAAATAGAGAGTTATCAAAAGGTTTCTCATGTAAAATTACATTCATTTTCATTGTCCTCAAGGACGAGATTCGGAACAAATGCAGTATAACGAACCCTCGTAAAAAAAAAACGGAAGTTGGGTTATTTGGGTATTTTCCTAAATCTAACAAACTAAAAATGTTGCCAGGGAAACGCCTACAAAAGTCGTGGCTCGGGGTCCAGTTTCAAACTTTTTATAAAAAAACGCAGTTAATTTCCAACTGATTTGCACGATATGAGTATCAAACGAAATGTCTTTCTCATACCTTTCTATTGATGACACTAGTTATGTAATATATACTAATAAGAAGTTATAAGCAAAAAATACTTTTTTTAAATCGAATTTTTAAACATGGATTTTTTTCGAAAAAAAATTCATTATTAAGTTACAATAAATTTATTACCATATCAAAGCCTGTGGAATTCCCTTTGTAATGAAATATTAAAACCTATACTTTTGTTTTTTATGAATATATTTTTTTTAATTTTTGTCTAACTCGACTCTTGGTCCGAAGCTTTTTCGCATTCACTTTCGCCATCACTTTCGGACAAGGGGGTTGTGCAAAGTACCTGGCATATTAAAAAAAAGTTTTGAAGATCTAGATTTCTAGCTTTCAGGGACCGGAAATAACAGTTATTTATGAAAACTATAATTGAAAATTTTACTATGAAGGAAAAATCATGCAAATAAATGAAATATACCTATACATTTCTTTTCGCACGGAGAATCAACCTTGGCAATAAACTTTTTTTTTGTAATTTTTACGGAAAAATTAAAAATAGGAATTATTTTTTATTTCAAAAATCCTTTAATAACAATTATTTTTGATTTTTTTCATGTTAGTCCACAAATAACAGTTTTATTTCGATTTTTATTTTAGTTGTCCTATGATAACAATTATTGGTGACTTTTATTTTTTTAGTCATCAATAAAAATCAGTCAGTGACTTTTATTTATAAAAGTCATCAATAAAAATCAGTCAGTGACTTTTATTTATAAAAGTCATCAATAAAAATCATTCAGTGACTTTTATTTATAAAAGTCATCAATAAAAATCATTCAATGACTTTTATTTTTTAAGTCATCAATAAAAATCATTCAGTGACTTTTATTTATAAAAGTCATCAATTAAAAATCAGTCAGTGACTTTTATTTTTTAAGTCGCAATATAAAAGTAATTTTCATTAATGCATGCAAAAGTTATGATTCTTCCAGAAAATAGAATTGTCAAGACAGGTCTTGTTAAGCCTATCAAGAATATACTTATATACATTTCGATATTTAATGAATCCAATAGTGCAATTAATGAAAATAACTTTTATAATGCGACTTAAAAAATAAAAGTCACTGAATAATTATTATGATACGACAACTAAAATAAAAATCGAAAAAAACTGTTATTTGTGGACTAATAAGAAAAAAATAAAAAATAATTGTTATTATAGGATTTTAAAATATAAATAAAAAATAACTTTTATTTGTTGAGTCAATAAATAAAACTCAAAAAATAACTCTTAAACATTGATTTTTATAATAAAACTAATAACTGTTACGGTCCCTGCTAGCTTTAAAATAAAAGTCACTGAATAATTATTATGATACGACAACTAAAATAAAAATCGAAAAAAACTGTTATTTGTGGACTAATAAGAAAAAATCAAAAATAATTGTTATTATAGGATTTTAAAATATACATAAAAAATAACTTTTATTTGTTGAGTCATTAAATAAAAGTCAAAAAATAACTCTTAAACATTGATTTTTATAATAAAAGTTATAACTGTTACGGTCCCTGCTAGCTTTACATTAATTTAAAACATACCTTTATGTAAAAGCATACTTATTTATTTTTTTCACGAGATTCAATGCGTCACCGGATAGATTGAGAGACACAACTTTGTTAAAGTCTCATCGAAAAATTTATGAAAAAAACAAAAATCTCTTATCAGAGTGCCGAGGCCATTTGGTGTATATTTTCCCCCACACTTCGAACGACTTCTACTTTACAATGCAATAGAAAATATCTCTAATTGTTCCAAAAAATATGCGTTTAATTTTCATAAAATATAAATATAAATATAAATAATATAAAATATAAATATAAATTTAAAAAAAATATGTGTTTTATTTTCAAATGAAATCATCAAATTGTATGTTATGGCTACAGAATTCTTAATTTTACAGCGCTATGCTACTGTGTTACCGGTTTTCTCTAATTGTTATGGAAACTTAATTCAGTAATAAAAATATCTCAAATTACTGAGATAAATGAAAAAACTTGTCTTTATTTACCTGAAGCAAATGCGGAAATTCAAATTAAAGTTGAAAATTTGACGTGATAAAAGAGATGTCGAATTCCTGTCAGCCATCGACTGTAAATACAGACAATGTACATATGTAAATAAAATGCCCTATCAAGAGTTCAATATTAGTCCAGCGATATGATAATGCAAGCGGCGGAACAGTTCCAGCCGGCAACAGACGAAGCCACATCGGCAGTCATTTGCTCAGTTTATGCTGTGTGCTTGATTTTGTAAACAGCACTTACAACTTGTTGTCTTTCACAATAAAGACCCCTGTGCGTGTGTGTGTGTAATACCTTATGAAACTTACAACATACGTGCCGCTTGGCGTTACGCCGCGTAAGTACTTGCAAAAGTCGACTCGTTCGCACGGCTGTGAATAAAAGCGTTGAGAACGCAACGCGCACAACCCAACAATAACAAGCCGGCCATTTCCCATTGCCAGTGGGCGCACAACAGCCAAGACACAAAGGTAGCTGAAATTTTGCGGCTGATTTACGTTTTTTGGTCAAAGCTACTTTTGGGCTTTTATCGCTAAAAGCAAAGAGTCGGCAACGTTCCTCATGAATGCCCAAAGTGACCAAACAATGGAATTTGAGAAAGACACGTAATTACTTGAAATTACGGTTCTTGCAATTGCAGAACTTTTTCAAAGCGTTCGAAAGAGCTTTTGCCTGAATTTACAGATCGCATTACGCTCACGTGCGCTCCAGTCTCGGCGTTCCTGCGCTGTGTCTGCGAGTGTGCGATACGATCGTTTAACTTCGGCTAATGAGCTGCTGACTGGCTCACTTTTAGTTGTTGTTATATTTATTGTTGTTGTTGTTGGCATTGCACTGCTGGCGGCCTCGGCTGGGCTTCGTCGTACTTCAGCACGTCAATCACACAAGCAGCCGCACAAACGACGCAGCCAGCCCACATTGCGCCAATGAGCTGTGACCGAGTGCGCCGGCGGCCCCAATGCCCAAACAATAAAGCTCCGTTCGCGTTCATCTTCTGCACGGATTTGAGCACGAAGCGTTTGGCACTTCGAACCCGATCGCACTTTCAGATACAATTTCTGTGCTTCAGTCTTGCCGCGAACGCGTTAGCGAACGTTCGTCATTCGATTGTTTTATTTTCGCCAGCGTGCAACAAGCGCCAACGCGCCAAGCTTTAAGCGATCAAATTAATATCCAATCTATACAAAGTCGGACGCCAGTTTTTCCGCGCTTCTTCATATTTATGAATGCGATTTGAGTGAATGTGAATTGCGAGCAACGACACACAACTTGCTGCACAAAGTCAACAACGCGTTGCTGTGACAAGTTTGGCGCGTTCGTGTACTCACTCGCCTTGCAAGTGTCGGTGTCGAATGTGGTTTTTACTTTCATCTTTGTGTCTGGCAAGTGTTGTTGCCACAAAAACCTCAATGAAATGTTGCGGAAAAATGTGTGAAAAGCAATGGCAACCAAACTGTCGATATCATCAAAGCACACAGCTGTCACTTTTGACGTGCATGCTGCGTGCAGGCTTTTCCAAAATCTGATGATTGCCGGCCTAATGCAATTTGAAAGCGTAAGCAATAATTACACTGTGCAATCGGTGCTTGTGTACGTACGTGTGCGTGTGTGAGTTAGCCAAAAGTGAGTGTAACTTTGTGTCGATATGTTACAACTGAAAGTGTGTCAAGTGTTGTGAGAAATCAGAAAAATAATAAGAAAACTAAACGCAGCAGACGATCAAGACTCAAGACGATCGATTGGTATTCTAACCTCAAGGAATAACTTAAAAACCATACAAAATGTAAGTGACTAAGCAAATTCACTCTTGAAAAAACGCAAAATTTAACACTTGACGAACATTATTGTTTCTTTATAAAGCTTTTTGATCTTTAACTGGAGTTGTTTTTCTCTTGTAGGCTTTAATCTTACTAAGTATTCTAATTTATTTTTCTCCCATGATCAACACAAAAAACTACTTAAATGCATGAGCGGTGCGTTGGAAAGTTGAACTTGGAACTTCCTAGTTGAAATTTTAAATCTTTATTTTTAGAAGAATCTTTCGATTTTAAAATCTAAAATCTTTAACACTTTAATGCTACTTTGGCTTCCATTGCTAACATGAAGTGTAATGTTTCCGGTTCCAAGAAATACATTTTTTAACATTGTGTTTTAAATTTTCAGGGTAATTTAAAAAGAAAGAAAGACAGAAAAAATTAATGTGTTTTAAGTGTACTTAAAAACATTTTCGAAAAAAATATTACACTGATCAACAGCAAAATGAGGCCCCTAATTTTTTAAGGAAAAAGTATGAAAAGTGATGAAAATTACTATTCTATTATTTCGATAAGAATGGGAATCACACCAATTAATTTGGCTGTGTTGTATTACTTGATGTTTCCGCTTTCATTTAACACCTAACTTGTCAATTGATATACGAAAAATGTGCATGTTTTTCAACATTAAAGAAAACGCCATGAAATTCCATATTTTCCGACTTTGAGGTCCAATTACCGCAGATTTTTAAAACTTATAAAAATAAATTACAATGGAAAAGAAGCCGTGGGGTGTTGTAAATGACACAAAGTGAAAATCATGTCAACCGGTTTATTGGTTTAGAAATTACAATGCCAAACGAGATAAAAGTCAGTGAAAATCCGAAAAAGTGGCACGCTCATTTTTTGCGAAAAAGTAAACTAAGTTTTAAAAACGGTTTACGGATTCGAAATCAGCGGTCCCTAATTACCCTAAAACTGATGTCAAAACCAGGAAAGCCGACAAAAAGTCGAAATTTGTTGCCCTGTGTTATTGGAAGAGGGTGGTTGCAGTTTTGGAAGATAAATAAATGCCAGTTGGTCTCACATTTCATATCTTCAGGTTTCACTTTACCAGCTGTTTAAAAATTTGTAGATATTCCCTGAGATTCTTCGATTCTTCTTGATATCTACACTTCTCATACTTAAGTTTTAGGCTTACAAATCTTTTTATATCAATTCTTCATAAAACAAGACCGACGTATCAGAAACTCATTACTCAAAAGCTTTTAACTTCAGAACACCTCATGGAAAGGCAGCAACTCCTTTGCCTCCTTCGGGGCTAGTCCTTCTAAACATTTTTGAACCGTTCTTTCCACTTCGGACCTTACGACAGTTGGTCGGCTGGTCACACGACAATAAAACTCATAAAGCTGATTGAGCTGAATCTTTCACGGAATGTTCGCCTTGACTAAATCTTGGTAAACTAAATAGTGTGAATACGACCCAACAGGCGAGCGTGGCACTTCCCATACAACATAAACTTTTAATATGGAATTATCTACGGATTTATAGTTTGGACAGCAATGAAATTTGGTACGGAGTCACCGTTTAGGTGTGTCGTTTCCTTGGCAAAATTTCGTGGCGTGGCACAAATGTTTTCAATAAATTTGGAACTACAGGTCACACATCAATGATATTTGGCACAAACTTACAATTTAGCAGTGCCCTTCGACAGGGGAAATGGCGTGGGTATTGGATGAGAGGGTGTGGCACCTCCCATATAACTAAAATCTTTTATATGGAATAGCTGCGGAATTATAAATCGAACAGTATTGAAATTTCGGTGCAGTGAAACCGTTTAGATGTGCGTCGTTTCACTGGTAAAATTGGATTTTTATAAAAACATGACAAGGTCAAAAAAGGGTCAAAAGAAACTTGATTTATTGGGAACATTGATTTCAAAGTTGTGTGCAAAGCCGCAAGAATAAATTTTTTGTTGGTCTTTAGAATAGTTTGAAGCTTTAGGAAAAATACGAAATTAATAAACTGGATATTAAAGTTTAAAGAAGAGAAGTATGCACGTTTTTGTAATGGTATGTCTTGACATAGTAAAGGAAGAAGAAGCAGAAAACTTTAGATAGCTTTTTCATTTGACGTTTTCTTTCAATTTAGATACTTTTTTTTTATTTTGACTGAAGTAAATGAAGAAATATTCAAATTTTTGTTATGCGGAAAAATTTTGATGTTTAAGTAATTATTACAGCCACAACGATTTGGTTGCTCTCATAGAAAAACACTCTAAAATACAGGGTCCGAGTATACAAATTAAAAAATGTCTTATGCAATGTTGCTAATATAACCACAAAGAAGCTTAAGACGTAAAATTTAAAATTTTAACATTCCCCAGTAAAAACCTGTAGCGAAAGGGTTAATCGAGATTGTTACTGTTCCGATTAGCCCATAAATTACTTACTGTGCCTGAAATTGCAGTGGAAGAATTCTTTTAGAGTGCAATATTATTTTCCATACATTTCATTTCACGATGTTGTTACACAATTTAAATTTCACAAAAACCCATCTACGCCGCTTTAACGAATTTGCCTTGTTTTAATAATGGCAGATATGGTATGAAAGAATGCTCGACATAGTTTCGTTGAAATTCTTATCTTTCGTGCAAACACAATAAATTAATGTTTATTTGTTTTTCATTTAGTTGTGCGCTGATATCCGCAAGACTGCAACTACACTTATCACAAATGCTATTTTTGTGCTTTTTCAATGAAAAACAAAATAAATTATTAATTTCTGTTGTCTGGCAGTTCTTTCACTTTGCCAATTATTTATGAGTCATTTGTTGGTTGTTGCAGTTTAAATAAAAACTTATTTTGCAAAAGTCAGATTTGGATTGCTCGTTGCAGCGTATCGTGTTTCTTTGATTACTGAATCACGCAGTCTTCAGCAGAAGAACGCCACACATGCGCGCATGTTTCGTATGTGTGTGTGTGTGTGTGTGTGTGAGAGAGCTCAAGTGCGGACATAGCGTTTTCTATTTGCATGGAATTGTGCGCTGTGCGCAAAGTCAACAAACAACAAATTTCACTCGATTATGTGAATTGTGCGATTACGTCGAGCGCAAGCTGCCAATACACGCTGCCGATATGGAGGGACGGACATGAACCAACACTGATTATGGTAAAAAGAAATCGTAATAAAACATGTAAAACATAAACTGCGAACAAATTAAAGATCAACAACAGCGGCAGCAGCAGCCAACAGATGCCAAGAAGCGAAAGACTGAGTGAGGTGAAAAGAAATGTAATGAAAGTAAAAGCTGAAGCGTTTCAAAAATAAAAAAAAAATACATGCAACATATCATTAATTTAAATGCTAAATTTAGCATTTACAATGTTGGGCTGTTGCTGTAATGGTTAAACATTCATTGGCCGTAGTGAAGCATTGTTGTTGTCTTGTGACGCAGCTTCCTGCAGTCTTTCGCGCATAACAACTGCTCAAATTTCACTCACTCGACTGCAATTTCATTGTTGTCGGTAATATTTATCTATGTGTTTGTTTTTGTTATGTTGTTTATTTATTTTTAATGACTCATGACACCAGTAAAAGGGCTTTTATATTATTGAAGCGGAAATTAAACTGGAAAATCTTAAAGACAGAAAACACTCAGAGGAAATGGTTGAAAACGTCAATGGCGCACAATAACAATAACAAGAAGAAGAAGAAGAAGATATTATAGATACTACAGAACACTACCAAGTGACAGACGACAACTTGTCTTGGCCATGTTTGCATAACAATAATTAGCGCTAATGCCAACAGGCGCACGCCCAAACAAGCGCCAGCAACTACAACAACAAAAGCAACAAACACATCGAATGGAATTATAATAAAATTCAAAAAGAAGAAATGACAAAAAAATTAATTTGCATACACAAAGTAGCGCGAGACTGTCGGTGTCGACGCTCTAATTAGGCGTGTAGGTGGCGCATACACACCGACACATGTATACGTTTGTACATATGTATGCACGTGAGAAGTTCACATACAAAAGCATTGTAACTTTCCTCAGCACAGCGCGACAGCCCAATGGATGAAAGTAAGAGGCGCTGCAACAGTTTCTCAAGCGCCCGTCACGCAATACGGCAACATGCAAGCGAGCGAACGAGCGACGCTTGTCATGGGAAAAGTGCAGCTGCGCATGCGCTGTGGTAGCTGGCGCGCTCACATGTTTTCCCACATTTGCTAGCAGAGCAGACACGCAGCAGCCGCAATTGGCAAATGCATTTTTAATGATACAATTTGCGTAGGGCCGCATAGACAAAACGCCAAACTTATGCTGCGGCCACTGTGGACAGATCGTCGCCTGAGAAAACAAATGTCGTATGTCTTACAAGGCTCAATGAAACATACGACATTCGTGTTCTGAGGCGACAAGATGTCACAACCCAACTCGCACGGAAATTAATACAAAATATCTTGCGGTCAGGCAATTCCAAACGCTATGATTCACATTTTATTCACACACACACACACACACACACATACAAAGAGAATGCCATGCATTATGGAAAAAAGAAACCAGTAAATGCTTTGACTAAGTCGCAGCACGCGTTCTACCGCCAAGACTTCAATCTGAATGTAACCAGATCGCTCGAACGACAACAGAATCAGCAGGAAATTGATTCGTTGTGATGCTCCGACTGTCGCTTAGTGGAACGTGCGCTGCAACAGGTTGTTCCGTTGGCCGCACACTCCAAATACCGCAACTTGTGTCCAAAAAGTTTCAGTTCTGTATTCTTTTTCTTCTTCTCACTTTTATTATTATTGTTTTGGTTTTTTGTAGAGCAAATCGTGTGATTGACCTCTGCTGCGAGCGCACAACTGACGCGTTTGTTGTTATTTGCATTCACTCTGTTTTGCTTTCATTCATATTGAATGATCATTTATTGGTAAAAACAATATTAAAAAAAACGAAAAAAACCAAAATAAAATTAAAATTATAAAATTATTGTCAAGGTGCTCATTTTAGACACCTTGAGCGCTCACATTTTTGCTCACATCCCGCATCAGTTTTGTGTTTGCTTGGAAAAAGCGAGTTAATTGATTTTATTTGTATTTATTGTTTCTTTTTTACGCTCTCTCGTTCGCTACAAATTGATTGACATCAGACGCTCGTGGAAGGCTGTCGTCATCACCTTGTTCAACATTGTGCTTTTTTGTTGTGTAGTATTTACAAAATATCTGAAAAAATTGCTTAAGGCTGCAAATCGTGCGCACACCTTTTTTTATAATTAAAAAAAAAATATTTTTTTGTAGAGTTGCCAAGTTCGTTAAACGAATTTGGCTTTGAAACAGCTCAAGTGCAGCTGCATGCTTAGATTGTGTAAAATAAATGAAAAAAAATTGTTCGAGAAAATTGTTAAATATTATATTTGAACGAATACAGAGACAGTCAAAAAAAGTTACATAGAGAGAAAGAGAGATTAATGGGCTTTGTGGTGTTGGAAATGAACGATTTGGAATTCAATCGAGGAGCTAGAAACAAGCTGAGCACCCATAGGGGCTAATTAAGTATAATTTTTGGTCAACAAATTATAAAAAAATTAGGCTTAATATCCCATGTGGGCGGTTAACTCGTTTGAAGCACTTCGTTCGTATTCAAACTCATTCATTTGCACCTTGAACATTTGCTCCCGAAGAATAATGCTATCTGTGTAATTTGTTCATATCATTAATGGTTCCGTTGATTATCTTTGGGTGCAAAAATCTTAAACATTTCCAATTTGTATTTCACTATTGGTACCAGACCCTTTAATGCTCTCGCGTTGTGAACCCTCGAGATCGCCAGAGATCAAACGTCTACTTTTATTAAAGCTCAAACTTGAATTTCATAACCCTGGCAAACAATATTATTGCAATTTTATTTATGCTATTAAATAATCACTCCTACAATAAAGATTATAAATTAAATTAAATAACCTAGGACTTAACTCTTATAAGTTTTTTAAGAAAATAATTGCAATGTAACTATTACAATGCAAAATAATTTTTTTTTGTTGATATTATTATTATTTGCGACAATTAATTTGTTTGCCTAATGTGGTCGGCCTCGATAGCTCAGCGGGTAGCGCGCTGGCTTCTCATACCGAGCGCCCCAGGTTCGATTCCTGGCTTGGGCTGGAAAAAACACTCATCTACTTCTGTCGCTATCCACATGAAGGGAATGAGAATTACAAGAATCGCACAAGTGCGCTCTTGGCAGGCAATGGCAAAACCTCCAAGTGTGAAAGAAAAACTGCCAATCGCCGTTCGGATTCGGCGTTAAACTGTAGGTCCCCTCCCTCCCTTTCCCCACCCGTTTGAAATGTGTGTTGTATCACATGTTGGAAAAAACAGTGTTGCATACACATTTCAAACGGGTGGAATTTGTGGTATCACAATGGGCCCATAGGCCTAAGTGTGTCTCATACAGAGGCAGCCACTAAACCAACCAACCATTACAATGCAACATAATTTTTTTTTTGATAATTATTATTATTTGCGACAATTAACTTGTCTGCCTAATGTGGTAATTCAAATTAAAAAAAATGTTTTTTCAAAATAATAATTATCGGCAACGTAAATTAAAAAAAAATCATAGATAAATAAAAGATAAATAAAAAAATTAAAAAATTAAAAAATCATACATAAATAAAAATCATAGAAAAGTTATGAAGCAACGTAAATAAAAATTTCTCAAATTATAAGAATAATAGTTATTATGCAACTCATAAATATTTATTACATGATAATAGTTACAGGTCACCTTAAAAATTTCTTATTGGGAATAATTATTATAAAGCAATATTTTTAGAAATTTCTTAAATAAGGGCAATTTTTTTATTTCCAAAAATATCGATAACAATTATTTTCGGTCTCTGAAATAATCACTCCTACAAGAAGGATTATCAATTTTCCATTTTTAATCAAATTAAATCGTTTAGTTTAACTGACAAACACAAAGTTTCTGAAATCAGGCCAAACATTCATGAAATTCACTTCACCAAAAAAAAATTACATTTAAATTGTTGACAATGCATCAGTGCCGCATAATTGTTCCGACGTTTGTTTGCACACACCCAGCTGCCATGGAAATCAATTCAATTCAACTCTCAATTTATTGGGCAATGAATATTTACGACGAAAAGCGAGTTTTTGCATCGACCTGCTTAGCTGTAATCAAGATGCAATGCAACTTTATGGCTTATTTGCATTTTTATGGTGTGCAGCATTTGCCTTTGCACGGCCATTGCATACGGTTACCATAAGCGATGTGGCAACACTGCAGCACTTATTGCACTATTACCATTTGCCGCCTACAATGCAACAGCAACATTGCAACAACAACAGCGCCGGCAGGCAATGACTCAAACAAAATGCATTAGATGCGATTTCAGTCGCAATAACAACAACAACACCGACGCCAGCCATCATCTGCAACATGTTCCGTGGCGACGGCATAGACAGCAGCAGCAGCAGCAGACGATGTGATGTTGGGTTATCAGCAGCAATGTGTTGCGGCATGTGGCGTAGTGATTTTTCCAATGGAGTGCGCAGCAAAACGACTTCGGGACGCTGCATGTGAATGAAATCGAAATCGGGTTTGCAGGTCGCGTGCGATCGCAATCGCAAACAGTTTATGCATCCAATCGGCTGCTGGCTGCTGCACATGCGTACATTTCCTCTAATGTGTGTGTGTGTGTGTATGTGTAAGTACGAGCTGTGCACGTTTGGCACTGCACTACAGTACGCGTCAAATCAATTGCCGGATAGAGAGAGCTTCAGTATTTTTATTTTTGTGACCAAACTGTCTCAGTTCCATTAAATATTCAACAGATTCCTCCCCTTTAAGCGTTTGTACTACAAATTTGCAGGTTGGTTGCAGCACAGCTCATGTAAATTTTGTATTTACATAATAATAGCAATTTTTCTTAACCCATTGCTGCCTAATGGGTAAAAATTTACCCATTAAAATTTACTTTTTAAAAAAATCACAGAAAAGTTCGTGGCAGAGATATCTCAAAATAATTTATAGGGATGGTTGGGGTAAAGATGGAACTACCTTAGTCTAGTGGAGGTCACCCTAAAATTCCGCCATCTAGCTAGAGTTATCAGACTCCAAAAATTGTGAATTTTCCGGAGGTGGAAAATGTGGCGAAACGTAGTGGCCTTAGAACTTCACAAAGATCTGCGTCCTAACTCACCTGTAAAAAATTCAACTTTTGTTCACGTGTTTAGCTGATCACTTCAAAAAGTATGGACAAAGGCTAGCATTGCTGCCTAATGGGTGAAAAATACCCAATGAATATCTCAGCAAAGTGCAGAGATAGAAAGCTGAAATTTTGTTTCTGATCAATTCCAGGTCGTGTATGAAATGTTATCAAAATCGTATGGGTGGAACTGGTACCCGGCTTTAATGGGTTAAGACGTTATTTAGTAATTTGAAAAGAACAAAACTCAGTTTCAGAAGTAGAATTTGTTTCTTTAAGATGTATGAGCGAATATACGTTTCTATTGCATGTTGTTTTGATTAGAATTGGAGATTCTTCTCTTGCATTCGATAAAAATATACATTAGCATATATATCGCACACCCACTACAAAAGTGACACAACTCAAAATTTTTAATTTTTCAGGAAACGCAAAAAACTGTTTTTGAGCTGAAAAAAAATTTTTTTTAAATAACGTATATACCGTTCCTCCGTATCCCTACAGATTATGCTTTAGGATAAGTTACAAAGATTTTTTATTTTACACTAGAAAATCCAAAATTTTGAGTTGACTTTTTTGATGATATTTTAATTCAAAAATGACCGAATTATTTCAAGTTATGTCACTTTTGCTGATTTTAATGTTGATAAATGACAGTTAAAAAGTTGAAAGAAAAATGTTGAAAATTCGAAATTATTTTTTTTTATATGAAAATATATACTAAAATTGTCACAACTTTACTTAAAATTAACTTTAACTTAACAAAAATGTATTTCGTTAAAAGTGTCACAAATTGAATTAGGACTCTTTTGCATTGAGCTGCAGCGATCAAATAGCATCAAACTTCTCGACATGAAGAGAGACCTAACTGTATTTTGGCAACAGTTAACAACAACAAAATATACTGAGCTTTTGCTTATTGGTAGATAGATGCATTGTGCACAGTATTAACACATAAACCCGAAAATTACAAATTTTGAGTTGTGTCAGTTTTGAAGTGGGTGTGCGATAAGATTAGAAAATTAAAAAAAAAACCGTCTCTCTGGGCTTACATCATTTAAGTCTTTGGTTTTACATGTACATCGGTTTGTAGTTGGTTAAAAATTATTGTCCAATGGTGTAAAAATACAATTATTTAATACTTACTAAACATACTCAACTGAGTAAATGAACATATCTAATATACATATTCTACATAATTGCATTGGCAAATAAGCCTTAATGCAGAAACGCAGATAAGAAATTTTATTTTGATTAAAGTAAATACTATTTCCAGGGAAAAGTCCTTCACAATGTAATTTTACACTTGTAAATATTTCTGTGGCCATATGGAAGAGTAGCTTAAGTCGACATAAGAGAATTGAGTTATTGTTTAGTTGGGAGCTTTATAGAAGTCAAGCCGCTTGAATGTGTTTTATTTGATTTGAAAAATCATGTCCCTTCACCATATTATGTGAGCTTATTTCTAAGACTAAGTCTTTTGAAACAACTATGCATTGGTCAGAACAACTTATGTGCACATGGTTTTCAAACTTCAATTTTCGACTTAAGCTACTCTTCCATATGGCCACAGTATTATAAAAATATATAGAAAACATGCTATCAGCATTTTCATGGAAACACTATAAAGTTCAGCAGCATTTACTACTTACATATATTTGTATGACTAGTTCTTGTTTCACTCTTTGATAAAAGAATTATTTCTCTGTACTACATGAAATGTTATCAACTTTTTGAATTATGAAGACTCAGGGTGGAGAACCCCGTTCATGAACCGCTTACAAGCCTTTTATATGACTTTACTTCTTTATTTAGTCGATTTTTGGTATAACTACAACAATTATATTGAATATGTAGATTTTTCCAAAATAGGATGTTGTGATTTCGAACAATTGCACAAAATGGTCTAAAAACTTTTGAAACTAACACACTTTGTTTAAGCATTTATTTTTACTTTCGATGAACACGAAATGTGTTGGATGACAATCGTTAAATTTTGAACATTTAGGCAGAACCACAAAGAGAAAATGAAGAACCAGGGTAGCCGGAAGTTCAAGGCCCTCCTCAACATCACATGCAAGAAAAGAACTGAGTCTTCGAAAAACCCCCGACCTGAATAAAAATCTACTTGAACCTCCGCTTACCTCTCTTCAGAGAAGTTTCAAGACATTGCACATTCGACTCCATACAACCGCGGGACAAAATTAGAAGGAGTGGTCCGTTCTTCATAAAATTTGGTATACTAGTTAATCATGGTCTGCTGAATTGAAATCTCCATTTTTGTTTTTCTGAAACTTTTGTAGTTTGGCAATGCCGGAGACTTAAATTTGCAAATTTCGTCATTTTTAGAGAGATATATCACCAAGTGTGTTGGCTAGATTTTTCAGATTTTACATTTAATCAGTTACCTCAACATTGATAATTGCGAAAAGTAACAGAAATTGTATGAGGACCCTTTAGTTTTACAATAAAAAGGATAATAATAGACGTATGTTTTGCATTAATGCAGTTTTTTTCATTTTTCATGCTGATTGCATACTTTTAGGGATGAATAAAATAAACTTTGTCGAAAAATAGGTGTTTAGACCACTTTTCAAATTGAATTATTTCTGTGATCGGAAGATATCGGAGGATGTAATTACATTATCCGACAAAGAAAGACTGCTTCTTAAAATAAAAAAAATCCAGGAACATACTTTCACATACTTTTTAGATATTTTCCTCTAAGTTTTGCCACTTTTCAGATTTTTAATTTAGAAAAATATTTTAAATTAAAATTAAAGTAAAAGCCTCACATTTGCAAATTTTCAGAAAATATTAAAAGCGAAAATGGCCACATCAATTCTTAATCTATATTGAAAATTTTAGCAACTTCTTGGAAACGATGTATTTTTACAATTTTTTTTTACTCAATTGATTAAAAAATAGAAAAAGTTTCAACTTTGAGCCACTTTTGCACAGACACTAATTAATTTTTTGCACAGATTTTTTGGGGTTTTCTTAGTTGGAGTTTTACCTTTCAAATGACATCAAAATCGTTTAATTCTGAGAATATAAATTTTTTGAATTTTGTCTATGGAACGAATCATTGGCATAAAAAACCTGATAAACTATATTTTTTTTAAACTTTTAATCTGTTTCAAGTAAGAAAATTACGCTTTTCTTGTATATATTAAGACTCCACTGATTTTTGAAACTTTTTTAATAACTTTTAATTTAGTTATTCACTTTTATTCATTTAACTGTAATAATGTCTTGTCAAATAAAATTTTAGAAGCATTTTATGTTCAGAGCTGCAGTGATTTCAGCCTCCAAGTAACGAAAAAGTTATGAATGAAGTAAAATAATAATTGTTGATAGTGTTTGTCGCTTAAGTAACCCGTTTCTTATTACAACTCAGCGTCAACATTAACTTTCTGCCTTCTCACTCTTTCTCCAATGTTCACTCAAATGCACAGCTCAATAAGTCACTCAAAATATTCACTATCCCGCACAACTGGTCACCTCAGCCCTCAAACATACATACGTACATTCATAGCTTCACATCTCATTGGCTCTCTTGGAATGCAAAATAAAACAAACAATTCCATTATCAGGTTTTTTTATTTGACTTTTTGCTCACAACATTTTTGCTTTTTCTCTTATGGGCAGTTTTCGCTATTTTCGCTGTTGTTTATTTTGCTTTTCAGTCGTCGCGTTGTCGGGGTTTGCATTGTTTTTTAATGTTTTCTACGCTTTGGTAGCTGAGAGAGTTGCATGACAGCTTCTTGGCGTTTGGACGCTCAAACCTTGGCTTACAACTGTTTGACAAGACCACTGCGGTTCGGTGCAGCGGTTTGTCGTGTTCGTGTTCGCTTGGGGTTTGAACTTGAATTGAGCCAAGAATTTCGCTGCACAATTTTCGGAATGTGTCGTTAACGACGTTAAGAAACTCGTTTTAGTGGGTTGAGAGTGCGAAGAGTTCGAATTAAATATTTTGTTTTGATAAAAATAACAAAACGGAAGCAACGAAACAACAAAGAAAAAGGCTTTTAAATCATTTGATAACAATGTTTGCTTTGGTGGTAGGGTGTTCACGATTCTGAAAGAATTAAAAAAGTAAAAAAGAAAAGCAACAACTTCCGTGGAAAAGTGACCAACAAATTGAATGTTTCAACGATTGATTTATGGTCGCCTGCCGCTCCAGCTGCAACTCGTTTCACTAATAGAAAAGAGCACAAATTGCCATCAATTCGTTGCTCGGCAATTAGGCTCGGCAAGTAGCCGCGTTCCGAGTGCTGCATGCAAAGTGCATCATACCCTCAGCCGCACAAGTGCTGGCGAGCAATTAATTGCGGCCTGTTGCCTGCTGCTCACGCCTCACTCACGTATTGAGGCCGTGCTGGTGGCATGCAACATTGCCCAGACCCACACTGCACTCGCATCCATAAAAACTACAAAGAATTCTGCTGTTGCAGAAAAGAAATTACAACGACACATTTCAATAAAGGAGTTCAAAAATATTTATGGTGCGCACAATTGGCGCTCTTGGTGATCGCTCCAGCCCAGTGCTGTGCATATGGGCGCATTGGTGACGACTGTGCGCAGCTCTGGTCCGGCACGACTGCAGCCAAGCAACACAAACAAAAAGCAGCAAATCGCAAAATAGCATCACAACACAATCCGCAGACGCGGCGATATCAGCTGCATCTGCGCCAGTCCAAGTGGTTGCGGCTGGGAGGCGGACAGCGGCGCTGCAGGCGGAGACAGATACGCGCCGAAAGTATGTGCGCGGAGTATGAAACGTTATAATGGCGGTAATCATGTGTGGAGACGGTTTTCAAATGCACTTCCTCACTCTTGTCCAATTTTCACTCTCTCGCGCCGACTCTTTGGGCATTTCTCAATATCTTTTTACGGCCGGTCGGCGAGGCATTTGCATTGGAATGTTTGGCGCTGTGTGCGACGCGGAGTGCACAGCATCAGGCGAGTTAATGCGGTGCAACATCAATAAATGCATACGAAATTATTACAATAGCATTGCATTGAACTTGTTGATGCCACGCTGCTTTGCTGCTTTGCCGCTGTGTTGTTGAGTTGTGGCTGAGTGTGGCTTTTGGTGGGGGTCAATACTTTTGGGTCTGAAGATGTTGAACCAATAAGTTACCGTCATTTGGACTTAAATTTTAGAATTTCAGTTTACATCCTCGCATTGCACTATTTGGAGAAGGGGCTGCTCCAAAGAGGAGTGATACCATAATCATTGGAACTTATAGCCGCTCACTCATTAAGGCAGCTTGAGTTTCTTTCGAAGCCTAAGCGCTTGTTTTGGCTTGTATAACATAATGAATAGCTGCAGTAGAAGTTAGGTCATTAATAAATATGTACATCAGTGTTGCCAGATACCTAAATGACTTTCTGATAAATCTTTAAAAATACTGAAATTTTCTCCCAAAAGTTAAACAAATCTCCTAAAACTGTTTTATAATTTGCGTCAATTTAAACGAACTAAACTTCTCATAAAAAAATAAAAATACAGACATATAAATATAATTTTTTTTAATGCAGCCTTTTTTATGCATCTTCAGCTTAACAAAAAAACTTAACAAACACCAAACATATAACAAATGAATTAAACCAAAAGTGCCATTTTTGGCGGGATTTCATTGGGACAGCAATAAGTGAGAACGAGATAGAACGAGCTTTCGTTTTGTAAGCTTACAAATTTTTAACACAATAGGGTGCTTTGACTATTAAAATAGTTGCCAAAATGTGTTTTGTTGTCAGTGTTCCCATTACATCATACTTTGTTATCCAAAAATCTCGTAAAAAACTACTAAGGATGCGAAAAATTCCCTTGCATAAAATATAAATCTCCTAAACTTTCTCCTAAACAATTCTTCCTCCTAAAAATTCTCCTAAAAGGCCATGAATCTCCTAAATCTAGGAGGAAATCCCATAATCTGGTAACACTGATGTACATCTATCACAATGTAGAGACATTTTTTCCAAAAAAAAAAATTGTTCAGAACTTAAGAAACTCTTTCAAAAGGGGTAAAGGATTAAAGCTAAGTGACTATTAAGACACGCGTAGGTCAACGAGTGGAATCGTAGTAATATTACAAAAAATTGAAGGAAATGAGAAACTTACTGCAAGTTCGATAGAATGCCTGACTCAAGCCATTTTTAAATTATTCTAAAAAAAGCCTCACAAATTCATTGATTTAAGTTCATCTAGATCAGGGATTGCTGATTGTTGCAGAAGGAGCACTCAAAGGTTCTTTAATTGCATGTTCCATGAGTTTTTAAACTGTATATTCTATGAGTTCTTCAATTGCATCTATGTTAGAGCAGATTTAATGCATATCAGACACATTTTTTAATTGAAACATTTGAGGGCATTTGGTTTAGGAGACATGACTTGCTTTGTGAGAATACGAACGATTCTTCTGGGTGCTCGAAGAAAAGGCTTTGACAAAGCAGCGCTTGGAAGACACTGCCATACTTCGAAAGAGGCGCTCTGAAGTCTCTGTACTATAGATCAGAGTGTGTTCAGAGTCCGAAAGTGTCTTCCATATTTTACCCCTCGAAGGTAATTATTAGCCAAGCCGCTGGCGATCATTGTACTCTTTTCCAAGTCGTTGCCGTCAGTGAAAATGCATAAAGCGTGTTTGTACGTGTAGAACCCACGAAACAAAACGACACTGCAGTCAATGCAAAACAGCAAATGCGCCTCGAATTGGCAGCCGCGTTGAATATGCACTGCTGGAATTATGAGAAGCCAACGAAATACGTATCGACGTATCGCATGCGGCCGAGTGCAGTCAAAGATACAAATTAGGTGGTAGAAAATAACAGAAGCTGTGCTATGCGGCCAAAGCAACACCAACAACGGGCGCAGCGATCATGCTGCGCTGAGCAGCGAGTGCGCTCAGCCGCCAGTCCGAAGCGCTGCGCTTGTGCTGAGGCCGCTGCTGTCGCCTGGCTGACTGCGGCGCGCGGTTCGGTGTGGTTTGGTTTGGTTTGGTGAGTACGTGTGGTGTGCGCATCTTCCGTCACCGCCCTGGCGCTTACCGCACCGCGTGTGTGCGTCGGCCAGTTGAGTAGCAGCTGAGTGGCTCTTCAACTGCTAACACACCAGCCGCCGCTGTGCCGTCGTCGCTGTTTCTGGTTGTGAGACGGGATTGCGCGCTTGAGGCACGTCTCCAAGTCGTTTAAGTCTTCAAAGACAGACACGCTGCCAGTCTACGCTCGTTCGCTCATTATTGCCGACTCGACGGCTATTGTTGGTGCTGTTTCACTGTTGTTGTTGTTGTCGTTGTTGTGGTTGGCAGTGGTTGACTGCCGGTTGCTGGTTGGAATTTTTCAGTTTTCTTGTAGCCGCGCATCGTTCGAGTCGTGTTTTTGTTATCGTCGTCGCTGCCATTGTGCGCTGCGCGTTCGCACAGCAACGCTCGCTTTGCTTAAGCTGAAATTTGTTATTTAGCTGAAATATATGTATGTGTAAAATATGTGTGTACAAGTGTAAAACTGCTTGCGGGTGGAGCGGCAAATGCAAAACATCAAATCGAATGTGAAAATCAATGTTGTTGGCAGCTGTTTGTGCGCCAAGCAATGTGAATTCTAGTTGCAGCAAACGTCGTGTGGGGGCGGCCGAGAAATACGCGAGAAGTTGTATCCGAAAAGCAACAACAACAAGTGCAATAATTACATGCAAATTGTGGCAACTAAATCGCTCTCAGGACTGAAACGCCAACAATAATAACAACAACAACAAATATAATAATCAAACATCAAAGCAGCGATCGTAAAGTGAAAATACGTATCGCTCTGTGGCGTTGATCCTCGGCGGCGACGCTGACAGTGAATTTGGTTTCTCTCAAGAATCTGCACCGGCAAGTTTCACACCCCAAAACCAGCACAAAGACCGAGTGTCGTCTTTGTCGCAGGGAAATTACAGACTGCTGCTGCTGTGTAAGCCGCTTATGCGCGCACACATCGCCAAGACAACACGGCTGACAATTAAAGGTATCCGTGGAATTTCAGTCATGCTCACTCGCATATTTTTTCGTTTGTGTATTTGCTGCGCGCTGTTTCGCTTTGGAAATTTAATGGCTATTAAAAAAGTCTGCCGCGGTTTTGGGTTTTTGTTTTGCTCTTAACTGTAAATTCGAGTGGCTTAATAAAAATGCTTACCCCACCGCACAAGTTGACCGGCCGAAAGGCAAAAAACGCTTAGTTGGCAGTAATAATAATTTTATTGTGCTTATTTTTCTGCTTCCATTTCATTGTTGCCTCGCTGGGTGCGCGACGTGATGTGCAATCGTTCGTGTTTTTTTTTTGCCACAAACTTGGCGCTGACCTTTAAGAACCTAAATAGCGTTAACAAACAAACACCGCGTTTTGTTTGGTTTAGGGGTCACAGCTGAGATGTGTTCCAAAAATCAAAACACCAGCCACTTATTTACTTACTTGGCGCGGAAAATGGGTCGCGCCGCTGCAGTTGCCGCCGCTCGGAACCGTTTCAGCGCACTCAGCGTGGATGCCGCGCAGCGCTTTAATAGCTAATTACACGCCTCTTAGTGTGAAGTAAGAGAAGAAATTCGTAATGAAATTGGAATTCCTGCACTTGACTGTGCTGCGCTGTGTGCAATCGCGCGCTGGCGTTGCCAACAAAGCGTGGAAAGTAGGGGCGAAAATGTTGCTTTGCAATCGGCGAAACAAGGCACAGCGTAGAAAATATAGATTAGGCCGCTGATGGCACGTTGCTAACGTTGTGCGGATTATTGGCGACTTTGTGGAGTATTAGAAAATAGTCTCCACCCACATGCCGAACGTAGAAAGATTTCGTTATCGTTTTATGGGCAAATATTTGCCAGTGGCGGAATTTCCCTTTTGGCAGTGGCAGACGCGCTACAGTCGTCTTTCGTTTTGAAATTTTTTTCAAGTGGTTTGCAGATACTTTCAACGAAGGGTCCAGAATTCTGTTTTGCTGTGGCTTCAATTTAACTTTTAGAGACAAATTTTCCTCCATCAAACTTCAATGAAGCTCTCCATATTACGAATTGAATCCAAGAACATAACTTCCAACTTTCATCTATCAAACTTCTATACAAAGTACCTCTCCCTGTTACGATTTGGTTTCAAGAACACAGCTTTTCGTTGAACTTTTTCATGTGCTTTGATCTCTTTGTAACGAAATTTCATTGAATTGGTCCCATGCGTTTTTGATTTCCATATAAAGAATTTTTAAAATAATTTTTTCAATTAATTTTTTATGGCGTCAATATTGGGTAATTAAATGGAGAGTAAATTAAACTAAAAGTACTGATTACTATTAGCTAGAAGAACAATTTCAGCGGGCTGCACTTTCACTTGCGAGCCTAGATAGCCTACCCCTCCCCTCCTTATATCTTCTTCTTCTTCTTCTTCTTCTTAGCATGACAGTCCTGGATGGACCACTGCTTCCTTATATCTAGGGAGCAGAAATTCATTAGCCTGTCTCAGTGTTGCCAGATACCTGAAATAAATTTCTCCTAAATCCTAAAAAAATACTGAAATTTCCTTACAAAAGTTAAAAAAATTTCCTAAAATTTTTTTTATAATTTGCGTCCTTTGAAAGGAATTAAACTTCTCGTAGAAAATAAAAATTTATAAATATATATTTTTTTTAATGCAGACTTTTTTTATTCATCTTCAGCATAACAACAAAAACTTAACAAAAACAAAACATATAACAAATGAATAAAATAAGGTGCAATTTTTGGCGGGATTTCTTTGTGACAGCAATAAGTGAGAACGAGATAGAACGAGCTTTCATTTTGTAAGCTTACAAATTTTTAACACAATAGGGTGGTTTGACTAATAAAATAGTTGCCAAAATATGTTTTGTTGCCAGTGTTCCCAGTGCATCATACTTTGTTATCCAAAAATCCACAAAGGATTCGAAAAATCCCCTAACATAAAATATAAATCCTCTCAACTTTCTCCTACACAATTTTTACTCCTAAAAAATCTCCTAAAAGACCAACAATCTCCTAAAAATAGGAGAAAATCTCCTGATCTGGCAACACTGGCCTGTCTTATAGACCAAATAAATAGATATTTGTATGAGAAGGAAACAACTACCACTTACTATAATTTGATTGCGTAGTGAATTTAATCAAACTCAACTCGTTACTTGAGTCCAAACTTAGTGTTGGGTTGCTGGGCTAAACGCTAGATACCCTATTATTTAAAATGTAATTGATTTACTAAGGTAGTAATAGTTATGTTCTTGAAACTTAAAAGATTTGGCGGTATTTTAGTCTATTCAGAGGAACTTGTCCTGTAATCGATAATCCACGATGGACCTCACTTAAGTTTGTTATTCAGTTTGTATACCGTCGTTATTAGAATATTTTATTAGAATAATAATTTTCTAGATTTTTTATCAGAATATATATCAGATCAAGGTGTAGCTAATATTTAAGTAGAGATGAGTTACAATAAATTTATTTAAACGGAATCACTCAAAGGGATAATTCATTCAATTCAATTAACCCTTTTGTTATGACTTTTTCAGGGCAACTTTGTCTTTGATTTTTTAAAGAACCTTTTTGATTGGGTTTATAACACAAATTACGAGTCTCAGGATCAACTGAACATATCATGGAACACCATTGTCCTTGCAGTAGCGAAAGGGTTAATTGAAATCACATTTGCAACCGTGTGGAAAAGCTAATTTTAAATTAAAATGACAAATTAACGAAATTGCAAACTAAATAAAAAAGAGAGACAACTAAAAAATTTCACATTTTCAGGAGAGCAAAAAATCGTTGATGCTGCAGAAGCAATGCCATTAACAAAAAACAGACACACAGTCTTTTTCAGCTACAAAAAAATAGTGATAAGAATGAAATTTTGGAAGTAGTTACAGTTGTGTATTGTAAATTGAAAGAAGTCGTAATAAGAATGAAATTTCGGAAGTAAATAGTTGCAGTTGTGTGTTGTGAATTGAAAGAAGCAGATTTTGGATAATTTTAAGTTGGGATTTTTTTTGTATTCAGTGCGCAAAATATTTAATTGGTTTTCACTCAATCTGGTTGAGTCAAAAATATCTAACAATGCAAACAATGTTCAGATCGGTTTAGATTACAAATTCAAAGTGGAATGTGAATATTATAAACAACAAGTACATGATTGATAAAGTTTTTATAACACTAAATATATATAAATACATTCATATATAAGTTTTGATATGTCCTATGCGTAGAGTATAAAATATTCGTGGCCATTGCATATTTTATATGTATTACATATTATATTTTTTATGCATTATTTACCATTTCGCGGAAAACACACTTTAACGCAAATGACGTCTGTCTGTCACTGTGGCACTGGCCATTGTAGACCTCTTAGATGTCAATATTAAAAAAAGACAATAAATTATTTTTACATACAAACAACAGCTGCAGTATAATAAGCGAGTACACGCCGCGCATACACAAGCAACCCCCTTGAACGAAGCGCAGCGGCTGCCCTCGTTCGGCCAACTATTACGTATACGCCACACTGAACCACTTTGAACCCCCTTCAGAAACACCCACAACTACTCGCAAACACACACGCGCATACAAATAGGTTTGCTGCAAATGTTATCGGCAATTCAGGCAGCGATTGCTAAGGGTGTCTACGTCCATTTGGCTTGATTTAGTTTCTAACAACAAGTGCGAGCGCTAGCACACTTAACAACCGCGTTGTCAATCGCAACGAGTGCGGTTTTGGCCAAAACAAAATACAACAAATTATACAAAAGAAACGAAAATAATTCGCATAGAGACCAACTTCCTCATGCATTGTCCTTGTGTTGGTGCTTTCGCGTGGTGTGACGTAAACGCTTTGCTTTGTTGATCTCCAGAGAAGTGAGCAGTGAGCAGTGAGCAGCGAGTGTCTGGCGCTATCAATTAAGCCGCGTCAAAAATAAATCAAAACAAATATAAAGATAAAGATAAAAACCAAACAAAGGTAAATTCTTTTCTAATGAGCAAAACTTTCAATTTTAACCGCAACTAAAAAAAATCGCAGAAAGTGGCCAACAACACTTGTCGTACAGCAACGTCACGCAACTTTCCAAAAAATTTCATTTCGCCCCAAGATTTGCGTTTGTGTCTTTTGTTTGCTGTTGTTCGTCTCACAGTCGTTCCGTCTTAATTGAATTCTAATGCTGCAGTTCCAGCCAAATGCAAATGAGTGCGCGAAGCTCTTTTCTCAGCAACAGCACCAAAGTGCTTAACATAAATTAAGTTAAGCACAAAGCGGCCAGGAAATTAAATAAATTGGCGAACGCGGCGCTCTGCAGATTAGTGTGAATTTTAAATGCCAACATTTTCTGGCCGCTGCGTTGTGATGGCTTTCACAACTTTTAACCGAACTCGACAATTTATTACGCATTGTTTCTGGTCATTTATTTATTTGCTAGCTGCGATCTGCCAACAGTCCATTGAAAGTGCAGTCGCTTAGAATTATTGCGACTCGGTAGTTGAGAAAATGCGGCCATTAAATGTGCCAAATGTCTTGCTGTAATTAACGGTGAAGTGAAGCAGCAGCGGCAGTGATGAATAGCTTCATTAAAAATAAATTAAACTTCATTCATTTTTTGCGATAAGAACGATCTTTCAATCTTGTTGTCACGTTTTAAGTTTGTTTTTGCAGCTGGTTGGTGAATTGTGTATCTTCAAATAGCTTCCAGAAGCTTCAGCTCTCAAATTTTTTGGTGTGAAATGCAAATGGAGGATAATTTAATTAGCCAACAGGCTTTGTGAACACACGTTTCATTTGAATGCGGCTAAGCGATTTCGAGATCTAAAATTCAAAATTTCTTAAATGAAATCTAAGCGACTCATTTGTGAGTCTATGGTACATTCATATTTCAGGTCTTCAGGTTCTTTTGCTTCAAAGTTTCTTAAATGAAATCTAAGCGACTCATTTGTGAGTCTGTAACTAAAGTTATGGTACATTCATATTTCAGGTCTTCAGGTTCTTTTGCTTGAAAGTTTGTTAGATGAGATCTAAGCGACTCATTTGTGAGTCTGTAACCAAAGTTATGGTACATTCATATTTCAGGTCTTCAGGTTCTTTTGCTTGAAAGTTTGTTAGATGAGATCTAAGCGACTCATTTGTGAGTCTGTAACCAAAGTTATGGTACATTCATATTTCAGGTCTTCAGGTTCTGTTGTTTCTAGTGCACCCTCTTTCATTATACTGAAGATTCTGTAACAACAACAAATAGCTACTACTGTTGGTACTGATTTACTACCATTTGCTGCTTAAGATTTCTGGCCTTCTAATAGTTCTCTTACAAGACGCATAGAGAATCTTTCTTACCGCTTTCCACGGCGGCAGAATTGTATTCCTTGACCTCAACCAAATTTGCTTCAAATGCATGTGCTTAAAATTTCCTACCTTTGAACAATCTTCCTAAGAACGTTTGGGAATGCATTTAAAAGCAGTCAGTTCAGTGGAGGATTCAGGGGGGGGGGGGGCATTTTAAAAATATTAAAAAATTACTTTTTGAAACTCGCACCGAAATATTTTTCTGAATCCGCTGATTCAGTTTGAACAAATGTTAGCTGTCGGTTGGGTTTTTCTTCAAAATTGTTTGCAGAACTTCTATAAAGACAATTTCAATGCTTACTAGTAACTAAAATAAATTCTAGTATTCTAAAATCATATCACTTCAAAATCATTTACTTACCCTTAATTCCCAGAATTTTGAAATCAACGTAAACCCAGAAGTGAGACTTTCAGGCTTATGTGAGCTAAACTACTGAAAACATTTGTTTAAAAAGTACAAAAACTGTCTAAAATGTTAAATTTATAAATGCAATATAATTCTAGGATTCCATTAGAGGATTACATAAAATAATGGAATTGAAAATCTTTTGGATTTATCACCATTTGAAATCTTTAACATAGTGAGACTGTGAGGCTCACTTCTGGGAATTAGTGTTAAAGCATTTGAGTTGAATTGAGGTAAAAATTCATTATTTAGTTTATTTAAAATTTTTTAAATTTATTTAAAATAAATTGTTCAAGCTTAGCACTATTGACATAGTTGTTGGCATATTTGTCTTACGTCACACACACATATCAACAATTGCTATAATTAATGTAAAAATTTGTCAACAATCCGATAAGACTGCACCACAAAACGAGGCGTTAAAAATGAGCAAAAAAAGAATAACAAAAACAAATAGACGATTGTTGGCCATTGACAAAGCCTAAAACTTTCTCTACAAACACACACACACACACACATACACATACATTTTGCTAGGCCATACACGTCGCACGGTTGCGTTGGGCATTAATGTTGACTTTTCATAACATGTAATATCGAATAAAGTGTTGAAATTGTACATTTTTAACATCAACAGACAAAATGAAATAGTGCCAATTTTTTCTTGGCTACAATATTTGCAGCATTTCAGACTTCAGTCAAACTCGAATTAACAGTCAGCAAAGTCAATGAACGCACTCGCACACTCGTATTGGACAAATAGACACACCTGTGTGTTGAGTTCCCAATTGGGACAAGTTGTTTTGTTGTTGTCTTTGTTGTTGTTGTTGTTGTTGTTAGTTTGATGCTGATCTTACACCCTGCAGTGACGAGGGGCGAGGCATTCATTTTGATAGAAAGCTTGTTGCATTTAGAGGAAGAAGAGTGACTGATGTTAAAAAGTATACGGAAGTGACGGTCATTGTGGTTCAGAAAGTAGGGCATGGATCCGGAAGTTAGTGAGGAAGTGACAGATTGACCAAAAAAAATATAATAACTCCTTATGGCAACAGCGAATGCAGCATCTGCCGAACACTTTGGTCCCCCATTTTCTTGAGGAAACTGTGATTTGTACTGTCCCTGAGTCGAACCTCCATACCGCAGTTGGTTGGAGCCATCACTGGTCTGGCGCTATTAGATCTATGCTTATCAAATGGCGTCTCTCGTTCAGTGATGTCAGTAGAAGCTGTGGAGAGAAAGAAGAGGTCCCCAACCTGTGATCAAGATTACTGACGGACCCGATTCGGGCAGCAAAAGTCGAAATCTTGGATCTGCTCTCTTTCGTCGAGAGGTGTCGAACATGTTTATTCCAAATTGAGACTGTTGGTTAGCCACAGAGAAAAATTAGAAGGAATTCATGGGACATTGAGGCCTCCGAGTGAAAGTCCTTTCACGTCACACGTCCTTTCATTACTTAACCTAACATTTGCTAGTATCACATAAAAACAATTGGCAGCAGGTTATAGTCGAATCTCTCATCTTTTGGTACCAGAAACTTTGATTTTTATATTTGTTGATCTATATAACTATCTGACTGTACATCAGTTCATGCTTGAAGAGGGCTTACGATTTGGTTGGAAACTAAGTAGTTTCAAGCATGTCTTTAAAAAAGGACATTTTTAACAGGACATAAAAAGACATAGTTTAATAAATCATTAATCATAATTTTCACATAAATATGATTTGGTAAAATTAGTTTAGAAAAATGAAATTGGGATTTTTTTTTAGTACGGTACAAATAAGTCGACCTCGAACAACAGAAAAACTCTTGTTGATGTTACTATTTACTGTTTTTACTTGAAGTTTGTGATGATAGCCGATGAAAAGTGGACAGCAGGTGGCAAAAAGCGCATTAATAATGTCAATAAATAAGCAACGCCATAATTAACGACACACTTTGAGCGTCAGGCTTAAAAATAATTAAAAAAAAATTATACAAATCTAAATATGCGTATGCAAAGAGACAAAGTGAGGCTATTTATTTCAAGTTTTTTTTTGTATCTATTTGTTTTATATTTTGCAAAACAAAGACAGTTGGAGAGTTGCTCAGAATTGAAGATGGATTGTTGTGAGGTGAAAATGCGTTTCAGCAAGTCGATGAGTTGATTTATGGAAATTATACAATTATACAAAATAAGCAGAAACAATTCAACAAAAAACTAAAACAATTTTCTTTTATATATCGACTGACTGCTACTAGCGCTGACGTTTTCATATGCAAATCAGCCAAAGCTGGCGAGTAGCTACAAAGTCTGCCCAATCGGAGAGAAAGATATGTTTGCATACATATAATTTTTTTAAAATCAGTTTATAGAAGAGGAAATAATACACACACCAACAAATATTTTCGAATCCAACACAAATGCGCGTTGCCATGCGCAAACAAAAAAAAATTGTGTTACAAAAAAATATAAAATTTGCATTAAAGATGCTTTGTTGACTTTGTGTGAGCAGCGCTTTTTAATTAAATTTATTGTCTTATTGGCATTTATAAAATGTGGTCGCTTGCATTGTCAACGCTTTCCGCATTCACACACAAAGGTTTATGTATAAATATTTCTCGAGATACAAACAAAAATCAAATATCGCCGACTGCGTATCCAACACTTGGCGTCTGGCTGGAGAAGCGACGAGCCTTTTGAAAAGGCCACAGCCCGAAATTAGCATAAAAAATTGGGCGTGTGGCCTGAAAAGCATTCATTCAGCTGTGCGCGCTTCACACACAAATGCGTCTTCGATCTCGCTGTGAAGCCAGAATCGAAGCAATTCTAAAAAAGTTGTGAACATAAAAATATGGGTCACTTTTCTCGTTTTCTCTCTCTCCCCCACGGCAGGTCTTTCATGCCATAACTGGCCGCAACGTGTTGTAATAAGCAGCAGCAAGTCCATACAAAACAAGCAGACGAACCCGAGAAGAAACGCATTAGAACGGAGAATGAGCAGCAACCGATATCGTTTGAGCTGCGTGGCTGTCTGGTCGGCCGCCAATAAGCAATGAACCGTGTTCACGCAATTCTTAGACGCTTGGCGCCCACCCCCCTGTCCCCTATGAGCGGCTATACTGCACCTTGTACGGTTTCACTCTTGGCCAGATATGCATACCGGCTGCCAGGCCAGCGACGGACCGACAGCTACTTGGCTTGTCTAATTGCAGCACATGAAAGCGTATAATTTAATAAGCTCACACATGACTGCTCCAGTCAACAGCCATGACTGCATTGGCGCTGCAATTTGTCCAGCAATGGGGGAGAACTTTCATAAACATAGAACTGTTCAGTTGTGGTGTTGTTGTGCTTATTTGGTGAATGAAATATGCTGCAAATTGATGGGTAATTTTTTTTGCCGACTCGTTCTAACTTTGATTTGCTTGAATGTGGCTTTAAAGTAGACGCGATGTGGTTCTACGATATACTCGTACAAGTGGTAATGTGTAGATAACACCGTGCGACAAAAATAAAAAAAATTTTTCACACCAGACAAAATCCATATGGGCGTGAAACTAGAGCCCAAACATAGTAACTGCGTACTCAGTTTTTCATTTCTACATCCTTTGTCCTTTTAAAATGATTTCAAAATTTTGAAGGGCATAAAAAATAAAAAATATATAAAAAATACTTAACCTCATTAAAAATAAAATGTTCGTTAAATTTTCAAGGATGTAAGGATTAAATTTTTCAAAGGACCTTTTTCATATCCTGTTTTTACAAATAGATAAAAATCTATTTTATTTAACTTCTTGAACCTTTCCTCTTTCATTTGATATACATATCGCCATATCGGATATTGTCTATTCGGCCAACAGATTAGGTCTGAACAGTTGGGACTATTGTCGCAGTTGCCAAAATAAAAAGGAGGAAGAGACTATAAGTCCCCGTTTACGCCAGAGCCCTTCTCTCTCTAGACGAAGATGGAAATCCCTAGGCTCTACCTTCTCGACAACTTGGAAAACCTCAGATCAGTCAACATCAAAGACTTGCTGGGGTTTGTCCTCAAATCAATATGGCTTGTACAGGCTTTTTGACTTGCAGTAAGATTAATTTTTCCTTGTAGCATCACAATGGGCCCATTTGTGGCCTAAATATGTCTTTCGGCAAAGTCCGGTGTCCAGAGAGCCACTTTAACCTAACCTAACCTACAGCAAAAAATTAAAGGTTATGTTGTGCTCAGTAAAGTTGCACCTCCTGGTCGACTTATTAGGTTTCAATTCGAGTTATTTCCGACTATAAGAAACGGTCAGAACTTTGAAATAGAATAAAATTTAGATGTATGAATCTACAGACTGAGATCCAAAACATTTATGTTTTCCATGCCTGACATATTTTGGTCCTGAAAGTTTAAAATAGAAAATTTAGTTAAAAGGACACAATTTTCCTTAGGAACCCATATTTTCATCATTGCACAACCGCAAATATTTAAAAAAATATTTGAAATGTGTATATCCTTAAAATTTTAAAGTCCTTTAAGAAGGGTTTTAAAGTCCTTAAGGGTCAGAAAATGAAAAACTGACTATGGCAGGATACTATAAATTATCTCTAGTTTCACGTTTATATCAATATTTGGATGGCTTTCGGAAAAATAAAAAAAATTTTTCGCACGGTGTAATAAATGTAAAGTTGGTGTTTTCACTCAGTGCATCATAACTTTGTCATTTTTCTTTCGATTTAATTGATGTTAGGCTTAATATTTGCACAAATAATATATCTTTCATCTTAGATTTAAAAACCAGAGGAGATCATTTAGTTTATCTATAAAAAAAGTATTCGAAAATTTATGATTTTTGAAATTGGTCGAATAATTCACTTTGTTACAACTTTCATCGTCAGTAACTTCCCCAAATCTGATTTGGACAATCTATATATCATTGGAAAGGTTAGTTAACCACTTGTGTTAGTCGGATGGTTGGTTTACGAGATATGTGCTCATAACTGAAATAAGAGGGAAAAAATTTGTTTTTCGAAGATTTTTCGAAAACGCTTCTTAAGAAAATGTTTTGACTTTCAGTTTCGTGTTCAGCAGCCGAAGATTAGTCTCGTGTCGAGTAGTGTTATTTACAAAATTCAGATTATTTCTTATTGGTATAAGATAAAATATTATACATAAATGGGTAATAGTTATGTCTTGAAATAATATTGCCTGCAAATTGATACAGGCGTTCTAGACATTACATACGTTTTCTTAGGTTAGATTAGGTTGACTGACAGGACGTCTGACATAAACCAAATAGTGGTCCATAGTGGTATTGATTTGAGAACCGAAGGCCTAGAAACGGATTTTAATGAAGTTTTCAGCAAAACATCTACCATAAAAAAGAAACAAAAATGAAACAAACTTGAAACTTGAAGCAAAATAAAGTTTTAGAAAAAATTAACGAAGGAAACAGTTCTAAGTTAGAGAGTTAAGTTAGCCAATTTTGATTACGGATTAGTACAATCGTAGTATTAATAGTGGAATCAATTAGTGCATTGGACAACAATCACAAATACCGAATCAGTTCAGCATTAAATAAAGACAAATTTTCTATGTAAAACAATTTGCTATGAGTGGATCATTCAACCCACCAGACTACAGATACTTCACTTCGATTTGTTAGAAACTATTGACGTTGGTTCTTTATAACTGCGGAGTGGACGATTTCAGTAAAGCAAATGTGGCAAAGTTTCGCCATGAAGCAATATCGATGAACTTTATTGAAAAAACCACTTCGAATCAAAAAAAAAAAATTTATATTCAAATTTGAGCCGTTCAGTGCACAGAGTGATTAACTCCACTTTTTGAAAAATCTTAAATTTAAGTGTCAAAGCACTTGGTATAGTCATAACTTTTTATATTTATTAAAACTTTCCTGAATAGTAAAGATTAACACCATTAAACGACAAAATATATATATTTGAATTTAAATTATAAAGGGAATTTAAAAAAAAACAAATTTATTTCATCGCATTTCTCAACTTTTTGTTTTATGGAGTTAATCGATTTGTGCACTGAGCGGCTCATTTAGTACTAAATTTTAGCAGCTATCTAATAAGACCCAAATAAGAGAACCTTGCGTATTCTGCAAGCCATTACTAACATCAAAAACAAATGCCAAAAGTGCCCAAACATTCGCACGAAATTGAACTCTAATTTAGATTCCTAAAATTCCTCATAATTATTTGTACACTTTCTTAGCCATTGTTGGGAAATTCCAATCGACACAGAAATAAGCATCGTCTGTAATTTATTTTGAAAAAAAAAACGCGTTCAAGTAAATAGTTTAAAATACCTTCGGCATTGTGAAAACAATTTCAGTCGCATTCGCTTCCGAGAATTCCAACAATTTGGTGTTACGTGCGATTTTCAAAACATTTGCCAATTCGTTTGCAGCTGAGCCGCAATGTGCACAGGTGTGTTCACACACACACACATACACACACCTGCACGCAACAAATGGGGCGTACGTTGATGCAGAATTATTGCATTATAAATTTTTAATTTTTATGAACATGTCATGCTGGCCAATTTACGCAAAATCTTGTTTATATTTAAAGGAATGTCAACTTGATGCAATTGTAGAGTTTTTTCGTAAAAGATATACGAAAGATTGCAACTAAAGTCACGTCTTCTTTTGCAATATTTTCTGGGTGGGCAATGCATTATTTGCGGAAAACCTTGATGCATTTTTATTATTACTTTAATGCAATTTTCAAAATAAATCACAGTAAAAAATTAATTTGTGCCGAACAATAATCTTTTTCAATTTATTGTATTTGTTTAAAAAAATGAAAAAAATGTAATTTTTATGGCCATAGAAACAGTAGGTTTTGTGACTAATAAAGCATAACTTTTTTTTTTAATCTTATGATGATTAGACATCTGACGAAATCTCTGAGAAGTTAGATGAAATTGAAGAACTGACAAAACATTTCGAAATGACAATGACTCACAATGCTAACTGACTGAAGTAATATCAAGTATGATAAATATTTAACACAATTGTTGCTTTTGCATTTGTTGAAGAAATGGATTAAGACTAAAATGGATTAAAACGGGCTACATTGATCCTTAAAGTCCAATGGTCAATTATTTAGTAGTTACAAAAAAACAGAACCAAAGACATCCCATATGAGAACCTTTGAACCAAAAACCAATAAGAACGCTTCCACATTCGTTTCTCAAAATAAAAATAAAATAAAAATAAAACATACATAATAAGTCTAAAGAACTAATGCGTTCAGAACACATAAAGAAGGGTTTTGAGTTTGTTAAGAATATTGGGGGTGGAAAATATGATTTCGAATAGCATTGGACTCAACAGTTGTATCCCCCCATTTTCAGAACCATGCATTTTAACCCTTTCGACCCCGAATTTTACTTTTTGGTATTTAAATCATGAAATCATGAATCATGAAGTGTGCACACGACATTTGAAGTCGCCACGCCTCTTTGTTAGAATTTTAGAGCTAGTTTACTTTTGAACAATTTAAGCTTAAAACGGTTTAAATAAATTTTGTATCAATATTTTTTAATTACAGAAAAATTATTTAGCATTTATGTAAAAACACAAAATTATCACTTTTTGATTTTATTTAACCAATATTAAAGAAACAGGGGTTGGATCAAACGCGCCCAATCCGTAGACTTCAATTAGAACACAAACTTTCCCTGATATCGTTGAAAATTATTGGAAATTATTTTAGGGATAACAGTAAAATTTTTGGAATTTGCTTTGAATTCACATTCATATTAATTTGTTGGTGCCTACTTAAATTAAACCCATAAATCAATCATAGCTTTTGCTACAAGCTGACAAATAGGTGAAGTAGCTCTCAGGCAACTTTTGGGTCGAAAGGTTAAACGTATTTTTAAGACGAATTTATCAGTTTCTGTCCAGGTTTACACATTTTTCGTCTTTGTACAAAAACTTGGCTTTAAAAAATATCTTAAAATGTGAATGAAATGCTGGCTTGAACGCATTCACAGCTGGAATTTTTGCATACCGAGTGCTAAAATTGAAATTTCTAAACACTGCCATTCGGCTTTTGGGTCATTGCTGTCATAATTGTGAATTTGCGAAATTTGAAAGTTTATTTATTGTGCATTAAATCGAGAAAATCCGCGAGTACAGCAATGTGCCAAAACTTGCCAATACTCCACATGCCAACATTTGCGGATGCGACCAGCTGGCCAGCACGTGCGCTAATCGGCTTATTTGATAATTTCTATTACCGTCTGCCTGTAATCACATTTATTTGTCTGCTGGTTTGTTCGCCTGTCTGTCTGTTTCATTGCCAGCTTTGCTAGTCGTTTGTGCTGCTGTCTGTCTTGTGAAACATTAACAAATGGCCAACGAAAATTGCCAACAACAATTAACATGCCTCACACTCACTCACTCACTCACTCACTCACTCACACACACACACACACATACAGCAGCGCGCACTTTACATTAAATATTCGCGCACTTCTTTGCCTCCAAACCCGTTTGACCATTTCGCTACGCATTTTCGCTGCACATCTTTACTGGTTGCTTCGCTCGCCCTGCACACCGACAAGAATAATAAAGCAACAAATATGTAATTGCCACAAGTTTGAGAAAAAGTAAAAAACCAACAATAACAACCCAAATGAGGGACTTATGTAAGAGCTGAGTCTGAAGCGTCAAATCGCTCGTAATTAGACTTAAATTTCATTGAAAAAGTAATTTCAATCAAACAAAAGTTGTGCACTACAACTACACGTCGCTGTTTATTTATATATTTTTTTAATTGAATATTTTGCATTACATACATACATACATACACATTCCCATGGACGACGTGCATTGCACTGTTTTTTTACTGCTCGTTAAAAATTAGTATTCAATAAATATTTTAATTTCATGGCTGGTGTTGCTGGCCAAAGAGGTTTGGCAATGCGTTGCTGTGCCAGCAGTTTTAATGCAATGCAAATCGCCAAATTGGTATGCAACATCGATGATTGATGTTGGGTGCGTTTAACTAGAACCGCATTAGTTATTGTTGTTTTTTCACATAACCGATGCGACTTTGATTGTATGGTAAGCAGAGCAGAATATTGTTGAGTTACTACACTTGGCGAGGTTGAATTAGATTGGGTTTTGTTTTCCTGTAACTTGGACTGGTGTATTATTTCTTAATTTATTACACCGTGCGACAAAAATTAAAAAAAATTTTTCACACCGGAAAAAACCATATGGGCGTGAAACTAGAGATCAAGCATAGTAATAGTGCATACTCAGTTTTTCATTTATATATCCTTTGCACTTTTAAAAGGACTTTTCTCGCTTCATTGATTTTGATCTTTTTATTATTTAAAATACTGATACCCAAATAAATTAAAATTTGTTTACTTCATTAGACTGGCAGCTTCCGCCTTTTTTAAATAACTTTCGAACCAATAAAGTTAGAGTAATGCAATTTTGACACGTGATCAAGGAGATTTTGGGTTTTAACATAGTTAAGAAAATTTTCAAGAAAATTCTATATAAATTTTCAGGGATATAAAGGATTAAAATTTTCAAAGGACCTTTTTCATATCTTATTTTTACAAATAGATAAAAAATTAATTTTGTTTAAATTCTTGAGCCTTTTCTCTTTTATTTGATATACATATCGCCATATTCTAACGAGGTTAAGTATTTTTTATTTTGTATGCCCTTCAAAATTTTGAAGTCCTTTTAAAACGACAAAGGATGTAGAAATGAAAAACTGAGTACGCAGTATTACTATATTTGGTCTCTAGTTTCACGCACATATGGATTTTTCCCGGTGTGAAAAATGCTGTCGCACGGTGTTATTTAAATTTAAAGATTGTTAGGTTAGGTTATTGATAGTGATTGATTTCATGTGTGGCAACCCTGAATTAATTGAGTCTAACCTCAAACAACCAAACCTTACATAATCTAATCTAACGTAACTAATCAAATTATAAACTACGATTGCTTTTTGTATTTTTCATTTAAATTGAGACAGCATCAAGATTAGTTTTCCTCAATTTTTCAATCTTATTCAAGTTGTTTCTTTCGCCACCAGTGACTTCCATAGAGATGCCCATAAATTTTATGGAAACCCTATCGAATTTTACCCAACTTTGACATTCATTGATCATTTGTTGCACTGCATTTGACAGCATTTCATTGTTGCCCTTTTCATGCGCCCAACAACAAACACAACATCAAAATTTACTTTCACTTTTATCGCTTTTCTTTTCTCATCATTTTTTTTTCTTTAACTTGTTTGCAGGTCTACCACAAATTGCCAAATATTTGCCGCTTGTGCAGTTGCACACTGCCACAACAACGAACAATGCAACACCAAAGAACGTGTGCGGTTAACCAATAAATTAATCAATTATAACGGTACAAGTGTTAGACAACAACATGTTGGACTGTGCAGAGAAACCGCACGCAACGTTGCCAAACGTTGGCCGCTTGACGGCAGCGACAGTGACAGCGACTCGCTGTGAAGATGCCAACCGAATTTCCAACGCGACGCCAAATAAAGCGAAGACTATTTTGAATTGGCTGAAAAGTGCAACGAAATCATTTGACAGCGGCGAGTCACGTTCGCGCATCAACGGTGCAACCAGTGTCGACGAGTGGCCGCGCCCAGCAGCTGAGGCGCGTGCGCACCGTGCCAAGTCGCTGCCACCAGCGCCGTTGCCAACGTCGACGTCGACGTCGACGGACGCATCGCTGCGCGAGTTTCGTGGCGTTCAAAGTCTGCGGCATCTGTGGAACAAGCGCATCAGCGCCAGCGAAGAGTCCACGCGGCGCAGCAAATCACTGGGCGGCGGCACGCCCAACAACAAACTAACCAAATCGATTGGCTGCCTGGTGAACGCCACCAATGCAGCGGACGCGAGCAGTGTGCATAGCAAAATCGACGCGTTGAACGAACGCTTCCAACAAACGCAGCGAAAACGCGCGCAGAGTCTGCACGACTGCACGCAGCTGCATCTGGACGAAACGTCCGCTGCAGCTGTCACACAAACAACGCAACTCGAAGCGAGCATCGACAATTTGCATCGCGAAAAGGACAATTTTTACAAGTACAAAACGGCCGAGCAGGCGGCCAAGCACATTGCGCGCGAGGCGCGTGTGCGCGCCAAAACGCGGCGCGTCACCGCGGGCATCGTCAGCGACAGTGTGGCAGAGGATGAGCGCCACTTTCCGGCGATCAAGGCCAGCGAGCGCGGCGAGCGCATACACTGGCTGAAGCGGCAGGACATTGTGCTCAAGCGCAATCATAGCCCTGACGACAGCGATCCACAAATGGCCACAACTAATGCGCGCGTAGTGTGTGACGTCGTTGCGCCTGCGGCGACGTTATCAGCTGACGACGATCTTATCAGCGACGGCGACGGCGGCAGCAGTGCAAACAACGCATGCCAACAACAAGTGCCAACATTGGCCACAGCCCCCAGCCCCGCCGGTGCCGCACCGACAAGCGATAGCCGCAGTGTTTCCTCCGATACCGATACGCTAACCGCAACGAATTCGCCCCAACACGCCAGTCGAACGCGAGGCATTAAGCGCGAAACAACCGCGCTGCTGGCAAACTCGAAACGCGGCAGCACAGACTCGACGGCATCGAGCAGCACTAATGGAGGCCGCAGTGCGCGGCGCACTACCTCCTCGTCGTCCTCCTCCGCGGCGTCCGCGCGCAAATACAGCTTCAAGACACATTCGCGTTCGTATCACGCGCCGCGCAGAATGACCAACCGCGACAGTGGCGCGGCGGGCAGTGGGGCTGGCGGCGGCGTGGCGGGCGTGGGAGCGAACTTCAGTATGGTGGCCAAGCTGACGCAGCAATTCAACGAAATCATACAGAAAGATAAAAAGTTGCTGGAAGAGGTGAAGCGCAAGAATGGCGTTCTGATGTCGCGCGGCGGACATGTCTACAAAGTGGTGGAGACGAGCAGCATCGAGGGCGCGAAGAAGTCCTCGCCGTCGGTCAGTCGCAACAGCTCGCGCGCCAAAGATGTATCGACGCGCAGTTCGATGGTGCAGCGCAATATTCGGAAATTCGAAAGCAGTGGCAGCGTCGCGAACAGCGAAAAGCCTGCAGTGCCAGCGAAAAGTGCGCAGGTGCTGCGCAAGCTGAACGAACACAACAAGGCGCTACAAGCCAACCTCAATTTGCCAGCAAGCGGCAAGCGGCTGCCGCTGAGTCTGCCGCCAACGACGGCAACGGCGGCTGCACACGCCGAGCTGCAAATGAAGCTGGAGCTGAAGAAAGCGCAGCTGGCCATTGCCATCTCGCCGCCGCTAGAGGTGGTGAAAGAAGAGGTCAAAACACCGTTGGACACGGAGGAGCAGTCAATCGTTGCTATCGTCGCTGCAGCCACGAGCGCGTCGAACGTGTCAAACGGCGAAACGACAGCGAGCACGTTCCACTGTGCAGCGGGCGGCGGCGGCGGCGTTGATTGCCTGCAAAACATCAGCAGCGCTGAAGCGAACATTGCCAATCGGGCGAAAACCGATACGAACGGCACTGCGTACGGACCAGCGCCGGCAGCGGCCCACATGCTGCCGCAATTAAGCAAAGCTGATAATGCGCTTGCTGGCGCAGCGGACGACGCGCAGAAAGGTGCAAATGCGGATGGGGAAAACTTGAGCGGCGGTGTGGTGCTGGCGGAGCAGATTGTCGAGACGATAAAAAGCGCCGACCACAACAAAACCGAACAACAAACTCAACAACGGCAGCAACAGCAAAATGACGACGTCAGCAACAAAACAAATGGCGCAACCGAAGCAATTGGAACGAATAGAAGTAATGTGCGCAGTGATGTTCCCACGAATGCAAGTGATGCAATAACGGCGACAACAATAACATTAACAGCGATCGAACAAAAAGTGGCAGCCAGCGACGATGATCTGGACGGCGACGCAAATGAGGAAAAGGCCAAACAGCGCAAACACAAATACGCCAAGATCTATGAGAAGTTCCGTTTTCGCTCGCCGTTCGGCGGAGGTCACGGCAAAAAATTGTCCCCAAGCAAAACGGCAGAGCTGCTTGAGGCACCACCACTGCCCGCGGCGCCGCCACCATCGGTCGCAGAGCCAGATGCGAAAATCCGCGATGCACTCGAAGCGGTCGATCAGAAGCTGAAAGGCCTGGCGGAAGACGGCGAATCGGCGGCGGCAATTGTGCTGTGCGAGAACGACGACTTCGAGCAGCGGGTGCTGCCCAACAGTTCGTTTGTGTTCCAGGCGAGCGCCAAGCAGGTGGCAAACAACCAATTATTAGTGACGGAAGCGGTCAATGTGGCACTGGTCAACAGCATCGAAGGCGAACAAATGATCATGGAACAAAAAGAGCTGCAGCTGCAGAGGCAACAGTTGCTGCAGAAGCAACAGTTGCTGCAGCGCAGTGCAGAAGAAACGCCCATGCTGGCGTTGGTGGATGCGAGCCAAGGGGCGGCACAGAAACGGGAGCGGAGGGAGGAGGAGAAAGAGTTTATTTATGAGCCAATTGTGCCAGCAACAGAACCAAAGACTGAACAAAACAACCAAGCAATAACAACACACTCACAAATATCATTTCTGTACAAAAGTTGTGAGGCCTTGGCCTCAACAACAGCGGCGAGCAGCACGAAAGACGAGATAACACTGAGCATAACCACAGAACTAGTCGACGATATTTACCAAACCGTAGAGGAAGTAATCAAATTGGAGTCTCGCACAGTGGAGTCCACAGCTAGTAGCAACGTTGTGCCCAGCGACTACGAGTCCATTGCGGGCTCCTGCGAGCAGGCACCACCAGCCACCAGCAGTAGCAGCAGCAAAATGCTGTATGATGGTTATGAGATTTGCGAGCCCCCACCAGATCCCACCACAACCACCATACCCACTTTAAATCAACAAATTTCGCGCAACACCAACGACGAGCTGCCCGAGCTGCCCAAGCCGAAACGCCGCCTGCCCAAATCGCCCATGCCCGGCAAGCGTCCGCCCAAGCCCGCGGCGCTGCCCAGCAGCAGCAGCAGCACTGCGCCATGCGGCAGCACTGCCAGTCCGCTGGAATTGCTGCACGACAACGACGACCATCACTACTATGCAGACGACGAGAATATCTACGACACCATCAAGGGCTCGCATTGCTACGAGTCGCTGCACATAGAGAGCCTCAAGTCGCAAAAGTCCAGCTTCAAGTCGGCGGACACGGTCTCGCTCACTTCCAACTGCTACGAGAGCATTGCGCAGTACCGTCGCGTCACGACTGCCGGCAGCCACCTGACGGGCAGCAGCAGCGGCTCCATCTCGTCGGACCACAAGACCAACAGCCTCTATGAGGTTTCGCTGGCGGCGGGTATAATGTACGCCGCGGGCAGCTTGGGCTACGACGGCGCAAAGAAGCGCCACGCGCTGGCAACTGGTGGCGCACATGGCGCAACCAGCGACGTCAACAGCGACGAGAATGCCAACAGCACCCAGTACTGTTACACGGCCTCGAGTGACAACAGCGACGATTGGGTGGACATTTCCGATGGCGACGGCGACAGCAAGGAGCAGGTCAAGCAGCAATTCATTGTGTAAGTAGTCAGAAAATCCACTATACACTTGTGTGTGTGTGTGTAACGTAATTGAAGGTTGCCCTGCTGTGATAGGAATTTTTTGTTTATGTTTACCTTTAATTTTGTTATGGCGAAATTGGGTTCATACATACATAGGAAGTGCGCAAAGTATTTTTGTTCTTATCTTATCAGCGCTTTGTGACTTGCTGTGCGCGACATTTTGATAGTGCAGCAGCGTAGCACATTACTCACTAATTGCAACGTTTACAGTGGGGAGAATTCTACTGCTTTGCACATGTTTGCGTAAATTCGTTTATATGCTAAAGATTAAGGTTATAGTCGAAGTCTATAGACGACTAACCTAAATAATGGTCGCTTCAAAATTGAGTATGTGACTGATACTACATTTTCAGATCTATCATAAAAAGTCACTCTTAGGGGGTTTGAACGTTAACACAAAAACAGGAAAGTCACATTCAAGCTGCTGAACTCGCTGTGAATGCAAAAAGACGAGAGGTAGAGGCAATTGTGAAGAGGTGTACTCAGTCCAATTCTTAGTTCTAATTTAATGTTTCGCAGCACCCAGTGCTACCTTGGGTCAAAATCGTAAAGAAGAACGCAACTCACACAAGCCCATTAGATAGATAGATAGATACCGGAGCCGAGCACCAACTACCCGAGACATTGCGTCCAAAGAGAACTATTGTGTCGTACCCCTTATTCCTCACTGGAGGAGCTCATCTCCCCCCAATACTTTCCAGGAATTCCTTGATTTTTCCCAGATTAGTTCCAGACAGCTCTTTTGTCTGAAATAGTTCCCTTCCCAGTATACGTTCCTTGCGCGTGAGAGGGCGGGACACTCGATTATGATGTGCACGGATGTTTCTTCATCTTCCAGGCAGAACCTGCATAGTTCGCAATCTGTAAATCCCAGTCGCGCTTTATGCATATTTAGCAGACAGTGCCCTTTCAGTATCCCCGTCATGAACTTAAGGTCCATTGTGCTTAGGTCCAATAGGTATTTAGATATGCCTTCCGAATAGGCCGGAAAGGATAGCTTGGAACAGCGCTGTCCTACCGTGTTGGACCAATTCTGGTTGGCCCAATTTTTGAATTTCTGTTTGACACAATGCCTGAAATGAACTCTGCTGACACCTATGATCGGCTTAGGTCCATAGGGTCGTTTTGCCGCCCCTTCCCTTGCCAATCTGTCCGCCTCTTCATTTATATCATGCCCACAGTGCGCAGGAACCCAGTGCATTATCACCCGGTTATCTTTTGAAATGTCTTGGAGAACATTCGCTGTCTCCCTGACTAGTTTGGAGTCAAACGTCGTCGACCTCAGAGCTTTTATTACAGCCTGGCTGTCGGACATTATGATTATCCTCGTTCTCCTGACATTGAGAGTCAGTATTTTTATGGCGCACTCGTTTATGGCAAAGACCTCAGCCTGGAAGACTGTCGCCGTGACTCCCAAACTGACCAGCCCATTAGAACTCTTACATTTCACATAATAGGGGACATAATAGATCATCTTTGGTCGCAATAAAATTTCAATTTGAACCCACATATTCAAGTTAATTGGGTTTTCCGATAAAATGTTCTTAGTGACTACATATTTTTCAATATTTTTCGTGCTTACACATTGTCTTAACTCTGGCCTAAGTTTTCCTGATTTAAGGTCATACAGATCATAGAAGAAGACGTTCTAAAGAGAGCTGGAGAGCCACAGAGTAGGTGACTTTGTGGAGTTCTATTCAGTCCACAGTTTAGTCCTTTTCGTGCTGACACAATTGACGAACTCTGGTATTCCTGATTTAACGTTCTCCATATCATAGAAGAAGAGGTTCTTTGGAGATCTGAACAGCATCAGAGTAGATGACTTAAGATGTTTTCATCCACCTCACTCATACAACTCCTACAGCGATACCATCTATCAATCAATCAATTATAAAGTTATGGACCTATCGGTTCATTCGTTTTGCGAACTCATCAGCCACACAATTTTTTGTGATGCCGACGTAGTTTACGCCAAAAGCTCCCTGATTACTCTGCGAAATCCACTTCTCTCAGCATTGGTCCAAAGTTCACTGCCCTTTCAAGGGATCACTTCTTCCGGACAAATGCGGACAAGTTTTATGCAACGCACAGAGCACTTCTTTGATCCGTTGCACAATGCACAGTTTTGTAATAATTAGCTGCACTACAACCAACAGTTTCAATTAATACTACAAAACTTGCAATTAACCGATCCTCCCCTCGCCGGGCAGACAAAATGAAGGCAAAGCAGAAGAGCGTAGTGGCAGCATACGCACATTCAGGCAAACATATGTAAAGTGCACAGTCATTGAAAACACTCGAAGGGCTTCCATGATATCTCGCAAATGCTGCACCGCTGCGCTCTATTCAACAGAGACCCGAGACCATTGCAAAGCAAACAACGATCGCTGCTAGACCCGCTTAAATTATACAGTAAATGCGTCTCATTGCCAATTACGTTTCCTTGCTCGGCAAGTGTTCTTCGTTTTGTGAATTGAATGGCCCAACTATGGTAAATAGACGCGCACCGGGCACTCTGAGCTAAATCAATTCAATAGACACACAAACGAGACGTCACGAAACTTTTTGTTTTGATGGGTTTCATTGTTGTTGTTATTCTAAGCTGTAACATGGCCGACAACGTGCACAGTCCAATGGGTATCCATGAGGCTCAATGACATGTCTTTTCGTTTTCAACACACCGCCAGCACCAACAACGTACAAGGCTGTTGTTGGTCTGCTTGTAGGCGCTGGCGCAATGTTTTACCACACAGCCGGCTGACCTAGAAAACGTGGTTGTCAACGATATTGTTGTCAGTATGTGCGGCTTGAAAATGCTATTAGTGGAGAATGTTGTTGCGTCGAGTCGAGCGATAATGATATCAGCACAGAATTTTCAGCTTAATAATCGAAATTGATTGATTGTTGTAATTGGAAAATAGAAATGGGAGCATTACATTTATGAAATTTCTAAATGGTCATTTCATTTGTTAGTTATAATGTGTTAAGTAGAATTTGAATAAATAAATCAAAACATTTAATGGAAAAAATTGAATTAAAAAAAATTTTGTATTATTAAAGAAAATTAAATCCACAATTAGTGAGCTTTTATTTATATACATTTAAAAAATTAAATTCAAAATAAAATGTTTACTGCTAAAGAAAATTAAATGCACAATTAGTTAGCTTTTATTTATATAAATTAAACAAAATTAAATTAAAAATAAAATTTGTATTACTAAAGAAAATTACATCCACAGTTAGTTAGCTTTTATTTATTTATTTTGTATTTGAGTTTCCCAATCAACAGACTTCTACTCCCCAGGACTACTATTTAACGTTGAAAGCTTAGGGAGTAAGTTTTAATTAATTGATTAAAAATAACTATTTTCAATATTTCCTGTCACTTGTCACTATGCTTGGGAGCAAAGAGCCTCAAAGCCCAGCCCAACCCAGCCCAAACCGCTAAAGCTACAAACATGAAATTTAAACTGGAGATACTTCTTGAAAGATGAACCTTCGCTAAGATGGAATTTTTTTTAAATTCGGGGTCTAATAGGGCAAAACATGGGTTAAGGTGTTTTATCAAGAAAGTTGATTCAATGGACCTATTGATTTAAAAGTTGGTAAAAACGCTTCAAATCAAAAATAATTCGACACGTATTTTTTATTTTTTCGAAAATCAAAATTTAACGGCGTCAACAATGGGTTAATGTGCGTGTACGGGAAGACCATGAAAACACCATGAACCGATGGGCCTATTAAGTTCAAAGTTGTTAAAAGCACTTGAAATCAAAAATAATTTGACACGTGTTTCTCATTTTTCGAAAATCTAAATTTAAAAGGGAAAACCAAAAGTTAAAAGTTTGTATGAAAAAAAAATATTTTTTTATGCCTTTTGACTTCAAACTTGGTGAAATGTTTTAAATGCGAAATAATTCGATACGTGCTTTTGAACTTTTTTGACCTTTTTCGAAAATCAAAATCTAACTGGGGAACAAGATTTTATGTGCCTTTTGACTTTAAACTTAGTAAAAGTACTCTTGGTGAGAAATTATTTGACACGAGTTATTTTTTCGAAAACCAAACTCTGAAGGGGTCAACGACGGGTTAAAAGTTAATATGGAGAAACTTTGAAAGAACATAAATTAATGAGTCTATTAACTTCAAACTTGGTGAAAGTATTCATAGTAAGAAATAATTCTACACGTGTTTTTCACTTTTTCGAAAATCGAATTCTTACGGAGTCAACGATGGGTTAAGAGTTTGTATGGAGAAACAAGATTTTATAAGCCTTCTAACTTCAAATATGGTGAAAGCATTTAAAATGAGAAGTTATTAGAGAAGTATTTTTTCATAAAAATCTGACGTGATCAACAAAGGGTTAAGAAAAACTTGATTTATTGGTCCCATTGACTTTAAACTTGCATGCATAACGCGGGGCCTTGTTAGTTTTCAATAAATTAATAACTAAATTACCAAATTGAACCCCTATTACAAAAACGTATGTTCTCTCCTCACAGCGTGCGCGAGCGTTCCAAGGTTCATCGCAGTCCAGATTGGTCCAAACGCGTGCGTGATAAGCGGCTGCATCAGAAGAAAGCCATGAGTTACATTGAAGGTAAGCTCAAACCCATAGCGAATGCTTTCATCATGAAGCTCCCACCTATAAAAGTGCTCCACCAAAGTCAAATGCCACTCGGCAAACGAACGCGGCAAATGATTAGACTGCTGTAGGCTGCTTGCGTTCCACAAAAGCTTCGAATATATGCTCCACAACGCGTTTTAACAGCGCTGTATAGCTTTTCTTGTCGCTGTAGTTAACAGCGGCTTTAAAGCTACCGGCCGGGCTCAGATAAAAGCACACGACTGGTTTGTTTTGGACGCGCCAATGCCATCAGCCTGAGCCGCCCGACTGTGTCGATGCCCATAACAAAGTGTCAGTTGCGTTTACAAAATCATAAATTCGGAAATTGCGATTACAACATTGCCGGCCGTTTGGAGTCGCATGCGTGCACAGCGCGTATACGGAGAAAGCCAAGGCTTTGTATGCATTGCAGTGGGCGCGTGCGCAGTGTGGCAAATGATCAGCTCAAGTGCCGTGCATATCACACACACACAAAGTGAGCGCGGTGGAAGGGTGTCATTAAACTTTCGGCGGCTTCACGCATCACCCTGCATCGTGTCAACTTTGAACTGTTGCGTAGAGTTAAATCATTTTGCCGCGCCAAGTGATGCCCCAGCGCACACAACTGCTCAGCAACGCACTCCACCCAAAGCCGAAACGAGAGCGAGAGCGTAAAGATCCCCATCAGCACAACATCAGTGCTGCTGATCAGATATGCCGCTTCCAACTCTATGCGGCCCAATGAACGCGCTGCATTTAAAAGTAAATATTTACTGGATCGAGTCGCCGCACCAGAGCAGTTGTGTTGGCGTTTGTGGTGTCCGCAAAAAGGTGATTTTCATGAAAGCTCCCGAACGCGAAGAGAGCGCGACCCAGCAGTTGGCGAAAACCCGCCGCTGCTGCCAGAGATACAGCCACAGTTGCTGGGTATGCGCGCTGGCAGGCGATTTAGTCATACGCGCCCAGCACGATTGCTTGGACGTGCGGATCACGTCAGTGCGTTTCGGTGTGCAGTGGAAAACTCAACGTCGCCATAGCAATGCGTGCAGTCTTGCATAGCCAACGCGTATCGCATCCGTAATTCAGCGGCAGTCAAGAGGTGACGGTGATCGGGTCGATGATGTTGACAATGTATGCGAAAGCATGCGCCGCGCCAATGCATTAACAAAGCGTAAACAACATTAAAACGTCGCAACAACGCGGCTTGTGAAATTTTGCATACTGTGATCGATGGGTTGGATTTTCACCGTTGTCGCTTAGATACCAAGCCCAGGCAGTGTACTTCAGGAAAAAATAAAAAACAAGTTTGCAAAAACAAAAAATACACAAAAGTCAGTCGAGGGACTGTGACAAAGTTTAACACAAATGAAAAAAAAACAAACCTCTGTCATCGTTGTGTGTGAAGGCAACTGCCAGTCGCTGCTGATCTTCGCTGTTAGCGATCCATGTACAAGCTGCTAGTGCTGCGTTTTTGTTGTTAGTCTTTTTTTTCTGACATCTTGTTGCTGTTGTTTTTGTTGCAGTTTACCTTTATTGCGCACACAGAGGTAGACTTGAGCGCCGTTGTGGCCGTTGATCATTGTAAATTGTGAATTGTGAATGTGATGACGAAATGTGAAGCAACAATAATAGCAACAGCAGCAAAAACAACATTCATGAAAAACTGTACATGGATGAAATAAAGTCTGAATGAAGTCAGTATAAAAGTGGGAAACCTTGAAAAAAAATTGAATGCGCGCTTTTCAACGCTAAGCGGTGAAAAATTCGCAGCGACGAACCACAACGACAGCCACAGATAGTGAGCGTTCGTTGTTGTTGCAGCCAGTTCGAAGAAGCAGCAAGTGCAGTGAAAAACAAGCGAGCGCAAATTGCCGTTGCGGCTGTTGCACTGGTGCAACAACAACAACAAAAAACAACAACTTGATGAAAGGCAGCCACAAGTCCGACCGAAACGAAAATTGCATTTGAATTTCCTCATTTCTGTGTGCCGCCGCTGCAATGTGGCCAAAAGAAGCGAAAATGCGCCAAACAAAAAAATCAAAGAAAAAGCAAACTAATTAAAAATTAACATGAATTTAATGGTGTGGAGTTAAGTTTTACGTTAAGTTCAGTGATCGTAAAAGTGAAGCGACGCCGCGAGACGCGCTATGCGGAAACGCGGCAATTGCACAATCGCCGAGACAGCCGTCGAAAAATGGGTACCCACCCATATACATAACGCTTCTCTGACGTTTCTCCAATTTAGTTCAATTTTTATCTCAGCCGGTTATCAGACAGTAAATGTTACGTTCGCTCGATTAACATGGCCATTTAGATCACTAGCACAGTCGCAGTGGCAGTCGACGCCAAGTGACTCACCTCACTTACTACAATCAGCGCGGGAGGGGATTTGGGGCTCGGGTAGAGAGCGACAAGGTTCTAGCACGCCATGAAAAACGAAAGCTGAGGCAGCTAATTAATGCGCACTAGCAACCAGCCAGCCAGCACCGATACTGGTTTACCTTGGGTCGGTGGGGATTCTATGGCAAGCTCTGTGTAGAAGCGAAGAAAGAAATTCGGCAGGTAAAATGCCAGCAAACATTAATGTTAATGTTCGACGAACAGTTAAGTAATGGGAGAACCGGTAAATGTTGGGAAAAAGTGAAAAGCTACTAGCAACTTCAATGAACGTCAGCCACACGCAAGTCGATTCGACATGAAAACGAAAATTCTGTATTTTAGCAAATTTCTAGTTACGATGAAATCTTCCCTTCAGCGAGGTGGTCCAAAAATAGATTATTTTAAGGAAAATTAAAAATATTTTTTTTCCGCAGAGACGCATTTCAATTGCAGCTGACCGCAATTTGTTATGCTGATGAAAATTGCATATTCAGCCAAAAATTGTGTGGTATGCGGAAAGTATTTTTAGCTTCAGTGAAATTCTAATAATTACAACTTAAACATTAATGACAAGTAAATTTAAAAAAAATTATAATTATGGGAATAGATCTAACAATGTACTTGACAGTCTAAACGAGTAGCTAACAGAAATCATAATCAGCAAAATTTCATCTAAGATTTCGGTGTTTTATTCTTTATTAAAATCAGTCAATGAACAAAGGTGTTCTTACAGACTAAGTGAAGGAAACACAAGCTCCAATTTACAGACTAAATGGATGAATATCAAACTTAAACTTAAACTTAAAACAATTGAACAAAGAAAAGCAAATTCGAAATAAGAGTGAGAGATGAAATTAACTGAGCGCGTGGTCCACAAAAAACAGGTTTTGAGCAGGAGAAGTCAATATTAATTTGCAATTATTTTGGACAAATGATTAAATTCAGATAGGGTTCTGGCCATGGCACAGTGATTCCTTCCAGAGACAAAATTAAAAAAATTATAGTCTCAGAATTTCACGATTTTGAGGTCATTTGAAACGTAAAACTCCAACTAAGAAAACACCGAAAAATCGGTGCTAAAAATTAATTAGTGTGTGTGCAAAAGCGGCTGAAAGTTGAAACTTTTTTCACAAAAAAATGTAAACAATATGTGTTCTGGTTTTTAGTATATTGAGTAAAAAAAATTTTAAAATGTCCATGTAAGTGACCATGTACACCAAGTAGTTGCTAAAACTTTCAATATAGATTAAGAAATGATGTGGCCATTTTCGCTTTTAATATTTTCGCAAAATTTGCAATGCTGAGGCTTTTACTTCACTTTTAATTTAAAATATTTTTCTAAATAAAAAATTTGAAAATTGGCAAAATTTAGAGGAAAATATCTAAAAACTATGTGAAAGTATGTTCCTGGATTTTTTTTTATTTTAAGCAACATTCTTTCTTTGTCGGATAATGTAATTACATCCTCCGATATCTTCCGATCTCAGAAAATAGTTCAACTTGAAAAGTGGTCTAAACACTTATTTTTCGACAAAATTTATTTTTTTCATCCCTAAAAGTATGCAATCAGCACGAAAAATTGATAAAACTGCACAAATGCAAAACATACATCTATTATTATCATTTTTATCGTAAACCTGAGGTCCTAAGACAATTTCTGTTACTCTTTGCAATTATCAATGTTGACGTTTAAAGTTTAAGGAAACAAAATGGAGATTTCAATTCAGCGGACCATGAATAACTAGTATACCAAATTTTATGAAGAACGGACCACTCCTTCTAATTTTGTCCCGCGGTTCTATGGAATCACTGTGCAAGGGGGCTTTCAACACATAATTGGTTTTAGTAAAATTAACAAAAAAAAGGTGTATAATGATAAAGTACTCTAAGAGGAATATTGAAGAAGATTCGTTCAACCAGAACAACAGGACAATCAACTACACTAGAAATTAAGTCGAAAACGAAGGATAGGGATAGAATGATGCTCCTATTATAAAGGGAGCTCAGATTAAGGAGTTTACAACGAGAGGTGTAGGAGGGAATGGGTTCTGAATGGAATCTGAGGGACCGAAGAGCAAAACGAGGGAAGGATTTCTGAACACGTTCAATGGAATTGAAGATGAACGAGACATTTTCTAATTTAGATTTTTCTACTCATCTTGGCTTCGTTCATTAGTTTGTCTTAATTACTGGTAGATTTTGATATTCAGAGCTTTCAGTAAGAGTTTTGAGCACTACTTAGTACTAGTTACTTGTACTTTGGTGCGAAAATCTTTTGGCTCGAGAATTTTTGTTTCAGAAAAGCATCATGGCAGGGCAGACATAGGCTTCCGGGTCAATCTTACATAGGGACTACAAAAATTTACAAAATTTGAATCTAAAACTTTCATCTTTATACTTTTTAATTTTTTCAACGTAAATTTAATTAATCTATATTTTCATACCTTTTGTTGGTTCTCTTGTAATGTTGAACACCTTTGTAGTTACTTAGCAACTACGGGTTACATAGGGACTACTAAAATTTACAAAAATTATTTGAGTCTAAAACTTTCATCTTTATACTTTTTATTTTTTTTTCAGCGAAAATTTAATTAATTTCTATTTTCATACCTTTTGTTGGTTCTCTTGTAATGTTGAACACCTTTGTAGTTACTTAGCAATTACTTTTGATTACTTTTGGCAATTATTTTTGATATCCCTTCACCTTATGTGATGACTAATTAAGAGCTTGAACTCAAGACACTTAATGTTCAATGTCGCTTTCGATGAAGAACTGAATGACTTTATTAAAAAAGTTTAAAACTTCTGAATATTTCTTAATGACGCAAATGAAATGCCTTCCTTGCCACGTGTTACTAATCATTTGTTTTGTTTGCTATACAACGATGATACGTATCTATTTTAAAAATTATTTCAGAAACTTTAATTGGAACTGAAAACGTTAAAAGAACAAATAAGTAATTACACAAAAGCCCATTAATTTTTTTGTGATTTGTTTACACACACAAACATTTCTCACGTTAAACGGCAAAAATTCCAATATCGTTTTTCACTAGGAAATAAATCTGCACAATATGCATTAATGTTTACTCAATGTTGAATTTTCTGTAAATTGAGTTCAGTAAATATGCAAAATAATGTTTTGAAAATGAATGATATTCCTGTTCCCAACGAGCTTTGTTTTCCCGTTTGTTTGTTTTTTTTTTTCACTTGCATTGTTTATTTAAACAATGAAGTAAAGAAATCATTTCAAGTACAGTGAAGCATTGATAAGTGGTCAATTGAAAAAATTAAAAAAAAGAAGTTGGCAGGTCCGTTAGGGGCATGTCAGGATCAGATAAGTTTAAAGCTGTTTTCAGGATTATTCCAAGTGGAAAAAAGTGACCATAAAATCGAATTGGGTATAGTACTTACACAGTTTGCGATCCACTAAAGCATTTCCTAATCGCTGTTTTCTGAGACACCTTCAACAACGCACCACAGACAATCCTTCCAATAGCCCCTTCTGCCGTCCGTTCACGTTAATGCGTTTTCACTGTACTCAAAAGTGCCGACACGCAACTGTAACGAAAAGTATTGAAATTAATTGTAATACGTTCAGCAGACGCACGTCAGTCAAGCGGCGAAGATTTACGCACAAGCTGCCTGCCGGCCATAAACGGCCAAGAGCGCTGCTCGCGAGACAATAACGCTGCACTCTTAGGGAAATAACGTACAAAAGAAATAGCGAGTTCATGATCTTAGCTAACCTTGGAGTTGCTACAGTGACATGCACTTGACGGGCCTTGGACTGCAATTATAACGTTTCTACGTAGAAGCAAAAAGATGGTCTCGGCGAACTCGGAGAACTGCCTTTGTTTTTGCAATGGTTGCGTTTAAATAATTACACCGGTTATACAGTTGTCCAGGTTGCATTGGTTACATGTCTGACCGCTGATTCTGCACAGTGTCCCGCACCTTCGGGCCTTTGTTGTTGCTGCTCATTTCTATTGCTTTTTGTTCACATCTTTTGTTTTATTTATTGTGAGCGCAATGTAAAAAGCATCCAGAAATAATGAAATTAGACAAAAACATATTTTACGTTAAGTGTGGGCAGACGTGTCGGATTACTTAGTGCGGCACGACAGCTAAGGTTTCCGTACGCCATCTTCCGTATTTGGCATTATTAGCGTTTATTTGGAATCACATCGATAGCTGCTGTGAATGTCTTTCTTGGTGGTTGTGGTGGTGAAATTACGCCATCGCCATTTCGGGTTTTGGTAGCAGCCGCCGCTTCTTAGCCGAACGTGATTAACGTACTTGCGGTTTGCAATAAACTCAAATTAACATTTGAGCAAGGAATCTACTGAAGTTGATGATGATTTTTGTAGCGCAAAACTAGCCACAAGCAAAGTGATTCTTCGTTGCGACATTATAATCGTCGTACTGTGGCCGCATTTTTGTGCGAATTGTTACAATTTCGAAAACGAAAAATCGCTGCCCAAAAAACATTTTTCAAAATTTTTAAGCGCTCGCAACAGATCCGGTTTGCACGAATGTCTCCTTTTGCGGTGAGCGCCAAGCGAGAAAAATACCAAACAGATGATAAACCCACTCAAGAAGCGAGTCAAGTGGCTCCTATGCGGTCGGCGCACAATGCCCGCATTTCTACATATAGCCAGCTATGTGCTTGTTATGCCTGTGCTATATATGCACGTATGTACAATACATACATATATCTGTATGTAGTTGCTCGAGTATCTAGAAATGTACATACATACAAAAAAGCGGTTTATGTCAGTTGATTTTGAACCGGTCTGTTGGTCACCCTTGCACGTTGTTGCTGTAGTTGTTGTTATAATTCAGTTATGAGCTTCAGCTCCACTACGTAACTTTTCGTTATTTATTTCGCATTTAGCTATCAAGCAAAGTTGGCCTGTGCTCAATTTCACCGCGAACGGGCCAAATGTTCTCACTCAGCTGTGAACGAATTCGTACAACGGACGGACGCCTTTATTTATTTACCAAAAAGTGTATACACACTTATCTACACACTATACCATATACAAACATTATCTGTTGTTATAAGGCATCCGCGAAGCGCCAAAACTGTACGCCGCCAGAGTTGAATGCAATCGACGCGTTTGTTTGGCTTTGACGCTTAATTGCAAACTCGAGTTTTCCCTCGATGTGAAACTGCGTTCGGTCGATTGCCAACAGTTGAGTTGAGTTTCATTTGCGCCAAAATTGTGTTTGATGCCGATTTCATTATGAATTACTTGAACAAATAGTCGTTTCACATTCAATCGTTCAATTTGTGAAACGCGGTGCGGCAGAGTTCATTCGAACGAAATGAAAACTTGAACTACTTTTGGCGGTGCATGCACTGATCGGACGTTTATTAGTGTAGAAGCAGCGGAATTGAAGAACGTGCGATGATGAGTTATTGTCTTTTTCGAGGCTGCCGTTTAACTATTAAATGAATCGCGGAAGTTTGACTAGGTTAATGTATATCGGGTTTTATGGGGCCAATAGAGAACCTGCAACGCTGAGTTGAACTGATGATACACACCAGTGAAGTTAGGGCTTTGAAGAAGGACTGAAGCGATTGATTGGCAGCAGCCAGCTATGTTCTTGATACTCGATCAGATTGAAGAAGAGTGAACTTGAGATCGTTGGTTTTCTTGATGTGTTGCAATGAAGAAATTTTGATTGTATTCATAAATACAAATTTAAAGCTTGAAATAAAAAAAAAAAATTTTTAGTTTGAAAATAGAGAAAAATTAGAGAGGGCTGACACATGAAGTGATAGAAAAAGACAAATGTAAATAAGTCAATCAATATCGAGTAAATCATTCATTCGTTTCATTTCATGTAAACAATAAACGCTGCCCGAACTGTCAGCAATCGTTTCAACTGTCGATCGCCTCCAATGAGAACGCTTTGTTCCCACGTGAAGCTGCAAGTGTTTCAACCGTTTACAATTCAAGTGCCCAACTGTGGTTTACTTAAAGTTTTAACGTATTTATTTTTAACATAGCCAAAACATCAGTTAAGAATATCAAATGCCACAACAAAGCATTCCCAAAACCACAACTGGCCATTACTTAGTTGGTGCATAGTCTCTGATTGATGGCATTTTGGTTTTGAAAATCAACAAAGTTTAAAAATTGACAAAACGATTATGGCGCTTTAATTGACATGCCAGAACGGCAATTGATGGCAATCGCTTTACTGGCTGTCTGCGCTTTTATTTATGTGTGCGTCGATGACATTTGAAGTAAACGACATCATTGACCCTAACCTAAAAGCATAAATCAATAAATGTAGCAAATGTGTAGCTGACTATGATCGTAGGTAGGCTTGTGTAATTTATTATTAGTTTTATTTTTTCAATTTTCTAAAGCATATATTTGGTTCCCTAAGACACGAAAAATTGGGTGGTTGCCCGGGAAAACAACACTTATCACAGAATATTAGATGTGAGCCCACTGTGAACACTTGTGTAAATATATACATATATATGTACGTAAATAAGTGTTGGCCTTTAATTTAAATAGAGTCCGACCGATTAATCGGCATCGGTTAGTATCGGTCAATAGAATTGGTATCGGTATCGGCCTTTTTTGGTCGATGCCACATCGTCCGTTTTTGGTCGATGATGCCATCGGCCTATTTTTCTGCTTTCATTTTTTTTTTCATTTCACTTTGTACCAACGGGTTCGTATACCCCTTTTTAGTAATGTATTTCTAAATACTGTTTAATATAAATGTTTCCTAGAAATGTTTTTTTTTAAACTAGTTATTCTTAAAAACACAGATTTTCTCAAAATGTCTATGCATTTCGTCTCTTACTGTGGATATCAGAAGAAGGGTATTTAATTTTTCAATCTTATCCTTCTTTTTTAATTGGAATCATTTTTTTTAACAGGCCTTTTATTTTTTCCAAATTTCGACTTCTTCCCACTGCATCTGTACAACGGATCGCAATTTGAGAGTAAAAATTTTAATATAAAAATCGTAATTTTAAGTTGAATAAAAAACTGAATTTGTATGCAATATTTACGCCACTACTTTTGTTTCTCTCTCAGTGGATAAATGTGATATATTTTTTTTAATTAATTTAATTTAATTTTTAATACATGTTAATGTATTAGAATTCTGAAATCTCTTGTTATTTTATTTAGTTTTTAATTATTTCTTTTCTCGTTGTTTTGTTATTTTGTAAAGAATATTACAAGCAGTATGTAATAGTTCCTTTTGTTATTTAAAAAAATAGACTGTGTTTTTGATTGAATTCATTCGTGTTATTTTTTCTATGTAATCAGCATCGGCCGATTTTCGCCCTTTCGGCCGATTAATCGGCATCGGCCAAACTCGCCCTTCCGGCCGATTAATCGGCATCGGACAAAAAAATTTGGTATCGGTCGGACTTTAAATTTAAAACCAATTTTGGTCCAAACTAATTTAAACTCGAATACTTGGTCTCTGTGTTGTACTCCTGCACTGCTTTTGTTGTCATCTCCGAGTTGTTATAATCGCCATGACAACTTTAGATTGCACTCAATTGCTTGTACATATATGTCCACACAAGTACATATGTACAAATGTATGTAAATGCTCACTTTATGCTCCAGACAGCATCACACATTTCACTTAATGAACGCAATGATTGTGGGGCAAAACGAAGATTGAAGGCAGTTGAGGCTGGTTGCAGCGCATTGCTGCGGCCGCTAAGACGGCAATTGTCTCGAATTAACAGATCGTAAGGGCTTAAGCGACTTGAATGCGCCACACTGCGCACAACAACCACTGCGCATACAAGGAAGCGCTCATTGCTCAAGTTTCAAATAAGGAAATCGCGCAATGGTTGCCGCATTTTACATATTAAATTTTTTTTTTTATTGACAACATTTGATCCACAAACGCAATACAGAATTGTTGACAGTCGTCACTGAACTTAACGTCAATTGTATGTGATTTTAGTGACAAAAACAAAGAACGCCAAAATCAATTTATGCAAATTGGTGCAACAAATTGCAAATTGCAAGTAACAAACGAACTGAAATGAACTCGGTGGTAAAATGGCAACCGCAATGCAGCCGAACGACAATAGCGCGAACCAGGGCAGCGGCAGCGGCAGCAACACGCTGCGCACCATGCCTCGTAAGCGACGCCCGCGCGCCGTGGGCGAGGTCTACATAACCTGCCCGACCAGTCAGGTGTACTTGAACAGCGAAGTCAATGCGGCAAATGAGATTTGCGAGCCCATCTACGAGAACGTCGCAACGCACGCGGAACGACATAGGCTGGCGCCAGCAGCCGCCCGCCACCAGCATTTGTCATTTGTGCGTGCCACCATTGGCGACAGCGACGCCACGCGTCACTCGATGGTTGTGAGCACTTTCATAGGTTTGTCTGAGCTAAAAACACTGCTTCACTGTTTGCTTTGCCAAGACACACTCATACATATATTTCATTGTTGTTACATATATTCTGCTCCACAGATGACTCCGATCACTACTACGAGACCCTGTCGCCGCTAAGCAACAAACGCCATTCGACACAAATGGTGCAACGCACCAACAGCCACCACAAACGCAACCAGGATCTGCCGAAATATGCGTTGGCCGCCTCGCAGCGCAGCAAACCATACTCAGCCTCGGCGCATGCACTGGGCGGTGCAGTGGTTTCCGACGACTACGACTCCTTCGACACGGACACTGATGAAATCTACGAGACCGAGGAGAATTTGAAAAATGTAAGTATGTCCAAATCCCTGTTTAATCTCGGGGATTGTGTTTTCAACATCACAGATGCTGAAGCCTTTCAACAACTTCGACCGATAGCTATGATCGAATTTTAGTTTGCATTAATAATGTTTCAGCAGATTTATTCATAACAATCTTCATACGAGGCCGAAAAGGTCAAGTAGAAGGTATTTCCTTTTCAAAAGTTGTTTCCATAATTGTACGTTGACCACATAGCAGTGGCGCAGTGACACAGGATTTCATTTTGGATGGTTTGCGCACAATTCCATTTGAAACCATATTTTACACCAGGAATTTTTGTATTTTTTTTAATTTTTTTAATTTTTTATGGTTTGAACCCCCACACTCCCACTATGACTCCCACTCGTTCGTTTTTCTCTATCCATAAAAATAACAGTGTTTTTTAATGGCTCACCTACTCATCTTCAATCTTCACTCTCTTTCAGCAGAATAACGACAGCGGCGTCGACATACGCCAGGTCAAGCTGCCCGAGACGCCGTCTTCCACGAATCAGGTATACGCCATTGTTAGGAAATTGAAAAATTTCATCTCGAATAAAAAGTCGTCCGGCTCAACCTCCAAGTACGGTGGCAGTCAGCAGAAACTCTACGAAAACTCCACACAATTCTATGTGAGTGGTAACATCTACGAGAATACGCCAAAGACCAAGCCCAAAGCGCACAAAACGCAACCGCCCAAAAAATCGCCGTCTTCGATGCCACTGACACCCACGCAAACGCCAGATGACCTCTACGAGAATACCGAATTCCATACACCGCCCGCTGTCCATGTCGACGGCAAACCGTTTAGCACTTCGGAGAAGAATCTCTGCACACCCGACGCAAAGAACGAGCCCGCCAACTCTAGCAGTGCCACAATGCGTTCGAAATCCAAGTCCGGCAAGAGCTTCAAATTGCGTCTGCGCAAAAGTCTGGTCGGCGCCAGTTTGGATACGAAGCAGCTGTCTACGCTGACGCCCACGCGCAGCACATTCTACATTGAGGATCCCACGTACGGCGGCTCCGGGGAGCTGGACTCTGGGTTTTCGGAGAAGGCCTCTTCGGGCGATCTGTCCACCAGTCCCTCGGTTCCAACGCCGGAAGCGCAAAAGTTCTCAACGGTGGCGCGAAAAACGAAGAAGGAAACAAAGTCGGCCAATATGCAGCGCAGACGCACCACAATTGGCATACGGCCGCATGATCCACCACCACCACCGCCGGTTGCAGCGTCCACCACCTCGTGGTACACCGAGTGCGGCGTCTTTAAGCAGAGCACAACGACCTGCTCGCCGGACGAGCAATCGCTGAGTGGCAGCAAAAGCACACAGTACAGCCAGCTGAACGCCGCCATTGCGAACGGCAGTTCCTGGTACACAGAGGCGGGTCTGTATCAGACCAGTGGTGTGTCTGTGGCCAGCTCGAGCGGCAGCTCCGGTGTGTCGACCGGCAATGAAGGTGGCGTCTGCGATGAGCCGCACAGCATGTTCCAGAATGAGCCGCTGTACCAGATCTACAACGATGAAAAAATTAAGGTGAGCGTGTATTTTGCAATCTATCGATGTGACGTTTATACAATCCAGCTTAATTTTGTGCAGTCTATAACGTGCGATATGGAGGACCACGACAGCTCCACAGACGGCTACGAGGAGATAGGCCAATCTGGCATTGGTAGCGACAAAAGAGCGGGCAACGAGGACCTCCGAAAAAGCAACAGACCAAGTGCCTTCCAGCTAATCGAGCCAAAGAACGGACCATCCCGCACATTATGGAGTGAAATTCCTGAGGTCATCAACTCGTGTATATTGCGTAAGTTTTCTTCGCTGGCAGCCGTTGCTCGAACTCGTACTTCAACTACTTCAACGTTCATGCACTTTACAGCCACTCTAACACCACGCGAGCGTAGCTTGCAAGAGGCCAAATTTGAGATCATCACCTCCGAGGCCAGCTATCTGAAATCACTGAACCTGCTAAGCACTCACTTTATGAACCATCCCGTCTTCCGCGACACAAACGTGGTAGACGCGCGCGATCGCAAGGCCCTCTTCGCATACATTGTACCCGTGCACGAGTGTTCCGATCGCTTGCTCACCGAACTCGAGTCCTGTTGGCAGGACAGCATCATGCTGCTGGGCATGAGCAAACGAATCTACGCAATAGCCGAGAAGTACTTCCACGTGTACATTGCGTTCTGTGAGCATCAGGGCCGCATGGATCGAACGTTGCGCCGCCTGAAGGAGGCAAAGGGCATCTTCTCGCAAAATCTCGATCTGCTCGAAGCCAGCCCCACCTGCTGTGGCCTGAATCTGCACTCATTCCTGATGTTGCCAATGCAGCGCATTACGCGCTTACCGCTGCTAATCGACGCTGTCTTCAGCAAAGTGAGCCAAAACGACGACGAGTACGAGAGCTGGAAGATGACGCTGGCCATTATGAATAAGATCGTTACGCAGTGCAACGAAGCGGCCAATCGCTGTGAGCAAGCCTACGAAATTGAGCGCATCTCGCGCCAATTGGAGTTTCCCTCGACGATACGCGCGCTGGCCATAGCGCCCGCGGGCGTGTCGGCGCTCGGCTCAAAGCCGCGTTTCCTGGTGAAGAAGGGTGAACTGACGCATCTGATTTGGCGCGGCGACGAAGCCAAGCTGACGTTCGGCAAGAAATTGACCAAGTCCAACATTTTCGCCTTCCTTTTCTCCGATCTGCTCGTGCTGACGAAACGTAAAGGGGAGGAGCACTTCACAGTCTTCGACTACTGCCCGCGAAATTTGCTCACCATATCGTCGGGCGATATGAGGGACATAAGTCAAACGCATAGGAACCTGATACTAATGACCTTGTTGGAGAATCACGAAGGAAAGACTGTGGAACTAGTAAGTCGAAACAAATATATTGCAGGCAGATTACAAACAAAATTTCACTTTAGGTCCTATCTTGTGCGTCGGTGTCTGAACAGGAACGCTGGCTACAGGCGGTGCGGCCGCCAGAGCCGGAAGCGCCTGGCGAAAAACTCTATGCGCCCTGGGACTGTCCGCAAGTGATAGCCAAGCATACGTACGATGCCAAAGAGCCGGATGCGCTCAACTTGGAGGTGGGCGACGTGGTGAATGTCACGCGAAAACTGCCGGATGGTGAGTGCCAATGTGACGCGCAGTCCTACTCGTAGCATGTCGGTCCAACTAACTTCTTTCTATTGCCGTAGGTTGGTATCACGGAGAGCGCATTCGAGGCGGTGCCATCGGTTGGTTTCCGGGCAGTTATACGGAAGAAGTCAATTCGCCGCATGTGCGAGCGCGCAATCTGAAGCAGCGCCAGCGCCTTCTGACGTTCACGGCAACGTATTTAGAGTCACAGAAACGTAAATAATGCACTAGCTAAATAATACAAACCATGTACTATATATATATAGATAGTTACAACTTTGAAGTGTATAAACCTTTATACGACAATTATGCTTAGCCTTTTATTTTAGGACATATAGTGTGCTTATTGGCAAATTAAAGTCATAGCTCTGACTATAATACATTGTTTAACATATTGTAATTTATTTAAATGTGATAAAATTTTGTATAGAAATGCATTGTTTATGAAATCGATTATATCTTAACTATATCTATAACTATTTAGTACGCAAATTATGTAGAAATAAGAGACGTGAAGCATGCATAAGAGAACACAAGAAGCACGCAATATTACTTTAGGTTCTACTATAACAATGTTTTATATAAAGCAACACATATCTATTCATATCTATGAATTATAAAATATTTTAATTCGAATTGACTGCGTAGGGAGCATGAGCAAATTAAATTCAATAAATAAAATAAATAAATATAAAGAAAAATATCAAATCGAATGTGAATATCTTAGCTGCTTTCCAAGTTGTCCCGCATACCAGACAGTTGTGGTGGATAGACGTGAATAAAACTATATCCAATGATAATGATAAACCATTCATTTTAACCCATTTTGTGATGTGATAAAAGGTGATGAAAGGTAAAAAAAAGAACAAAATGAAGAGTGCGTTGTAGCATAGTGAAGTTAGAGGGTTGTAGTAAAAATGTAGAAAAGTATTTAAATTTTATTTTAGCTGTTGGAGCACTCATGGAGCAAAACTCATTACCCAAAAAAATCATTTTCATTTGTGTTTTTATTCTGCTAAACATTGTTTTAATTGTTTAACATGAGCAAACGAAAAGTTAAAATGCCACAGAGTGTTCAATGTGGCTAATATATAACGTCATATTAACTTATTGTCAATACAACCAGAATTGCAACTCTGTGCTTAATAGACATGAGCAGAAGAGAGTGATGCCATTTAATGCGATAAACAATTTAAATCCAATGCTTTGAATGCATATTAAAGATTTAATTTTAAATTGTTTGTTTCACATGTTCAGATTTGAGACGTGTTTATTATTTGATATTTGAAGCACATTATATGCTAATGGATAAAAAAAAGGCTGACGTATATGTTAACTATTTTCTGACAAGAGGAAAAGCGGCACTGACGAGCATTGACTAGCAAGAAGATGAAAAACTAATTTTATCGTAAATAATTTAATCGCTTTTACATTTTTTAATGAATTGAACGCAGGTAGTTGACGTACGAATAGAACTCGATATTTGAGTTAAAAAAAAAACTATTCATACGTAAGGCACCACAAAGTTTACAAAAAAGAGCTGTGACATTGTATCTTTGATATTCGTAGTATTATTGTTGTTAGACTTAATAAAAGTCTTGAATAAGAAGATTATATGCACAATTCATGTACGTTTCTATTTCAAATACCATGTGTTTTGATGTTATCAGAAATATAACATCAATCAAATTAACCCCAGACATAAGAATCAGATACATCATTTCATAAACTCACCCAAGAATGCAACTTAATTGAAAAGATTAAGCAAACAGGTTTCTATATCATTTAAATTTATTTTGCGTCTTCTGGCAACGTTGGCACACTGTCAGTGCTAACTGTCAAACACTTTTGGGCTGACTGTCAGCTGACAGCAGACTTTTGTTGTATCGTGTTTTTTCCAATTTAACAACAAACGACAAAAGAACAACCACAAAACAACAACAAGTTTGTTGATGTATTTTTCATATAACAAAAAAACTATAAACAAAATTTGGCCATTGTACTCTTTGTTTGTTTGTTTATATATTTTTCATATAATAAGAAAAATACAAACGAAATTTGGCCATTGTACTGTTTGTTTTTATATTTTTCATATAATAAGAAAAATATAAACGAAATTTGGCCACTGTATCGCACACATAACCTAAAAGAAAATTAAAACATTACATTTTATTTTTTGTTAGGTGGCATGCAGGTGGAAAAAAAATCTGGAAGAAATATATTCTTGCACATCATATAAGAAATATAAAAAAAAATGTGGTGATTGTACCAAAACTCTAACTTTATAAAATTTTTTTTTTAATAAAAGAAAATTTTTTTGAGGTTATATTCACTTTTGAGTTCCACTGATTTTTCTGGTAATGCGTCTAACTGATATCTAATGTGTCTCAATCTCATCTAAATCGGATGATCATTTAGAAAGTTATTAGCTTTTGTTTTTATTTACCATATGAATTCTGGCAGATCGGGGATTAACTATTGAACTATGAACTGAAACTCTGGGAAGTGGTTACCTATATTAAAACTTGTATTAAAAAATATAACAATCAAAACAGGTCGGGAGCCACTTTGCCCTTCCTTACCCCGCTGTGGCATTTATATTTGTTTGCGATAAAACATTAATAAATGTTCTGATATTGTAAACAAAACACAAACGCACAGCATGAATGCGTAGTTTCACGCACCGTCATTCGGCGACAAGGTAAAAGGATTTATAGGACGATAAAAGGATTTACTTTGCTGTGTAATGTCGAGTGATGTATTTAATGCTCGTGCACTGTCGACAGCTGCGTAAGCAACAAACGCAGCAAGCTCAAAATATTTTATCAATTAGTAGTTCACTTTGGAAGCAATTGGCAACTCCGTCTGAAATTATTTTCTAATATTTCTTTAAATTTTTTCTATTTGGCTAAAATTTGAATTTTTTCTCGCGTTTGAAAAATTATACAGTTTTTTTATCGACAATGAAGCTAAATTTAACTGTTCTACCACTACGGGTCGTGGACATCTTGGCAACGCAAAAATGCTTGCTGCCCGAATTCTTCTTTCCGCAGACGTTGAAATCTGGCACATGGGCCAGGTGCATCGTTGCCGGTGAGGAGAACTTTGCAGTGTGCCAGGTATACAAGCGCGAACTGCCCCTGCAGCAGGCATGCTGCTACATGGATTGTTGTGTGACGCTCACCGGTCAGCACATCGAAGGAGTATGTCTCGAGCAGCTGGAGCCGTTGCAGCTTCGGAAGACACCTGTAAAGGAAATAGAGTTGGACTTCATCGTCACCGACAAGCTGTTTGCCAAGCAGAAGCAGAAGGTGAAATCCACCTACCTGAAGACGGCAGCACGGTACTTTCTGCAGACCGTGCACTTGCTGCCCGGCTGCTACGTGCGCACGTCGGATATGGAGTGCATGGGCATTGCAGCGATTTATGTGAAACAAGCCAGCGACTGCACGCCCGATACGGTATTCAGTATTGACGACGATACAAAGCTGCAGGTGTGCAATGTACAGCTCATCAGCTCCATTGAGGAAGCGATCCAAGCGCCTTCGTTCTATAACTATGGATTTGAGCGTGCGCAGCAGGATCTTACGGATCTCATAACTGTTGCGGGAATGCAGCAACAACGCAAAGGCGGCTTACGGCGCCCTTTGAATGCTCTGGTTGTCGGGCCACCAGGCTGCGGCAAGCTGTCGCTGATCGCGTCAGTTATCCGAGAACACAAATGCAACTGCTTCCGCATTCGTACAGCGGACGTGTTGGGCCAGTATCCAGGCGAAACAGAAGAAGAGTTGCGCAGAATTTTCAAAGCAGCTCGAATTTTTAAAAATCGTTTAGCGCCAACATGTAAGTTCTGTAAATTTCACAAAATTCTTGTGATTTATTTTTTGTTCATACCAAAAATTGCAGCTGCCGTGATCATACTACTTGAAAATCTGGATTTGCTCTGTCCGGCGCTTAAGCCCACTGCCGCTTTTGATGATTCGGGCAGCACGATGCGCATCTGTGCACAATTAGTGGGGTTAATCGATGATCTGTACACATCTGAGACGAATATAATTTGTCTGGCCACCACATCCAGCCCGGATTCGATTAATGTCGCTGTACGACGTTCTAAACGCTTTGAGCATGAGATCACCATTGATGCGCTGACAGAGAAGGACCGTAAAAATCTGTTTGCGGCAATGTTTGAACGAAGCCAAACGAATATGCCGGTGAAGGAAGAACTTACGCCAGAGCTGCTTGATTTCGTTGGCAAACAAACGCGTGGTTTTGTTGCTGCCGATTTGGAGTTGTTAACACGTACAGTGGAACAGACCCTGCTGAGAGAAGACGTAAACGATGTGTCGTCCGTTATTAAAGATACTTTAATGAAGGTTAAACTAATTTTTTCGTTAAAATTTTGAATGATTGTTAGTTAAAACTATTACGCATTTCTATTCCGCACAGACCAAGCCCATTTCTTTGCGTAGCGTAGATGTGTGTGTTTACAAAACAAATAAAGGCTTTGAAGCAATTGGTGGCATGCAGTTCGTAAAGCGCGCGCTGGAGGTGGCTATTTTGGCCGGCTTGAAGAAGCCAACGGCATATAAGCGCTTTGGCCTAACATTGCCCAAAGGTAACGCCGTTTTTCCTTCATGTCATTTTAATGCCTGCTCGACTTGTTAGGCGTGCTGCTGTACGGGCCGCCCGGCTGTGCGAAAACCACACTCGCCAAGTGTCTAGCCACGGAGGCAAACATGACATTTATTTCAACATCGTCCGCTGAAGTCTTCTCGCCCTATGTAGGCTGTGCGGAGAAATTTATAGCTAACATTTTCGATATTGCGCGCAAAAATACGCCGTGCCTTATATTTCTGGATGAAATTGGTGAGCATCTTTTTGCTGCGGCAAATTCAGATGGACTAAAATTTCATTTCATGCAGACACGCTGGCCAGTCGACGTGCTTTTAGCGGCGGCAGTTCCAATGATGTGCAAATTCGCGTACTCTCCGCTCTACTCACGGAAATGGACGGCATTGTGAGCACTGGGTGCTCCACAGATAGCAGCCAGCACATTCTCGTTGTGGGCGCCAGCAATCGGCCTGAGATGATTGACGACGCGCTGTTACGTCCTGGCCGTTTCGACAGGCTGATACATGTACCAGCGCCCGATATGGAGTCACGGCGCTCAATTTTGGCACTCAATGCGCAACGCATGCCATTTGCGGATGATGTGGATCTGGACCTTTTGGCTGTGCGCACGGAGAGCTTTTCCGGCGCGGACCTGTGCAATCTGTGCAATGAGGCGGCACTACGAGCATTCCAGCGAGATCGCGATACAGAAGAGATTTTAGCCGAAGATTTCGATAGCGTTTTGCAAAAGCAGCAATCATCTTTAACGCGACAGCAGATAAATTGGTATTTACAATTTGAGAATAAATGCTTAGTATCGCAATGAAACTCGGATAAGTATGAAATTGCTCGTTAATGACTACTTTGCTCTTTTTGTTGCGTTGGCCACAAAAGCACTTATTAGTCGTTTGTTGAGGCTAGTAGAACATTTATTTCGGGCTGTTTTGGTTTGAGTTTGAAAGAATCAAGAAAATTCTAGCTAGCAGAACATGGTGCGCCCTAAATAAAGATTGTACTGTGCTTTATGAAAAGCATAAGCATGGGTATTGTCAATAAAATTCCTTGATAATAGAAGCGCTTTACGAATAGTGACAAAATATTCAATAAAGACTGCTAGTAGCTGGGATTACGAGTAAGCACAGTTAAAAGAACAAAAGTGCCCCAAAGTAAATTTACCAGTCCAATACTTGGCGGCTACTTGATTCATTAATTGCAATTTTGAACAAAAGTACAAAGTAGGCAAAGTATAAAATGTAAGATCGTATGTGTACATAGTTAAGAGATAAAAAGTAATTCGTTTTCGCCACTGGAACCAATTCGTTTCGATGTTAGAATTTCCCATGAATTGTAATTTGTGTTACTGGGAAGGAGAACATTCTTAATCTACGACGGTAGCTCTTAATGTCGTTTTTACCTCATAATTTATGAAAATAAAAGTTATTTTACTATTTATTATTTTGTTACTATATTACTTTTTATATAATTAAGAAATACAAAATTAATGCAAATTAGTGTCCATGGTTCATTTTATACTTGAACATAATCTGAGCCTATTTACAACCTCGATTAGATTGGACAGTACAAAAGAATATACGAATCTTGCGTTGCTGCTGCTCAATTAAAATAAATACGGCAAAGAATTCAGAGCAACAAATATTTATGAATGTCTTGTAATATTCCGTTGATGCAAGGAATATCTTCGCCATGGTTTAAAATCGCACACTACTATTTGTGTATAGCTCCGCGCGTAGCAATGCATTTCAGCATCGCACCGACTAAATTGGCATTTGCCGATGCGGTCAGCAGCTTTAAAATGCGAGCATCAAATAATTGATCCTCTTGTATACTTAAGCGAGAAAAATGTGTTGCCACAAAATTCCGCCGATAAGATACAAACATATCTAGGCCTTTGCGTAGTTGATGCTTTACATATGGGCCGCAGTATGTGAAAGGCGAATAATTGCCAAAGTGGCGTGTACCAAAAGGTAAGGTATGCATGTATGTGTGTAGCTCGAGCAGCAGCGCAGCGCGGCGTATAGAATGTATCGATAAGATGTTTACCGCTTCCGATAGCGGAGCTTTATCAATTCGCTGATAACCGAAATTGCTGGTATGTGAGTATTGTTTTTGGGGTTTCTACATAGGTTGGCAGTGCGACGCGGGGGTGACGCGGCGCGTGGTGCGCGCTGATAGCAGCTGGCAACGGTTGGCCCATAGCGTTTGCACTTAACCGGTGGCAATGGGCGCTCTTGTTGGCACGAGCGGCAGTACACCGAACGCAATTCACCTGTTCACCGGTGCCTCGAAGGCGACACTGCACAATTCGAACGTGAAAAACCGCGGCGCACAGAACCGCCCACCCAACGATCGTACAACGCACAGTGTTTGCGGCGAATTCCACTCGACAGCTCGAACCAGCAATTCGGCAACGCGCTCTCGCACCTGTCCAACTAATAAGCCAACTAACAAAAGACTCACCGACATAGTTGATAAGAGGCCGATTAATCGATTAGCGAAACTTTAACTAAACGAAACGGAGCGTGAAAAGTCGAATTGACCCGGCTCTCACACCGACTAGTTGGTTGTCTACCCGACTGGCATTCTGCTCCATGCGCCACTGTACTCGTCGCTAGTTTTCTGGCCGCACGCGACTCCGTCACAAGTGACAACACGCCTAGCAATTTTTAATTCGTTTTTGACTTTTTGGATTTGCCAAAAAGAAAGAAACGCTTCGAACGGCGCACTTTCATTGCCATTGCCATATTGGTAGAAAAGAAATTAAAAGATATAAATTGTGTGCAAAATGGATAACCGTTACGGATACGTCGGCAGGAACTCAATCAAGAACTTCCAATGCCTGCGCTGCGCCGCGCTGTGGGCAGGACTTCTGGGCATTGTAAGTGGAACTCGTCTCTGCGAAGTTGCAAAAATTTTGCGCCTAATGGCTTTGACATTAACTGGGCTAACATTCACTCACTTATGTAAAGCACACAGTGGATATTTAATTGGTTGGCGCTTATCGAAGTGCACTGGTGTGCGTTGTGCTGTCTGCAACAGTCAGAAATGCGTTTAATTAATAAATAGTATAATCAATCTGGCTGACTCATAGCGCATGCAAACAAGTTTGAAAAAAAATCACTTGAAAGCAGGGACCGGAAATAAGTTATTTATGAAAACTATATTTGAAACATTTACTATGAAGATAAAGTCATGCAAATCGGAGAATCAAACTCCTTTAATAACAATTATTTTTAATTTTTTTCATATCAGTCCACAAATAACAGTTTATTTCGAGTCGCAATATAAAAGTAATTTTCATTAAAGCATGAAAAAGTTAAGATTCTTCCAGAAAACAGAGTTGTCAAGACAAGTCTTGTTGACCCATTTTCGGCCGCTACCAGAAATATCCAATATTTTTTTAATTCCTTTTAAGGACTTACTTTTAGGACCTTAATCAAGCATATTTTTGGATTTTTTTGGTGTTTTCTTTAAAAATTTTTTTTAATAAATTTATAAAAATTCAATTTCAAATAAAATGTACATAGTTTTAGTCAAATAATAATCAAGCATTAAAATAAACAATTGTTGGCTTATATATGTACATACATGACGACTTCTGGCCAATGGTCTATTTTTCGACCACTGAAAAGTACGCGGTGCTGAGAGGTCAAAATATTTTCATAATCTTATGGATTTCAATTGATTGTGGTAATTTGGTAATTTGGTAATAAATCAATAATTCGCAAAGGTTGTATATTTTTCAGAATATTCAAAATATGACTAAAAAAATTCCTTTTTCGTGCCTTCGCCAACATCTCTAAATTTATCGTTTTTAAAAAAATTATTATTTCGAGGGGTTAGCAAAAGACCAAAGCTATTTTCTGCATCAAAAGTTCAAAGATATAATGTTTAAGTGCAGAGCTAGTCTCCTTCAAAGTGGCTGGTCGAAAAATCGACCAGCGGCCGAAAATGGGTTAAGCCGATATTTTATGAATCCAGTAGTACGATTAACGAAAATTACTTTTATATTGCGACTTAAAAAATAAAAGTCACTGAAGGATTTTTATTGATGACTTTTATAACTAAAAGTCAGTAAATGATTTTTATTGATGACTTTAATAAATAAAAGTCACTGAATGATTTTTGCTGATGACTTCAAAAATAAAAGTCACTGAATGATTTTTATTGATGACTTTTTTAAATAAAAGTCACCAGTAATTGTTATCATAGGACAACTAAAATAAAAATCGAAAAAACTGTTATTTGTGGACTAATCCGAAAAAATCAAAAATAATTGTTTTTATAGAATTTTTAAAATATAAATAAAAAATAACTCTTATCTGTTGAGTCATTAAATAATAGTAAAAAAATAACTCGTAAACATTGATTTTTAAAATAAAACTTATAACTGTTACGGTCCCTGCTTGAAAGTAATGAAAATTATTGTCTAGTTTATCAACTGGTTACAATTAGTAAAGAAGTCCTTTAACATGCGATAGCTACACATTTGAACCTGACATTGAAACAAAAAACAATTATTACTGTGACTTGGGGATTTATGCAAAACCAAAGTCAAAGAGCAAAAGCTGAAAGTAATTTTTTATTAAGAGTTTTAGTAGCAGAAACTATATTTCTTTCGACGGTATAATAATATTCTATTGAACTCACTCTAGATTTCTAGATTTCTTCCACAACTCGGATTTGCATGAACCACATGCTGGCAAAATGTTTATGTTAATTGTATGCATTAGCAAAAATTCTTTTCCCCAACTAAATACCACTGGTGCTGTCTTTGAAATCTTATAGGTTTATTGAAGAGTTTATAAGTTTTAGTAGTGTGCGACCGAAACAACTTTTTTGGGCCGAAACCGAATTTCGGTTTTTTTTTTTAATATTCGGCCGAAACCGAAACTTTCTAGTTGAAATAAAAATCACCATATCAAGCATTTTTTCCAACAAATGACTTTAAGTAAATAAACAACAAATAAACGAGCCTAACATAAATAAATAAATAGTTTTTAATAAAAACAATTTATTCATTTTTTTTAAATATAAACATAAAAAATTACCCTTTTGTACCTTTCTCGCTAATATTCAAAATTAAATAATTTAATATTATATGCTAAAAAAAGTATCTAAATTACTCCTCCTTCCACTATATATCTGCTCGGCTGCACTAACAAGCTGTTCTTTCGCTACACAATAAAATGTAAACAATATTCTAGAAAGTTTCGGTTCGGCCGAAACTGAAACCGAAACCACTTATTTGGGCCGAACTGAAACCGAAACCGAATATTCGGTCGGACACTAAGTTTTAGTTTGCGCACTAGGGTTATCTGGTCACTTTATTTTGAGACCATAAAAAGATCAGTAGTTACGCGACAAGCATTTGTTATATATTTACTTAAGCTGTCATTGAAATAAAGTCCAATATATTAAATTGGATTAGAAAAATATGCTGCCTCTCTAATTTTAATTACATAAAGCTTTATAAATAAAAAGCATGACCTAAGCGAGCGTTTACTTTTGTCTTGATGTGATAAAGTAACAGATAAAATTTCTTGGTAATGACTGTCTTTTCCGCTCTACGCCAGTGACGCATATTATACGGCCACCTACAATTAAAAACAGACCATTACAGTGGCTCATAACTTAAATATTTTTGATGTAATTTCTTCAAGGCACAATCGCTAGCATGGATTGCACTGACTGTCGTAGGAATCTTGGCATACAATTGCAAAATCAATGTTGATGCTAAGCTGAGCTATGGCTCGCTGATGAAGACCATATTTCTGGACCTGTACTTCAAAGGCAATTGCGATCCGAATGTCTATCAGAGCTACAACAAGCAAATACTGCAGTCAGTGCCCACAGTGCTGAGCAACGAGGATATAATGATCTGGGACTGTGTGTATCTGGGCGTGGCGGTCTGTTGGCTGATTGCATCGGTGCTATTACTGACGCGTAAGCTTAGTGAAATTTTGACCTGTAAATTCGAAAACTAACGGTCCCTCTTCGCAGACGTAAAGAAGGACTGCATACAGTCAACAGTGGGCGTTCTCTACACCTGGGTATTTGTGACGCTGTGCATCGCCCTAATGGATCTGGCATTGGGCATCATATTTGGCATTGATTATGGCCGTTTCAATAGCGAAGCTTACAACTACAATCTGAACTCAATAAATGCCGGAGCCATTTTGCCGAACGCCGTACAGTTGGTCGCCGCTGCAGTCACCGCCGTTTCAATGATGATAATCGCCCTCAAGGGCTTTGTGCTGTGGCTGATCAATGTGGGCCTACTGGTCTATTTGTTGGTGTTGGCCATGTTTATTACCACCGATAAGGACAACAGCGTGAGTACATTTTTAATAACATCATCGCCATTGTTACTGCGTGCTGTGTATGAGCCGTGATAGCGACGAATAATTTTAAAAATATTATTGTGTTGTGGCTATTCCTGTTGTGTCTGTCAATGGCTTTAAGTCGCCAAGCGCATGCATTGGCGTAGTGAAATATTTCGCCGTAGAAATTTTCAGCGTACAGAGGGCAAATATTGAGCGATGAATAATCGGATGACTGTTGGCGCGGATCTTTCCTCTGATAAGCGTTTAATATCTACATAGAAGGCGACACAAATTTTCAACTTTGCGATAAGGCAATTTTGCGTGGCTTTGTTGTTCTACGCGGTTTCCATTGTCTTTCGAGTGTGTGCGCATTTGAGAGTTTTATTTAATGACAACAATGACATATTTAAATAATTTAGCACAGTGCTTGCAAAAATTGATGCGCACTCTTAACCCTTTCGACCCCGAATTTTACCCTGTGTCTCGATATTACTTTTTGGTATTTATGAAAAATTTGCCTAAGGAGTGTGCACACGACATTTTAAGTCGCCACGCCTCTTTGTTAGAGTTCCAGAGCTAGTTTACTTTTGAAAAATTTTAGCTTAAAACGGGTTAAATAAATTTTGTATCAATATTTTTTAATTACAAAAAAAATAATTAATATTTATGGAAAAATACAAAATTATCACTTTTTGATTTTATTTAACCATTATTAAAAAAACAGGAGTTTGATCAAACGCGCCCAATTCGTAGACTTCAATTAGAACACAAACTTTCCCTGATATCGCTGCAAATTATTGGAAATTATTTTAGGGATAACAGTACAATTTTTGTAATTTGCTTTGAATTCACTTCCAAAAATATTAATTTGTTGGTGCCTACTAAAATTAACCCTATAAATCAATCGTAGCCTTTGCTGTAAGATGGTGAAGTTGCTCTCAGGCAACTTTTGGGTTGAAAGGGTTAAATAGGTTATTGAAATATTGAAAAATAATCATATTAGTAAGATAAGTTCTTAATACAAGTTTTGCACTCAACAGGACACGCTTTTCATGCCACGTAAGGAGTCTAAAGACATTCTGACCACGCGTCCACCAATCAAGGCCTATGAGGAGCAAATGTAAGTACCTCTAAAAAAATGTGCTTAAAAACATTCAACATTTAACATGTACGATTTTGATCTCTCTTCATCTCCGCAGCATTACTGAGTCGGTCTACACCAATGAGGGTTTTGTGCCCGACAATCGTTCGATGGTCACCGTTGAATTAAATGAGGAAGCGCTTACGCGTGCGGCGCGTATGTCTACCGATGTTTCGCTGCAGGATCACCGGTTCCGCAATGTCGATGCCTTCCAACAGTATCCACCACCGCGCTACAATAACAACAACAACAACAACAACAATATTAACAACAAACCGGAACTAGCTCGTAAGGAGGCCGCAGTGAGCGTTTCAGTGCCAGCTGGCGGCGTGGCCGTCTTTCCGGCGCCCGACTACTCGCCGCCCATGACGCGTGCAAGTCAGCCACAGCGCAATCAGCGATACTAAATAGTAGACGCGCTCAGGGTCGCCATAGTTTTATTACCCGAAACAGCTCCAATACACTTCCATGCACAGTAATGCGCGTCCGTTACCCGATTCATTTGACTGCCTATGAGATTTGGCGGTTCTTTTATCACAAATCAGCCTGCTACTGCCTGAGCTGTTGTACTTAACTTTAATAATTATTATTTTATTGTACTACAATATCGCTGATATTTTGTATTGGCATTTTGTTTATGTATATTTTTATTTATTCGACTGTAAATAACAAATATCTGCTTGTACATAATTTACAACAAATGCGAAATATACCAATAACAAAGCACCAACTACATACGAAATTTTGAATGAGGCTAATGATAAATCTTCACCTTCTTTCCCTGAGAGGATAAGCTAACGGTGTAACGTTAAGCTATAAAAAAAAAATAATAATGACCTCAATGAACGAAAGTTGAAACGAATTGGCAACGCTCCCGTTTACAGCAGCAATGTGATAGAAAGGCCGGTAGACTCATTGCCCATAATCGGTCCACTTTCATCTAATTTTTTGTATCACTTTTCGAATTGTTAACACGTTAGGTGCAATTCCACGGCCAAAAAATCCGCTAAGTTTGCGAGCGTAACATCAGTGTTAAAAGTTTAGTCTCTGGTAACATTCCCCATTTTTGTAATGGGTTTTCATAACGACAACACGTTCTTCCTTTGCGTAGCGCCCCATTTTTTTAAATTGTAACAATTATAATTGTAATAATCAATAATTATTGATGACGGTTGACAAATATGCTTCTATGTAGAGTCCGACCGATCCCAATTGTTTTGTCCGATGCCGATTAATCGGCCGAAAAGGCGAGTTTGACCGATGCCGATTAATCGGCCTAAAGGGCGAAAATCGGCCGATGCCGATACCGATGCCGATTACATAGAAAAAATAACACGAATGAATTCAATCAAAAACACAGTCTATTTTATAAAATAACAAAAGGATCTATTACATATTGCTTGTAATATTCTTTACAAAATAGCAAAACAACGAGAAAAGAAATAATTAAAAACTAAATAAAATAACAAGAGAATTCAGAATTCTAATACATTAACATGTATTAAAAATTAAATTAAATTAATTAAAAATAATATATCACATTGATCCACTGAGAGAGAAACAAAAATAGTGACGTAAATATTGCATACAAATTCAGTTTTTTATTACGATTTTTATAAAACACATATAAATTATTATACAAGTATATATTATATAAATTATATGAATATTAAAATTTGTACTCTCTAATTGCGACCCGTTGTACAGATGCAGTGGGAAGAAGTCAAAAAACAAATTTGGAAAAAATAAAAAGCCTGTTAAAAAAAAATGCTTCCAATTAAAAAAGAAGAATAAGATTGAAAAACTAAATGCCCCTTCTTTTGACATCCACATAAAGAGACGAACTGCATAGACATTTCGAGAAAATCTGTGTTTTTAAGAATACCTAGTTTAAAAAAAACATTTATAGGAAACATTTATATTAAACAGTATCTAAAAATACATTACTGAAAAGGGGAATAAGAACCCGTTGGTACAAAAAATGAAAACAAAGAAATGAAAGCAGAAAAATAGGGCGATAGCATCATCGACCGAAAACGGCGGATGTGACATCGGCCAAAAAAGGCCGATACCGATACCTATTTTTTGGCCGATGCCGATACTAGCCGATGCCGATACCAATTTTATTGGCCGATACTAGCCGATGCCGATAAATCGGTCGGACTCTACTTCTATGCTCCTATGCTTCTTAACTTTTTGCTACTCCTTCTATCCTACTAATTTCTTTGGGCTGACTATATTTTCTGCTGATTTCACTCTATCGACCAGTGACAATTGTTATATGACAAATATTATTTATTCGACTGGACAAACGTGTAAATGGACAACAATGTAACAATCATATACATACATATATACATATATACTTATGTATATAGTATGTATGTGCACAGCATGTCCGGGGGACAGGTCCACGAAGGAAATTTTTAATGGCCCTAATGGATGTTGTTGCTAGTTGTTCATTTGTTGATATTTTTCTGTGGTTGCCACTTTCAAGTAGACCAACTGATAAGACGTTGACGTCGGCGTTGCTCCCCAGCAGAGTTATTTGCATTTCGTATGTGCCCTTATCGTACGCGAATTGTCTCGGGCGTAATTGGCATTGCCGATGTGGTTGTTTTTGTTATGTCGACTCTGAACGAATTCCCTGAAAAACAAACAAACTACCGTATCGCTTAGCAATTTTTAATAGCAACAAAGAGTAGGTTTTTTTTTAGGTTGGGGTGGGAAAAGATGATCTTAGTGACATGACAGAATCCTCCCTCAAACGTTAGAGTTTAGAATTGAAAAAGGAAAAATTTAAAATAATTTAGTTAAAATTTAATTTTTGTAATATTCGCCTTTTTTATTTTTTTTCAAATTGATTTGTGGATCTTCGGCTCAAGGCAAAACGTAGTTGACGACTTAAGTGCAAAACTTAACTTGATATGACTTGAGTACTATGCATAAGTTGATATGGAATTGGTAGCAGTCTTGTATTTAGGACATTTGCGGTATGGAACTGAGACTATGAAAACAACAACAAATAATTACTGTACGGTAAAAATTAGCGCTCATTAAACGATCAGCTTGCCAGTAGCAGCTATGTTTTCATAATATTACTGTTTGAATCAATAAGTGGTGCGAGTTTTTCCAAAATCGTGAGTGTATTTTAAGCCCAAGCAGCATAAAGTCTAACGAAATCTTAGTGCCAACTGCCATTTTAAAGGAGCAGCGCAAACTAACGGGCCTTATAATGTCGATATATTTTTTCAAGTTGATGAAGGTAAGTGATGTCTTAATAGAGTTTTATAGAAAAAGGATTTTTGCAATCTTCTCTTTAATCTTCTATAAAGACTCTATTCACAGTATTCACAAAATATATCGACTTTCGCTCATTTAAAATGCAGATACTTAAATCCATATCCACATTCAATCATTCATCCTAACAGTCCCTAGCAAAGATTTTGCTACATCGACTTTTTGCAGTCTGGCAGCATTTTGATATTTTCTGCTGATTTCAGCCTACCGGCATTCCATTACGGCAGCTCCACTGGTGGTAAAAGCGTTTTTCAGCAAGTTTGCCTACGCCGTCGCTGCCCACTTGGACCTGTGATAACCCCTAGCATCGCTGTGCGGCGTCAAGTTCAAAAAATAAAGAAAACGCAGAGCTGATAACGCGGAGACATTCAAGCGACGCAGAGCTGTCTGTGCACATTCTCGCATTTGGCTCGAAGCATAGTGGACGGCAGTTGCAGTATTTTCGGTAAAAATGGCTTCATTTGCAAAGTTTGCACGCGTCGGCCTGCAGTTGGGTAATGTTACAGCGTCCGCGTTACGTGCTGGACCCGTCCGGCAGTGGCGTAGTTTTCATGTTAGCGGATTTCTGTTGGCAGGTGAGTTTGGTTTTATGCAATAAAATTCTAGGCGAACGAAAACAGCTGGCGACACAGTGCCTCTCAAACTATGTCACTTCATTGTGCCACCAGCCGGTAAGCCATATACGAAATAATGCTTTAATGTTTGTTTTTGCACCCTGCAGAGCGCCGCTTTACAGACAAGCATGAGTGGGTGACAGTGGACGGAACAGTTGCCACTGTTGGCATATCGAATTACGCACAGGAAGCGCTCGGCGATGTGGTGTTTGCACAGCTGCCCGATCCGGGCACAGCGTTGAAGCAGGATGACGAGTGCGGCGCTTTGGAGAGTGTGAAAGCAGCCAGCGAGGTGTACTCTCCGGTCAGTGGCAAGGTGATGGAGAAGAACACCAACGTCGAGGAAATACCTGGACTATTGAATTCCGATTGTTATGAGAAAGGTGAGTAGTGAATGCAAAATACACGCAAAATCGTATTCAAGCCAAACTTTACCTCTGTCCCCTGTAGGGTGGCTCTTTAAAGTGCAGATTTCGAATCCTGCGGAAATAGAAAAACTGATGACTGAAAAACAGTACGAGGATTTCCTCAAAGAGGCGGAGCATTAGCGCGTGTAAGGAAACTGTCATTTCAGTAGCATTCACCGCTTATCAATTGTCGCTGCATCAGCATTGCAACAAAAATATGAAAATTTGCAGGAGCCTGCCAGTAAATGTACATTTACATATGAGTTAAAGAAAATATTTTTAGATGCGAAATTATGATGAAAACGGTTTTGAACGCAAAGTACTATGTTGACGTTGCCTTTGAAATTTGCCATAAAAATGCTGTTGCAATGATTTACCTAGACATTTTTACATTTAATTTATATATCTTTGTAGTGTTACATTGTTAACTTTTAGATTTATATAAAATTCAAGTTCAATAAAATCGTATACATATATTTTGTGTTAGAAATATGGGAAAATGTCATACGAATTGTATTGCGGGAAAATGCAAAATTATCAGCAAATTAGACCATCGAATGTGGTAATGATTGAAGACCTTTTGCGTGATGTGCTGATCCTGAGACAGCGCAATTAAGATTAGCGACTCTAAATTGAATGTTTAATATTGTTTCTACATGATAACTCAGTCATTGAAACAAAAACTTTCAAAATGAATTTAAAGCGCGCGTGATCGCAGTGTGTATAGAAGTGAGAAGCGAGTGTATGGAAGAAGCTGCTGAGAATTATCAGTTGTTATGATGTGTGGAAATTGTAGGTGGAATTGCGTTTACTTATGCGGCGTGTTTTTATTACGTTGTATATATGCTGCTGTTTTAGACTGTTATGCATTTTCTTTTAATTTTTTTCAATCGTACATCATGAAAACGTTAGTTAAATTTCATATTAAAAACGTTTTATAAACTAAAAAATTGGTTTTAAATTACAATATGTATTATTTGCAGTGGCGCCCAAATATTGCTGATACAAAATATGGTTTCGAATGGCATTCGACTCAAAAGTTGTACGCAAACCTCCACCCCGAAATGAAATCCTGTGTGCGAATAATTTAAAAAAAAGAACAATACTAGTTAGGGATTTCAGATCGAATGAGCTTACTCGTAGCGAATTTGCACAAAAATATCTACATTTAGCCGCTTAAATTATTTTTATATTATATTGCATAATGTTTAGCCATTCTGAATGTTTTATTAAACGTGAATTAGAATTGTGTTAATTTTCTATTAAAATTTAAGTATAGCTATTATTTTTGATTCAATTGTAAATGACATTCATTTTACGTCAAGAAAAAAAAAATATGAAGTATAATCTCGATAATCCGGACAATTAAAAACCGGACATTGGTGTCCGGATTACAGAGTCTACAATAGAAATTGAGTGTCCGGATTACAGAGTCTACAATAGAAATGAGTGTCCGGATTACCGCGTTGTCCGTATTAGCGAGTGTCCGAATTATCGAGATTATACTGTATATATAAAAATGAATGGAATTATTGCAATTTGATTTGGAAATTCTTTCTTGCTTTTGGCTATAATAAAATGATAACATTTCAAACTCAGCTGTTTGCATAAAATGTAACCCTGCATTACTATCGTCAGGGTGGAATCCACCCTGTGAGTTAAATTTCTTATTAAAATATAGATTTTTTAACCAAAACCAACATAAAATTATAATATGTATAATATAATTTGCATATTTCGGAAGGTTTTAGAGTATATTGCATTTGTATTAAGAAAGCAATTACTTTTATATAATTGTTTTTATAAGTCATTGGGTGTGTTACACCCACGTTACAACATTGCTGGGTGCTTGACACCGATTGTTAGTAATGAAGTTAAATTTTTTATAAAATACATTTACATATTTTTATTCACTTTTTGGCGACAATTTTTTTAAATAACGTATAGACCATTTACTTAGTCGAAAATCCTTACAAATTATGCTCTAGGATAAGTTACAAAATTTTGTTTATGACTTTTTTGATGATATTTTAATTTAATAATTACCGAATTATTTTAAGTTATGTCAATTTTGCTGATCGTTTTTTCATGTTAGGACAATTTCGCAAAATTTAAAAATTTTAAATGACAATTAAAAAGTCGAAAGAAAAATTTTGAAAATACGAAATTAATTAATTTATTTGAGAATATAAACTAAAACTGTTACAACTTTACTTAGAATTAACTCCAACAAAGATTTATTTCGCGAAAAGTTTCACAATTTCAATCAGGACTCTTTTGCATTGAGCTGCAGCTATCAAATAGCATCAAACTTCTCGACACAACTAAAAATAAGTCACTATATGTAGCTATAAAAAAGATAGAAAAGCAAAAACAATATGCTGAAAACGTGAAATATATGTTTGCAAAATCTAAATTAACCCAAACTGCACCTGTTGCTATGAATCAATCAATTCAACATTGCCAGAAATGAACGCAAGCTATGACGACATGTGTGATAACCTTAAAAAGTAGCAGGTATATTGTTGATTCTTGTTTGAGTTTTTACGCAAAATTTTACCTCGGTCCGAAAAAAATTGATTAATAATAATTTATTACTTATTTTTTTAGCTTTCTAAATCACTAAGCCCAAGAAACATAGCTTAAATATTGTGCAAGATGAGGCTATTTGTCCAATACACCTTTTTATTTCATCGTTTTTTCTTGAAATGAGATGCACATAAACAAATGTTTATATTAAATAAATGAATTAACAAAATGATACAGTTTATTTTTGTTTTTACATGTTATGATGTTCTGATTATGAAAAATTGTATTTCTGTTTATTTTACCTCAATGGATAAGTAAAACGGATAATCAAAGTTGTGGGCGGATTACACCCATAGTTAGTAATGGAGTTAGTGTAATAGGCGATAGTAATGCAGGGTTAAATTTGCTTTAGAGTCCATACAATTACTGCTTACATACATACTGTATGATTTTTTTCACTGGCACTACAGCCGTATCTCGTAGCATGCTTCTAGGCATAAGAATGGCTCGGTTAGGCATGAAGTGTGCGTAAACTGCCTTTAGTGAAACAAATGTAATGGGTCCCGCAACATCACACAGCAATGCCCAATTCAACGTGCTAGTCGCGTGTGCCGCGCTGATAAGCCAAAGACTGTGCACATTGCTCCTGAACGCCGCAAGATCGTCTCAGGCATCAGGTGATTATGAAATCTGTGGTGCGGTCAGGCGTTGGTGTTAACGTGATCGTGCACGTCACCAGTGAATGAAAGCGAAAAAGATTTAAGAAAAATATTTAGGATTCTTTAAGAGCCGCAAAGCGAGCCCCTCAACTAATCACTGCGATTGGGTCGCATAGTTTCAAAATATCCACTTACCGCCAATGACCGGAATTGATGTATTCCTTGCCGTTCGCAGCTTATCAGACACACATCGGGATGAGCACAGCAACAGTCGCCATTCATGCTTCCATGCGGCACGATCAAACTTTGGATACTGCCAGTGATGCACGAGGCCAGTGTCAGACCATCATTTGAACATGTCATGCCCACTGATAACATTAGAAATGCCATTTGAAATCGCCAGTGTGACTCGCTGGCTGGCAGAATATCGCTCTCCGATCAGTGAGCGCAGTTGTTGTTCTCATTGCAAATTGTGAATTATTGGTGCCACTGTTATCTCGAGAAGTATTTGCCCCGATCAGCGCCAACAAATCATCGTCTGGGATATAGTAGAACGTTTGGAACTTGGTATCAGCTTGCCGCATACTATCAACCGCACGACAGACATGTGTTTGAGTGGTGCTATCAGTTCTTTTTGCCAACGCGCTGATTGCTGGTAATGTTTTTAACAGATTGCCACAAATTAAAATGCGATCCTCTCGTGCGTACTTTGTTGTGTTGATGAGTGTAGTAGCTTGATTCCATGATATCTTTTAGCGTGATTTGAAGTATGGAATATTTTTAATTAGCTTTGCAAGAAAATCTTTGCAAGAAAATCTTTGCTTAATTATTGTGGCAAATGTACTAACGAGCGCTTATTAGTTGTTGCTGTTATTGTATCATCAGTACATTAGTCGGCTTTAAGTGCGTTTTTATTAATCAACTCGCGCTGTCAGTTATCATAGAACTGTTGAGAATTGCTTTTTATTATCGAAATTGAAAATCATGATAACAGCAACTAGCACTATTAAAGCATCTATATTCTAAAAAGATTGGTGAATGGGCATTTATTTATATTGGCAGTCAGAATTACTATTGTATTGTAGCGTAATTTGCAAAATGTAAATAGAAAAAAATCGATTTGTTGGCGAACTGTAAGTGCAATCAATGTCAATAGTCAGTTCAGAAGTTACAACGATTCGAGGTATTGTACATGGTTATTCTGCAGCCATGACAGGTATTCACAATACATCATATCATTCTCCTCAATTCATTATGCTAACTTTACCTAACACGGGATTCTATAATTTACAGGGACATGCCTTGAATAGTTTTGAATCGGAAAGCAATATCAACAATGCTTAATTCGGTAGTAGTTAAAAAAAAATATTAATGTGTTAAGTATTACACTGTGCGACAAAAATTAAAAAAAAATTTTCACACTGGAAAAAATCCATATGGGCGTGAAACTAGAGACCAAACAAAGTAATACTGCGTACTCAGTTTTTAATTTCTACATCCTTTGTCCTTTTAAAAGGACTTCAAAAATTTTAAGGGGATAAAAAATAAAAAAAAGATAAAAAATACTTAACCTCGTTGGAAAATGGCGATATGTATATCAAATGAAAGAGGAAAGGCTCAAGAATTTAAATAAAATTTACTTTTTATCTATTTGTAAAGAAAGGATATGAAAAAGGTCCTTTGAAAATTTTAATCCTTTATATCCATGAAAATGTATATAGAATTTTCTTGAAAAGTAAGTATGTTAAAACCCAAAATCTCCTTGATCACGTGTCAAAATTTCATTATTCTCGCTTCATTGATTTTGTTTGATACTCAAGTACATTAGAATTTTTGTACTTTATTAGAATTGCAGCTTCCGCCTTTTTTTTAATAACTTTCGAACTAATAAAGTTAGAGTAATGAATTTTTGACACGTGATCAGAGAGATTTGGGAATTTAACATACTTACTTTTCAATAAAATTCTATGTAAATTTTCAAGGAGATAAAGGATTAAAATTTTCAAAGGACCTTTTTCATATCCTTTTTTTTACAAATAGATAAAAAATTAACTTTGTTTAAATTCTTGAGCCCTTCCGCTTTCATTTGATATACATATCGCCATATTCTAACGAGGCTAAGTATTTTTTATATACATATTTTTTATTTTTTATCCCTTTCAAAATTTTGAAGTCCTTTTAAAAAGACAAAGGATGTAGAATTGAAAAACTGTATTTGGTCTCTAGTTTCACGCACATATGGATTTTTCCCGGTGTGAAAAATGCTGTCGCACGGTGTTATAAAACGTTAGCAAATGTGGAAGATTTTTATTATTTTAATTATTATTAATTTTTATAATTATTATATATTTATTATTAGTTATTATTTTATTTTAATTATTATTTAAAATTTTAACAACACTGCTTTCGGGAAAAATCCGAGTTCGTATTTTTCGATTCTTGCAAAAATACCAATAACCGTGCACTGCGAACACACACACACACACATACAGATTCCACCGCACGCGCATGCCTCGCGCGAAAAACACAATTTTACTAATGTTGTTGTTGTGAATGGGCATTTGTTTACAATATACGGTGAGCGTATGGTAGCCACTGACATTGCCAACAGCTGAGTGGTGCTCTCGTTGGAGCGCGTCGAACCGCCGAGCGTTGCTCGTGGAGCTTTTCGCTGCTGTTGCATTGTGCTTCGCCTTCGGCAGCACAACAACAGTGCCCAGTCGCACTGTTGTCGACGACAGTGCAGAATAGTTAACTGTATTTGAACTTCTGCGTCTGCGAGTAAAATCAAAACAAAGGCAAAAGCAGCCAACAGTGAAAAATCGAAACGCATTGTAGATTTGCGCTCGGCATTCACTTCAGCTTTCAGTACGCGAGTAGTATTCACGTCGATTGGACGGCGACTACTGCAGAAAGTTGACGTTACAAAACCAAAAACAAGAAACATCATATTAGTGAAACATTCGAATTGAAATCCTTTGTATCAACTCAGCGATTCGACGTCAAGGCATCGTCGTCCCTTGGCAGACAACACTTGAACGCAACCTTGCGCGACTACCGATTCCGCACCAACACTGCGCACAGTTTTTCGTGTCAAAACATAAATAATACAGAAAAGTATAATCAAAACATAAATCACAGCACAGCAAAGTGAATAGCAATTCGCAGAAATTGCACTTTGAAAACGCTAAATCAAGCGCGACCAAACCGAAAATAGACGCTGCAAAAATGCCATCGGAAAAATCAATTTACCACCCGAATCCGGCGCTCAGCCGCAACGCCTACATATCCAGCATGGCCGAGTACAGGAAATTCTACCAGGAGTCCTTGGACAATCCCGAGGAGTTCTGGGCGCGCGTCGCCAAGCAGTTCCACTGGGAGACGCCGGCCGACACCAAGAAATTCCTGCAGTACAACTTCAACCTCAGCAAGGGTCCCATCTCCATCAAGTGGATGGAGGGCGCCTCAACCAACATTTGCTACAATCTGTTGGATCGTAACGTGCGCAACGGACTGGGCGAGACCATTGCCTACTACTGGTAAGCGCAATGAAATACTGTTGCAATTTGGCCAGTCCGGTCGAACTGGCCATGCAAGTGTCCTGCATGACGCACAATGCGCGCGAATACTTTGTGAGGATGTGATTTTATATGTGCCTTTTATTTTTGCGCTATTGTTGTCTGCTGCCTTGCAATCTTGTATTGATTTTTTACTTCGCTATTACGAAACGCGACTGGCGTGGCGCAAGGCGAGATACACGACTACAACAAAAACTGCGATAGCACTCAGTACAGCAAGGATACAAAAGTCATCTGTGTAGCCGTGCTGAGTGTGGCCCAATGTGTTTGCTGGTTGGTGGGGTCGTGGTGGCCCAAATGTGTGAGTGGCACGAAGTGGTGGTGATAGGAGGGAAGAGTTGTGGCAGCGCTGGGGATGGGGGCGCTTGCACAGTGTTTGAGAGATCTAATATTTATTGGTATAGCGTGACACAAGCCAATGTGGAGTGCGATAGGTTGACGTGCAGTGGCCTGAAGTTGGGCTAAGCGCAGTGTGACCTTTTGTGGTGGCATAGCGGATTTTCTAAAAAAAATTTCGTTGGTTTTATTTTAAAAGAATTATAAATACATACATACTTCAAAGTGATGCATACATTTAGTGATTAGTTTTTAGGAGTTTCAGTCTATAAGTTAATCATAGTTTTGCTTGAATTTGTTGTTATTAGCGTGATTGATTTTTTCAATTTTGTTTTGTCAATTCTAATTGGAAGTGATACTTGCACATAAAAGACACATAAAACTGTCTCATTTCCTTTTGCTTTGCTTGAGGAAAACCAATTTCGATTATTTTAGCCTTGGTTCCTAATTTTTAGACGTTGAAAGAATAGGTATGTCTTTTTTAATATTTCGTACATTGGATTCAAATCTTTGCATAAGCAAAATTACTTGAATATTTAAATCTTTTGAGTAGTTAATAAATGTGTATACTACTTTTGTTTACTACTTTTGATGTTTAACTTAACGCATCCTATGCAAGCAGTCCTGAACAATTCTTACATCTATGCAATGGTTCTCAAATATAAAACAATTTTATAGCAATCATACAAAAATCTCGTACGTAATGTATTCACTACATTTTAAATGGTCGTCTTGGTTTGCGCATTGACCAACGTGCAGCGGGCAGCCTTGCCAGCACATGTGCAACAAACAAAGTAAATCGTAAAACCCATGACATGTGTCGAGTCAAATTCCAATGAAGTGAATCCCTGTATTTATTTGCGTTTCGTATGGCTTTCTTTTATTTGCCTGATGAGCATTTCAACACATCATTTCAACATTCGCATCAAACGCAAAATAATCCTAGCTGGAAAGTCCTTTGAGACAGTTTTCGAACGATTTGCATATTGTTGCTTTGAAATACAAAACGTGTCAGGAAGGAGTTGGTTCGTTTGAAATTTTTTTGCAGCCGGATATTAGAGGATTTTTTTTTACAAACACTACAACTCGTTTTTAGGTTTTACACAAAGTTCTTTAAAATAAACTGAAGTAAATGAAGAAAAGAATTAAAATAAATAATAAATAATACAAATATTTTATGATAAAGTAAATAATTAATTGACACAACACAAAAAAATAAATTGTTCAAAAATTGTATACAATGAGTGTGGGCTCTTCGTGCAGGGCACATGCACACATACACACAAATAGGTACATGTTTTATATCATACTTATGTGTTTTTTTTGAGGTAATTTGTTGTTGTGGAGCTAAGGTCTTCTGCGGCCTTTTGCATTGTTGTTCTGATGCATGTTAACGTCTTTGCATATAATTTGAAGAAAATTTAGAATAAAATCACATTTCCCGAAATGAATACAATTTCCAGCAAAAACAATTACGGCATTAAAACTTAAAAGTGTGTATCGACATGCGAGCATATGGAACAATCTGTTTGCATCTGTGCGAAAGAAAGCACAGCTCTACAGATATGAAATCATACCATACCGTGTATGTATGTATGTATGTGTGTCTAGGTCTGTGCATGCACCTTAGTTTTTATTATTATACAATTGTCTACTGACCAGAGTTCAATAGTGCCTTCTCATTCGCGCCGACAATCTTTTGCTAATGATTTGCAAATTTAAAACATGCGCCAAAACAATTTTGCGTGCGACGTTCGAATAGTTCCACAAATTACAGACTACTCGCGCGTTAGCGCTCGGTACCTGATTGAATAATAGGTCGACGTACGATTTTCATAAGCCGATAGGAATTCTGGAAAATTAGCAAAATCGTTTGAGACTTTCCTGTGCGTAGGAGGCCACTGACGCCCCAATTGATCGATATAAAGCGGTTAGTTAAGAACATAACATGAGCTATGCAATAATTGACTATTTTGAAAAGTGATTAAAAGTGCTAAAACGGGTCTGAAATACATTGCTTAAAAATTATTATTTTTTTTATAAAACATAAAGCGTTATCTTACGTTTGGCTACATTTGTTTTTCAATTGAAAACTTGTGATTAGAAAACTTTTTTAGATTCAAAATTAATTTTGTAATAAGAAATTCAAAGTGCAAAGAGTTTACTTTCTAAATCTATCTTAAAATAAATTTATGCAGTCAGAAGGGTCATGAATTGAATGTCGACTCAACAACAAGAAAAAAAGACATTTCTATAAACTTTTGCCCCATCAACAATCATGTTAACCAAGAAATCATTAGTTGTGGAAATTTGGCAAGTAACTAAAATATACAAAAAGTCAACTCGACTTGGATTTCTGGATTTTTCTCTGAGTTGAAGCCGATGAAAATTTTCGAACTGCCATTCCGAGTTGGCCCAAAGTTGTTTGTTCCTTCGACATGAATGCCTAGTCTTGCTTTATATGTACACAATGGAGGATTCAGGGGGGTTTTGGGGGTTGAAACCGTCCCCCCCGAAATATTAGGATCGACTTTAAAACTACATACAAGTTAAAAGGCATTTTTTATCATTTTATTAATATTAAAAATTACTTTTTGAAACCCCCCGAAATATTTTTCTGAATCCGCCCCTGTATGTGCACATATGTACATACATATTCATATAATATATAGATAGTTTTTCCAACGGAAATTTTGTATTTTAACAATAGGCTCATAAAATCAGATCAGTATATTGCCGCAACTTAAGTTATGCAAATGAATTGCGCCGCTTCAAAAGTCGCATCAAAAAGTCCAATATGCATTCAGATATATATTTGCATATTCATGTGATTGCATTTAATTGTTGAAAAATCATTATAATTTAATTGTTTAGTTTATCTGGCAATTCATATTTAAATTTTTCATTTTCTTATTTTTTAATTCCTGTTTAAAAACTTTTCAACAATTTCGCAATTTTCTCGCAGAATTCAAACAACAACAAAAACAACACAATTGCTTTAGTTCGTATTAGTTAGTATTTTGATTTTAATGCGCCTATTTTGAAATGGAAATGCTGTTTACAGTAAATGGCATTTTGGCAGCATGTTAAGCAATTTTGCCAAAGCTTTTCAGATCGTTCCATATCATAAACATTTTACATTTCGTGTGCGATTCGAAAGTTGCCCATGTGCCAAAGTATCTGCGACATGTCCAATCAACACTTAAGCGTTAACGCAACCCTCAGTGGACAATTTCAGCTGGCCGCCGCTCAGATGATGGGCCGAGAGACGAGCGCGGCACCGCCTGATTCAGCGCACGCGGCGTCCAAAGTGCACGCCGAAAGCGAAGGTAAATACTCGCACAGTGGCGCGCTTCTTGCAAGTCGAAGGTTATCGTTGCCCGGCCGGCAGATGTCACGCATCCTTCACTAGTTTGTTATGGTAAACTTTTTTGCAAAATGTTAGATTTGCATGAAAAACGCGGGCGATAAGCAAATGCCATTTGACTTCACACTGAAGCGCTTCACACAGCCAGCCGCAAATGTGTTACTGGAATCAGCGCTCAGATACAGAAAATATAATCAAAAATTGAAATATCCCATGTCGAAATTTCGAATTCTGCTTTCCAGGGGTGGATTCAGAAAAATATTTTGGGCGGTTTCAAAAAGTAATTCTTTAATATACATAAATCGTCGCCTGAGAAAACGATTGTCGTATGTGCTATGAAATTCAAAGGAACATACGACATTCGTTTTCCGCAGCGACGAAATGTTTATGTGCAAGCCTTTTAATTTGAATGTGGTTTTAAAGTCGATCCTAATATTTTGGTAGGGGCGGGGGTGGGAGGGTTCAACCAAAAATCACCCCCTAAATTCGCCACTGGTGCTTTCGAATCTACTTAGCGAAATGTATATCAATTAGAAAGTAATTAAACCGGCTTGGGCTCGGTTTTGGCGTGAGAGTTATTGCTTCAAGGGCAGTTATTCAATTAGTACGAGTATGCGTTCAATTGTGGATTAGTCTGACGATGTTAACACTAGAGAGACTGCAAGTTTTTCATACCTACCAAATAATACATATTATATACGCTGATATCTCGAAAAGTACACATCGGATTTGGCTAATTGTAATTTTAGAACCATAACTGTAGTTATTGGGTTCTACAATAATAAATAAATGTCATCAAAACAAAAGTTGATAGAAATACTAAAGAAAGTACAAAGAAAATACAGCAATGGTCTTTCTAGTGTTAAACGATGTAGGTAATTCTTACGAAGCTAATTGCAGTCAGTCGTGACTGCGCACTTACGGGTTGCAATGAGGCGTTTATGTGAAATAACAAATAATTTTTTGGCGATTTTGGGGAACTCTCACCATGAAACATATATACTATTTTACTATATCTATCAATATTCATACAAAACTATTCAAGAGCACAAGCAATTTAAAGGATACTTCAAGTATCGCATGGAATGTTGCTATCAAACTGAAACTTTTTAGAGTGAAATAAAAAAATTATTTTAAATTATTTTAAATTAATTACATTAAATTTTAAATGAAAAGTACAAATAAGTGAAATGAGTTGTGTTACACTATTAAATAAGCCCGTTCGGCTAAGCGTGGGACCTATTACGGTTCGCAAAACTGCAAAAAAATTTTCAAAAAAATTAATTTCGAATTATATCTCTCTAAGAGTACTTTCACCAAGTTTGAAGTCAATAGGCCAATCGGTTCAGGGTTTTTGCGTAGTCTTTTCGTGTTCGAACATTAACCCTTGGTTCACCCCGTTATAAGTTTGATTTTTGAAAAATTGAAAAATACGTGTCGAGTTATTTTTTATTTGGAGTATTTTTACCAAGTTTGAAATCAATAGGCCTATTATATCAAGTTTCTTCATACAACACCTTAACCCATGTTTTGCCCCTTTAGACCCCGAATTAAAAAAAATCCCGTCTTAGCGGAGGTTCACTTTTTAAGATGTACCTACAGTTAAAATTTCATATTTGTAGCTTCAGCGGTGTGGGCTGGGCGATGGTGAATCAGTCAGTCAGTCAGGAAAAACAATTATATGTATATAGATTAATACAAAGTTTTACCTGGTCACCTTATCTACTGTAATGTATGTATATATATAATATATATATATAAAAATAATAATAATCCCGCGCACGCGACTTATGACGCCACAAAAATTCGCAAACTATCTACGAATCACCAGAAGCTTGAGCCAGACAACCGCCAATATCCCTTAAAAATCGTACAAATCGCCGACTGATCATACCACCCCAACATTTCATGCTACGTTCAAAATCACGCGATCACCATCGCCTGATAACTCACAGCCAATTGGAGGGCAATAACGTGTTCTGCATTTTCCAACGTTTAGTCACATTTCTGGCGCTGCGTTACCAACAAATTTTGTATGTTGTTGTATGCGGCTGCCATATCCAACAATCGCGTAAGCCATTCCCACTCTCGCTCTCACGTGCTCTCACTGATCATTGCTGTTCACACATATGTTTTTGTTGCTTTCTTTTCAACCAATTTGCAAGAACTCTCCTAGCAAAACTAAAGAGTTGTGCCATCTGTTATAGGGCTCGGAAAAACGCTAAATCAAAAACAAAAACAACATTTTACCGGCAAAAAAGCCGGCTCGTCGAAATGGCCAACGTAATGCGCTGAAGAAGAAGAAGCAGTTGCCGACACAAGCATGTTTTCTGTCTTGCTGCCAACTGAGTAGTTGAAAATTTAGCAAATCGCCAAGTGTGGGGGCACTCTGATAATTAAGCCGCATAGATTGATATGTTTTTGTTGTTGTTATCATATTCGACTATTGTGGGCGCGTGCGTAGGAGGAGGAGTGTTTAGACGGCGCAAATATGGAGTGAGGCAGTCTGCGGTATGTTCAGCTGTATTTATCGTAAAATTTAATTAACGCAAAATAAATAACGCGATTTGTTGATGTATGGTATGACGACTTACATCATTACGTTCTCTTTTAAGATATTAGTTGGAGTATTTCAAATAAAAATAATTTTTTAGAGTATTAAAATGACCTTTAGAGAACACGGAATGGAGTGAAATAAGCTTCGGCAGGTTTAAAATTGTTTTTCACAATAGCCAAATGTGCTTCAAAAGTTCATTTTAAAAAAATAATTTGTCCAGGCCCCTCTTACAACTTAACTTGCATGCATGCACATGCATTCTCATTGTTTTTTTACATTTTGAATATCAGCGCACTTTGGGGGCTCGTCTTATCTTACTGCCATATATGGTTTTTCTTAAAGTGTTTTGAAAACACAAATAACCTACTAAAACCCCACGAAGCGAGATATTTTCAAAAATCTGGCAGTCTAAGAATAGTACACAATAGTACACATTTCAAATGCACTTCCTCTCCCTAAATCACGAGTTATTGATGTTGTTTTCACACTCACTACAGCTGATAAAAGAAACAACAACTTCAATAAAAAACGAAAACCTCAGCCACTTAAAAAAATTCGCGATAATGCACAGACAAGTACATAGATAGAATGTTAAAAATATTTTGTTTTGTTTGTGCCGTTCCGGATGATAAACGCTTATCGAAATATTCAACAATTATTATGATTGTCGAGCATGCATGCGACTCTGTGGAAGTAAATACGCGTCAATCGAAAGTCTATCACAAAAATGTCTGCCCGCAAAGTAGCCGCACAAAATTTGTGTACACAGTGTAAACGTGCTGGCTGGCAGCAGGGACTGCACACGAAAGCGTCGTAAATGTTTTGGTCTATAAATTAAAGTAATACAAAAACATCACAACAAATGATATTTGTGTGTGCACGCGAAGTGGCTCCACCCTCTTTTCTGTTTGTTATTTATAAAACAGAAGAAAAACAGTGAACTTACTGATAAATTTATAGGCCAAAGCGGAAGATTAGTTTTCAAGCCTACACGCAGATGAAGTGTTCGTGAAATAGTGGCTTAGTAGTGAATTTTTTTTTAATGCAACCGCTGATTAGGAACTTTATAAATCCAAAATAAACAAATATGTATAAATTACTTGGGAATGGTCCAAATTGTATTTTGTTCTTCTTGTTAGATTCTTCTGTTATCTTGGTAAAGCATACTGAAATTCGTATACTACGTTTACATTGAGTCCAAATGCGTAATTTGGGCGAAAATTCTCAAATAAATGCAAAGCCAAATCAGGCATTTTCCCATACAAATTCAGATCTACGAAATGACTAATTTAAACAAGACAACGAAGCAATTGCGATAAAACATAACCAATTGTATTGAACGCATCAAAAAATGAAGGCGCCTTCAAAAGCTTCGAAAGCTTTTACCTCTTTTTTACAATTCCAAATCACAACAAACGAAAAATTTAAAAATGGAAATTTTGAATTGAAATTTTCGTCTGCTTGAAATCTGTAGAATATTCTTAGCATATAAGGTATGTGATATAAACACTTTGAAATGACTCATTTGTAATTACGCATTTGGGTTCAATGTATTAGCGTATAATAGTAGTATTAGCTTTAAATGCATACGACGGACAGGTCTTTCCATCTTCTCATTGCCACCGAATGAATGAAACAATCCAGAATTATTATTTGTATCTCATAAACTATCGTATCTGACTATTTAGTTAGAAGCAAAGTTCATGTTTTCTTGAGGCCGCATAGCGCTAATATTTGCACTGTATTTTGCTTTGTGTCATTTATATTTTGACAACTTATATCAGTCTGTATTGAAATGTTGATAATTGAGCTGAGCTGAGCTTAAATATACTTAAACGCTTGTAAAATTTGTCTTTAACCCTCCGTTCAGCACATGTTTCATTTGTCACATTGCTAGTACATGGGTCTGGACAGCCCTCAACACATTTTCATACACATATTTACCTCGAAATGCGGTTTTTGTGAGAGTTTTACGTGGATTTGTATATCTTTAAGATGCGTTGCTGCCAGTTTTTGTATATTCCAATGAGTGAGCATATTTTGAACATATATAACAGGTCTACATATTGGAGGTTTGAAAAGTGAAACATGAAAAAGTGCTTTTGGTTCAATTTTATCTTTTAATATTTTTTATTACAAAACGCATTTCAATGAACTTTATAAGAAAAATACAAATAATTATTATGATGAACAACAGCTAAAACATGTGTAGTCGACTCTTGAGTGTATATTACACCAAAACACACGAAAAATTCGGTATACTCGCAAAACTAGGGGCCAAATGTAGTAAAACTGCGTTTTTAGTTTTTCTCTCTGACGTCAGGATTTTTTTTAAGAGGACTTTGAAATTTTAAGGACATTTTCATTTCAGAAAATTATTTCAAAAATTAAGCCCACTGTAGAATAACAATAAGGGTATCAAATGAAAGAGAAAAATCCGTAGAATCATAGAAAATTTAATGTTTTGGTGCAAAAGGACGAAGAGGTATTGAAAATGTCCTTTTAAAACTTTATCCTTGAATATCCTTGAAAATTTCCAATATTTGTTTTTGAAAAAAATATATCTTAAGGACTAATATGTACACTACCACATCCTCGAATTTCGTCCTTCTAACTTTAATAGTTTAGGATATACAATTTTTAATAGGGGTACCGGTTATTTCGTGCGGTTTTTTGTGGAAAATTGAAGCTTTATTGTGAAAAAATGGTTACAAATTTAATATTCAAAGTATTGTCCATCACTAGCTATAAATTTTTCCCGTTTTTCTGGCAATTCACGAATACCCTTTCTGAAAAATTCGGCCGGCTTTTCCGCTATCCACGAATCGATCCAATTTTTGACTTCTTCATAATTGGAGCAGTGCTGGTCAGCCAGGCCATGTTGCATTGATCGGAAGAGATAGTAATCGGATGGCGCAAGGTCTGGACTATACGGCGGTTGGGGTAGGACATCCCATTTGAGCGTTTCAAGGTAGGTTTTGACGACCTGTGCAACATGTGGCCGAGCATTGTCATGTTGCAAAATTACCTTGACGTGCCTTTGTTCATATTCCGGCCGTTTTTCGCGCAGTGCTCGGCTCAAACGCATCAATTGTCGTCGGTAGACTTCACCTGTGATCGTTTCATTCGAGCAATGTCTCCAATTCGTGATCTTCAAACTTTTTTGGCTGTCCGGGCCGTTCATCGTCCTCCAAGTCAAATTTCCACTTTTGAACCGTGCAAACCACTTCTGGCACGTACGCTCAGCTAGAGCATGCACACCATACACTTCCACCAAAATACGATGACTTTCGGCAGCCTTTTTCTTCATATTGAAGTTATGAAGAAGTACTCCCCGCAAAAACACTTTATTCGGCACAAAATTCGACATTTTCAGAGTAAAAAAAGTATTGTTGTTTACGCTTCAGCTAAATGACACAAACTGATTCTGAAACTATGTGACAATAGCTTTCCAACACATATTTGGAAAGGTGAATCACTGTTCACAAAATCAAGTTACGCCATCTGTTATAAAACCGCACGAAATAACTGGTACCCCTATTATATTTCTCCTTATAAAACAAAAATATATTGCACCGTACGACAAAAATAAAATATTTAACTAACTCATGTATAAATCGTTATGCTGCTAATACTGGAGGTTAAATACACTAATTCTGCAATTTCAAAATTGCGTTTGAACCTAAGTATTTTTTTTTTACAAGACATTGAAAAATTAAAAATTGAGTTTTCTTCAATAAATCTCATCCAAGAGTAACAAGGTGAATGCATAAATAATAATTCGACCCGTATTTAATAAATTTTTGAGAATCAAAATTTAACTGAACCAACAATGAGTTAAGATTTGTTTACGGGAAGACTCGAAAAACATGAACCGATAGGCCTATTGACTTCAAAAATTGTAAAAATACTTGAAATAAAAGAATTTTACACCCGTTTCTATTTTCAAAATCAAAATCTAGCAAACTAAAAGAATTTGTTTAGAGTAAATGTGAAAACTCATGATCTAGAGGGCCTTTTGACTGCAACATTTTTTGAAACACTTGACATCAAAGATAATAGACATATGTTTATTTTTAAATCAAAATCTGACGGGTCAACAATGGGTTCAGAATTTATATCGGGGGAAACAAGAGAGCTTGCGTGTGAAGCCGCGGGGCCCAGCTTATTATATATTTTATATATACACCCGTGTTGTGCGTGTGAATTTGTACGCGGGTGGAAGGGACCTACAGTTTTATGCCGGTTCCGAACGGCAGGTTGGGAGCTTTTTCATAAGCAATTTTTACTCTCAGAGGTTTGCTATTTCCAGCTGAGAGGACAGCCACCGAAAGAGAAAACGAGTTTTCCCGTTATTTTTTTAGGTTTTATTACAGGCAGTATTTGAACCTGAGGTTGCTACCTGCGACTCGCGGTCCAACGTACTAACCGACTGAGCCACGGCGACTGAGCCTTTAAATAGGGAAACAAATTTGAAGCAAAATACATAGGGATCTGGCCAAATCCATGTGCTAAAAATAGGATGTATAGGTCGAAATATCTTTATAATTATCGTTGTGTGAGATTTTTTGTCCTATTTCTTTTAATGACCGATAGATGATAACACTTTAGGAGATGTCTGAAAATTTGAATTTACTGTCACAACTAGAAGTACAATTAAAATGCAATTAAAATCGAAAAAGTTCTAGCCAGAACGGAGGGTTAAGTAAAAACTTACAAAATATCCAATATCCAAGTTGGTTGCTATGTAATTCAGTCTTTTCCACAAATGTCTTTTAAATACGTTCAGCTCACCAATTAAAAGCTAATCATATGTTTCGATACAAATGTCAGCGACGAAGCACACATAAAGAAAGCAAAGTTCTAGCCAACGCTTACCGTTCACCTTAACCAATAAAAACAATTAGTGTTTCGGTCTATTTTTGATTTGCTGCTAAGTGCTTATTGCATTAAAACAACGACGATGTGAATTTCATCAGCAAAGGCAAAATAACAGAGAAATTCCCTATTATTGCCAGCCATTATTGGGCCACGATTACAAGTGCGACCACAATTACTACAGACTACTATTTCGTGTATGTTCCGTGTTTGCCAGCACATAGCACAACACTACTCTGGAGCGAAGTACAAGAATACGATTGTAAAACCGACGTCACCAGCGCTTCTGAGTCGACAGTCTTTATCGGACAATTTGAATAGCCTTCAAGTGGTGATTAACCATTAAAAGCTTGAAAAACGATTGTAAACAATTTAATCGCTGATTGACTTACGTTTTTATGGATAATCGTTTTAGTGCAAAGATAAAAGCAAATTGGGCGAGTGAAAGTTTTGTTCATTTCCTGGTGAAAAGGTGCTCTGAATATTAAAACATTGAAATGACATTATTCTCACTGAGATCGTTCTCAAGTTATAGTCTTTTTCAACGTTGTTGAGACTTCCGCACTTCCTGCCATGCCTGGCCCCCCTCAGTCCGGCTTGCGGTGCTCGGCTAAGTTCGCGTCTGTCTAGTCTGCTTCTGGTCTGTCATTCGCTGTCACCTTGTTACTTTTGCTGCTATTGTTTTTATTGTTGTTGCTTTTGTTTGATGTTATTCATGTGGCAAGTGTATGTGTCGCAAAGTCACGAATTTTTAATTCGTATTGAAATTTTCCCATCCATGTATAAGTTGGCCGAAGTGAAACAATTTGCAATTGGGTTTCCTACATTTTATTTACCGCAAATTGTGCGCTTAACCGAAAGCGAACTTAAGTGAAAAGTAATAGTAAAAAAAAAATAAAACTGCAAGGTTTTTGTGCGCGTGTGTGAGTGTGTTCATGTTTATATATAAAGCACAAATAAATGTTACGGACATATGGACAGCCGCTGGCTGTTGTTTATTGTTGCTAGGCTGCCAGAGAAAGGCTCAAGTTCTAAAGAGTGTGATCGAATTTTCGAAACCAACACTGTAAGAAAACTACACATTTTTCTGCAGTACTTAAGCAAGCATTAATTTCATAAGCCATCAAATGAATTTTTTGTATAGTCAAATGTAAATACTTCAGAATGTATTCAATGAACTTCAGATAAGTCAAATGTAGTGTCCGACAGAAACCACTTTTTTGGACCGAAACCGAAACCAAGTTTCAGGTTTTTTTTTAATATTCGGCCGAAACCGAAACTTTCCAGTTGAAATAAAAATCACCATATCAAGCATTTTTTTCAACAAACGAATTTTACTTGAAGTAAATAAAAATACTTATTAATAAATACTAATTAATAAAAACAATTCATTAATTTTTTAAAAATATAAACATAAAAAATCATCCCTTACTTGCTAGTAGTCAAAATTTAATAATTTAAAATTATATGCTTAAAAATTAAGTTAATTTTTTATTTTTACTTATTTATTTAAAATTTTAAACTATTCATTAAAAAAATATTCTACAAAGTTTCGGCTTCGAACATTTTTTGGGCATTTTTTGGCCGAACCTGAAACCGAAACCACATATTTGGGCCGAAACCGAATATTCGGTCGGACACTAGTCAAATGTAATTCAAAAAGTATAAATATTGAAAAATCATGGCGCATTTGAGCAACAGATTTAGAGGTAAAAGTTTTTGTAAGGTCCTATGTCGTTTTATCTATAATGTGATATTTTTGTTCTTTGCTTTATTATAAATAATTTTTATAACAGATGCAGTTAGAACATTTGAGCTCGTATGAAGTTCACTGAATACCCCTTCACTGTCTTCGCAAATATAATAGAAGGGCTGTTCCGGGTAATGGTGTCTTACGTCTGACGTTTTGCTTTGAAACTTCCCGCAGTTTTTCGTACTTCATCAGTCAGCAACTTGTACATTTTTTCATTGGTGGGGAGAGTTTGTCAATTGATCGTTCATTATAAAGAACCGAAATACTTTTAATAAATACGTCATGGCTTCTTTGACTATTCACCATTGTATTTATGCAAATTTATAATACAAATAAATAAACTAAAATAAATAATAAAATAATAAAATAAAATTAAATAAAATAAAATAAAATAAAACAACATAAAATAAAATAAAATAAATAAAATAAAATAAAATAAAATGAAATAAAATAAAATACTAAAATAAAATAAAATAAAATAAAATAAAAAAATGAAATAAAATAAAATAAAATAAAATAAAATAAAATAAAATATCATAAAACAAAATAAAATAAAATAAAATAAAAGAAAATAAAATAAATTAATTTAAATTAAATAAAATAAAACAAAATAAAATAAAATCAAATAAAAAATAAAATAAAAGAAAAGAAAATAAAAGGAAATAAAAGAAAATAAAAGAAAATAAAATAAAATAAAATAAAATAAAATAAAATAATAAAATAAAATAAAATAAAATAAAAGAAAATAAATTAAAATAAAAGAAAAGAAAAGCGAAGAAAATAAAATAAAATAAAGTAAAATAAAATAAAATAAAATAAATAAATAAATAAAAAAGAAGTAATTATTGCAATGTATTTTTAACAATAAGTAAATTTGGACCAACTGTAAGATATCAGAATGACCGCGATTCGTATTTCTTCTTCCAATTTGTTCCATCGTATCGTTCCATGCAATAACTATCTCACGAGTTGCTCGCCATAATCTAATGAGCGCAAAAATGGATTTTCTCAATTAGACGCCTTGTCCATGTTGTTGTCAAATATCGGAAGTACTAATTGTGGAATTATATCATTAGGAGTACAGCTCCCATGCGGCCATCTCAATTAGACGCAATATCCACGCGACGCTGCGCTATTACTTGCATCCGTAATTCCATTCATAGTCGTCTCATTATCGGCCCATGGCTCCCTCGCCGCACGCACTCCTCTCCCTCATATGGTATCGCGTTTTTGCGTTTGTGCAAATTACACGCAAAGTTGCGCCGCAATTACTGAATGACAATTGCGGAGCTTACCGGTGGCATGGACTGTCGACGCTGGTCGATAAGTTCGTAAAGTGCAAACATAAATATGGGTGTAGGTGTCTGATGTGATCGGCGCGGCAGTCATCCACCTGTGCTGACGGCGCCAACGTCGCACGCTGCCGCTGCATTGGACAACTGCCAATTTCCGCCTTCACGTCGGCGTTCGCTTTGTTTATTGTTGCTATATTGTTGTTTGTTTCTTTCTTGTTGGCGCAGGCCGAGCAATCGGCGTCCAGCTTATACTATTATTTCTTCATTCGGAAGCTTGCTCATGCGGTTTTTTCCTTACAGGGAAGGCAATCACCCCGACGACTATTCAAGAGGCCTCACCTATCGCAAGCTGCTCGAGGAAGTGTGCCGCTTCGCCAACGTACTGAAGGATCATGGCGTGCAGAAGGGCGATCGGGTCTCCATTTACATGCCCATGATCCTGGAGCTGCCCATTGCCATGTTGGCTTGCGCCCGCATCGGTGCCGTACATTCCATAGTCTTTGCCGGCTTCTCGTCCGACTCGCTGGCGGAGCGCATGCACGACTGCAAGGCGAAATTACTGATTACCGCCGATGGTGCTTGGCGCGGCGAGAAGCCACTCTACCTGAAGGCACTGTGTGATGTGGCGCTAGAGAAGGCCGAGGAGCTGGGCCACACGGTGGACAAGTGCATTGTGGTATCGCACCTGAAGCGCGTAACACCCTGTCAGGATAATCACGTCGAGCAGGACATTCCGTGGACTGAAGATCGCGACTACTGGTGGCACGAGGAGATGGAGGATAAGGAGCCTGCCTGCTATCCCGAGTGGATGGATGCCGAGGATCCGCTGTTCATGCTGTACACAAGCGGCTCGACAGGCAAGCCGAAGGGCGTCCTGCACACCACAGCCGGCTACCTGCTCTATGCGGCCACCACATTTAAGATTGTCTTCGACTACAAGCCGGGCGATATCTATTGGTGCACAGCCGACATTGGCTGGATCACTGGACACACGTACGTGGTGTACGGACCACTGGCCAATGGTGCGTCGTCGGTGATTGTAAGTTGGAAACTGAAAGTTCATAATTTTTGGCGGGCAAGTGTGCCTTGACTTGTGGCTTTTCTTTCAGTTTGAGGGCACACCCTTCTACCCGGACAACGATCGCTACTGGCAGGTGATTGACAAGTACAAGGTCACGCAATTCTACACCGCGCCCACGGCCATACGCGCGCTGATGAAGTACGGCGAGGGCCCTGTGCTGAAGCATAACCTAAATAGTCTCAAGTATGTCTGCCCATATTTCTCTGACAGGGCATGTTTGTTAATTGATTTGATCGATTTCTTGCAGAGTACTCGGCAGTGTTGGCGAGCCCATAAATCCCGAGGCTTGGCTTTGGTTCTATCGGTACATCGGCAAAGAGAAGTGCTCAATAGTGGATACGTTCTGGCAGACCGAAACAGGCGGCCATGTGATTACACCCATTCCGGGCGCAACGCCCATGAAACCAGGCTCAGCTGTAAGTACCATTTGGAATGTGCCAGATTTGAGCAGAAATTTCATACGAATATTACGATTTTGTTTCAACAGTCATTTCCCTTCTTTGGTGTAAAACCCATTTTGCTGGATGAGAGCGGCGTCGAAATTAAAGGCGAAGGTGAGGGCTATCTGGTCTTTGCGCAACCTTGGCCTGGCATGATGCGCTCGCTGTACAACAACCACGAACGTTTCGAAAATACATATTTCTCGAAATTTACCGGCTACTATTGCACTGGCGATGGTAAGATTTGCCGAGTGAAAATCTCAAGTTCTATTAACGATTTTTATTGGGTCCGCTCTCGTAGGCGCGCGCCGTGACGCGGACGGATACCTTTGGATAACTGGCCGCGTCGATGACATGCTGAACGTTTCCGGCCATCTAATGTCAACTGCTGAGGTCGAGTCTGTGCTCACCGAGCACGCACGTGTGGCCGAGGCGGCTGTGGTTTCACGTCCTCATCCCGTCAAAGGCGAGTGCCTCTACTGTTTCATCACGCCCAACGAGAACGACGCCTTCGATGCGAAGCTGGTGTCCGAACTGAAGAAGCTGGTGCGCGAGCGTATCGGCCCCTTCGCCATGCCGGACACTGTGCAACACGCACCCGGACTGCCAAAGACTCGTTCGGGTAAGATAATGCGTCGCGTGCTGCGCAAGGTGGCCCTCAACGATCACAATGTGGGCGATATCTCAACGCTGGCCGATGAGAGTATCGTGGAGCAGCTGTTCAAGAATCGACCGGTGGAGGCGAAGTAAAGCGATGGACGATGGCGATTTGCAAATGCAGCACCCGTAGAGCTGAAGGCTACTTAGATAAGTGCACGCAATCCTGTAGCGGCAGGGCAGACTAGACGAACGCAAACAAACACACAACGGGCGGTTGATGGCAGCAGCAACACTTTTAATCCCTAATCGCACACTTGGTCTTTTCGCCTTAGGTAGTTAAAGTATGCTAAATAATTGTTTCTCTTGCACTTCACACTCCAATGAAATTGCTAGAAACCCTCCCCTCTCCCGCCTTTGCGTGCGTATTCGTCGCAATATTGCAACTGAGAAATCTCCCTACTTTAAGTATGTAAGTATAAGTAGTGCCCACTATATCCATTATACATAATGTATATGTATATTCAATGTATTTACTAGCTATTTATCCTCGTCCTATTCCGTTCTCTTTTCCCTTCGCTCCAACGCTTGCATATTTTTATTGAAAACTATGTATGTATGTACACGTGCGGGTTGCACAATTTACCACATTTTTAATCAAATGTACGAGGAATAATTTGTGTACGTTTTAGTTTTGTTCTAGTTAACGCATGTTGTAGTTGTGTTAGTTTTTAAAGCAGAAAAACACTATACAGACATACATACAGATATGCACTTCCTCAGTTGCATTTTGGAGTTACTCGTAGATTCTCAATGTGATACATTATATTCTTTTTTTTATTATTATTAATTTGTTAATATCAGAACATAGTCAAAATACCAGGAGGAAATCATTTACAAATATACAAGACATAAAATGCTGAAGTTAAAATACACAATTTTTTTTTATGGCAATTTGTTGTTATACTCAATAGACAAGTAGTCACAGTTTATTGGTTTGGATAAGAAAGAAGCAATCAAGCGGAGAAAATTGGTAGGTAAGTATTGAAAAGTTGTTGTAGATGCAACACCTTCAGCTTTCTGCAATTATGTGTTGAGATTTAAGTTTGAAAAAATTTAGATTTTCAATATATTTATTTGAGATTTTGCAAACATACAGATTGTGTTAAACTTGAAGGTAATGAACACTTTTTACTTTTCTTTCATTATGGTATTTTAGAGAAACAACCTGAAGTTTAAAACCTTTCGAAGAATGTAGATAGATAGATTTTAGTTATGGCCGATACTTCACTGAAGTGGAAGCGGGAATTTAAAATTATTTTCTCTTTAAATTTTATTTGTTTTATTTTTTTGTTTATTACTTTCGTTACAAATATTATAATGTTACAATTATTGATGGTATTTTTATAATGTTTTCGAAAACTTTGTTACGACTTTAAATTAGTAGATTTTTGCACAGTTTGAGATTAAAGAGAGTTAAAAGCATAGTTTGCGTATAAATTTACAAGACATTTAATTGAAACTAAAATACTTTGAGAAAGCCTTTTCCCTCAGTACTTTTCTTCTGTATTGTTCTTGGTAAATGATTGAAAGAGAAAAGCATTTAAAGCATTTAAATTTATTTAATAATTACATTTTTAGTACATAATTCATTAATTTGGCACTTTGAATTTTGAGATTATGAATGCTATTTTAAAAGGTTTCATAAAGTTTGAACGACTTTTATAAAACATTGACTTATAAACTAAACTAAACTAAACTAAATTTTCGTTAAAAATCATTCAAGCAAAGTCCCTAATATTTATTAAAGACACTGCTCGGATCAAGTACATTTGAGCAAACCGAGTTGAGTGAAGCTGCTTTTTACATTTATTGTCACGTTTCGGAACTCAATAAAGAATGTGGTACTGAAATCGCAACAGATTAATTAACATATTTATGTATATCCTTACATTTAACTTAACTGATATATATAATAATTAGAGTTGTGCTGCCGCCATATGCCACACCAACACATCGCCACACACATCGTCTGCTCGTTTGCTTAGTTATTGCCAAAAAAAAAAAAACGGTTTGAATCCTTTGACTTGAATAATATTGCATACATATCGCTAAGGCTGTAAGTGTGGTGATTACCGAAACATATCAGTAGGCACAGGAATGTTGACTGATAGATATGTACATACATATGTACATACATATGCAGGTATATGGAAATGCTGCTTTTACATACATATTCAGCCGACACTGTATGGTGTCTTGTTACCAAATAAAGACTCCCTGCAACGAATACATATCATGCAATTACTAAATTTTATTAAAATAATTTAAAAATATATATGAATATATTTAACTTTTGTGCTCCACACCTGCATATGCGCATAGGTATGTTTGATGCTTAGATATCTATTTTATGCATTTATTGCAGAAATTATAAATGTTTTAAATATTGTACCACATACTTATATAATACACATCCAGGCATACAAACCATATTGAATGTTGTTCACATATTTTATATAGCAACTTTAGCATGTTGACTGCACTGGTTAATGGCTGCCTGAGGAACTGGCGTCACTATTGCTGAGCGTAGATATAAAAGTATGAAATATGCAAGAGTGTGCAGAGAGTATGTCGTATGTGTATATACAAATATATATTTTAAATGTTTCTGATTGTTGAGCATTGTATGGAAAATGAACTAAGCTGTTGCTTACTAAGTCAACAGACAGAAAAATGTAATAAATAAAGTGCATAATTTAAATGTAAAGACAAATATATAATGTTATTTATGTGATTAAATGGTATGAGAAAGTGTTTTGATTATGCTGGGGTTTTGAATTTTGTTCAGAAGCAATGATTTGAAAACCATTCGAAGTATTTGATTGGCGATACATGCAAACAGGTTAAACTTAAATATATTATGAAAATTTTAACAAATTCTGCAAAGCGCCGTAAAAAGAAAATACAAATTTAAAAATATTATTTAGTCAAAGTAAAAGTAAAAGCAACTTTACGTATCTCGTATTTCGTAAGTGAACAACAAGCTTAACTTGTCTTCTTCATGCATCCACCTGCAAGTTTTCTTTTGAAATACATGCTTTCGAAATTTGCTAATTAAAAAAAATCTATAAATCTGCGATTCCTAAAATTTGCCATTATTTTCATACAATGCCCTTGTGGCAGCACTACTGAAAGCTGAAGTCAGCTTTCTCCAAAGCCATTCAAACTGTGTTGTTATAAACAGCTGTTATTTGAATGTCAATGCGATTCTCAGTGCCACCAGATTGAACACTGTAAAGATACAATTAACGATATCAAATTTTTCAACTACAATATCCATAGATTATTTTATTTAAAACATAAATTTGAGCATAATTTCAGTGGGCCGCCATTTTAGAAAATTAAATTTGCATTATTTCATTCAAAAGCTCAGGCCATCTCTTAGACAAAAAATATGGCAACTTTGTAGTCATCGCTCATACGCACTGTCGGTTCTTTCGTTTGCCTGTGGCATACCGCTTTTTTAATATCCAGCTGCTCCATCTAACAATCACTGCTCTTCGCGGGTGCTTAATTGAATTAACTGAAATTGCCGCAAATTAAAAGACAAGCTGCATTTTGCCATCGCCTCGCGTTTGATTCGTTTAGTTGTAGTTAATTTTTGTGCTGCTAATTTGCTTAGAGCGGAAAGTTTCCATCTTCAATAGAAGCTTTTTAACGGGTAGGAATAACGAGCAACCGTGACATGGCCGATTGCCACTGCGCAGTGGATGTGGGCAAGTGCTTCGAGGTGGTATCGGAGCTGGTGGACAAGGCGGGCGCGGTGCGTGGCAGTGATGCCTGCTCAAGTGTACATTCCGGTTTATTGATTTAATTTGACATTGCAGATTATAGTGCAACGCAATGAGACGCGTCAGGTGTACGAGCAGAAGGCGAACGACATCGACCTGGTCACCGAGACCGACAAGGAAGTGGAACAGCTGCTCATGAATGGCTTGGCCGAGGCATTTCCCGATCACAAGTTTGTGCCGTGTTCCTAAAAACACATTTGACCTTGAATAATTGCTGTTTATAACGACGTCAACAGGTTCATTGGCGAAGAAGAGAGCAGTGCTGTCGGCAAGACAAACAAGCTGACCAATGCGCCCACCTGGATCATCGATCCGGTCGATGGCACCATGAATTTTGTGCATGCTTTTCCTCACTCGTGTATATCGGTGGGGCTGGTGGTGAACAAGGTCACCGAGCTGGGCATTGTATACAATCCGCTGCTGCAGCAGCGCTTCACTGCACGCCGCGGCCAGGGCGCCTTGTACAATGGCAAGCGCTGCCAGGTGAGCGGCCAGAAGGAACTTTCCAAGGCGCTAGTCACCAGTGAGTTCGGAACGTCGCGCGATCCCGAAAAGATGAAAGTGACCATTGAGAATTTCCAGAAAGTGGCCAACAAGGCGCACAGGTACTAATTGGCAACAATGTTAGTTAGTCTTTGATTTGATTTGATTGGCTTACTCCCACAGCATACGTGTGCTGGGCTCGGCGGCGCTGAATCTCTGCATGGTGGCCATGGGTGGTGCCGATGCTAATTACGAGTACGGCGTGCACGCTTGGGACGTGTGTGCTGGAGACTTGATAGTGCGTGAAGCGGGTGGTGTGGTTATTGATCCGGCTGGCGGCACTTTTGATATGATGTCGCGACGTGTGCTAGGCGCTTCCAGTGAACAGCTGGCTCATGAGTTGGCGCAATCGCTGACGCAATTTTACCCGCTGCCAAGGGACGATTAAGTACCTAACCACAACCACATTGATTGATCTGTAAATTCCTATAAAAGTAATTATACATAGTATGAAATTTCATAGAAATTTTCAAACATTATGCAATGCTGCATACAAATGTGTAACTTGCTGTTTGTTCTTCGTCAGCGTTATTTAAGTTGAAGTCATTGAAGAAATGTAAAAATGCATTATTGTGTATGTTGAATAAAATTGTTGTTGAATAAATGTTGATTATGTGTGCGTAGTAAGATGTTGTGTGATAAATGCAACGGCGACTAAAAGTTTGCAAATACATTGTCAGACAAAACTGCATTATTGAATAGGCGTGTCTACGTGATACCTTATCGTTTGAGTGCATAGAGGAATGTGATAATTTTTACAATGCGCTGCTATTGTTATTCTTTAGCAACGTTCTTCGAATTGGCGTGTTTTCTATATATTTCTGGCACTCCTACAGTGGCTACAATGTGCTAAAAGCATGCAGTACAACAAAGATTGTGAAACGAATCTTGAATTTCATAGCATTTGGTCTGGTGCCATAACTTGCCGTTTTAGTTGCCTGTAGATATAGACAAATATATACAAGTTATGGGAGAGGGACGATGCACACTATGTACAATCTATGTATATGTAAAAAATTAATGTTTCTATATCTTCAACAAATTCGCAAACAAGTACTTGAAAGCTTGAATTGTCGACACAATGTTTTGTTCAGGGAATGTTTGCGGTGTTCTAGCTACATTACAGAAGTACCTATGTTTAAGTTATGTCGAGCTGTGGTCTCAAAATATTTGGCACTCTAATGAAGCAACTATGCAGATCTACTTTTGGGCTTCTCACCAACTCAACAAATTCACCGTTACGTACCGTTCCAACGCTATTCAGAACATGAGTTTTCTTTAGTTTTGTTTTAATATCGTTTGCATTTTATTTTTGGTATATATCTTGGTATATCGTATTTCATATAGGTATAATCTCTCTTAAATAAAAAATTTTTTGTTGCATATTTCCACATTCTCGTAATGTTTGCACACTGCTTTGGTATTTGTTTGTGCGATCCGTTGTTGCCAGCTTCCTAGCTTCACAGCTGCAGTAGCCGCCGCTGCCTGTGGCCCATCCCGCCGTCGCTATTCGCATTTACGTTATTGATAAGACTGCGTAGTAGTAGTTGAAGGAATGAATTGCATTATAATTTATATCAAGAGCTTTTCTGTTTACTGGTGTGACAAGTTTTGGATAGGTGTTTTTTGTTTCTTGTTTTAATTTAATTCTATTTATTTTTTGTGGCACTGCAGCGTAAGCAACTAAATACTTAGTTTCTCGCTGCCGAACACTGTTTTAGAGTCGAGTGTTTAGTTCGCGCGGCGTTTACAAATATTTAAAGCGCGTTTCCGATTACCGTCGCGTAGGGAAAAGTAGCCTTTAGCCAATTTTTGTTGTTAATTTTATATCTCTAATTAACTTCGACCTATGTTAGGAAGTTTCATGCTCAGTTTAATTGTTTTCAAATCGTCTAATTTTTGCATTCTTTCAATTAATCGCAAATATTTCTACTTCACGACATATTTCTGCTCAGCTACCTTCGAACATTTACTTTGTCATTGCATTAGAGTGGCTATTTTCTGCTTAAATGGTAATTTGGTTTTCCATAATTTTAATTACAAGTAGGTTGATAAAACATAAATGAAAATTTGACACTCAAATTGTTGCTACAGATGTAAATTTTGTTTTCATTTTTCACATTATTATCGGCAAGTAAAAAAATGTTGCTTATTATTTTGGTTGTTTAAAAAATGTATTGCAAAGGTTATAAAAACATTTACAAGTTTTTGTTTTGTATTCTCTCATGGGAATTTCTATCCGATTAAGAAAGTTTCAAATTTCCGTTTAACATGGTTCTTCATGATTTTTCTCGAGTAGTTGTTTTTAATTTTTTTGTAAATTTAATTTATGCGCACCTCTGAGTTGTGGAAAAATTTCTTTAACTAATACACACTACACTTTGTAAATATAAAGTATTGTTGTTTTGTTCTTTGATTATTTTTGTGATTTTTTTGTTTTTTGTATTGTTGTTGCTTTTGCAAATGTTATGCGTTTTAAATTGTATAAGGTACACAAGGAGTATTTAAATGTAGTGTAAAATATTTTAACAATTAATTTAATGGCTAAAAAGTCTTATGCAATGCATCTACACACAAAGTCTTATGCAATGCATCTACACATGCAGAGTAATGAGTTGTTTTGAGTAAGCGCCATGGAGCACGGGACATAGCATTGATATACAAACAGCTCAAGACTGGTGCGCTCACAAAAATTGGAATAATCATGGATTCAACTTTGCCAAAGGGGAAATTCAACAGGATGGACACTAGAAATTTGTGAGCGTGAAGACATTAGGCAACTAGACTGAAAACTAATGGAACCCGTCAAGTTAGCACCAATACAATTCAAATGAATAAAATTTTATTGAAAACCAACAAATAACATAAATTTTCTTTACACAGTTGATGCTATAAGAAGTCGACCTCTTGCATATTTATGATAAAGTGCAGACAGAATGAAAGGCCAAATGTTGTCAGGGTGATATCTATTAAATATTTGGCTAGTATATATTTTTAGATTTTAGTCAAACTTGTTTCAGAGCGCAACGCTGATTGTAATATTTGTAAAATATGCATGGAAAAGTACGAACGTAATCGCTGCAAAATCTTAGTGACATCTAACAATATTGCACACGATTTGAATGGTTCGATTTAAAAGAACGACGGAACATGATTGATGTACAAGTGTCATGAAAGTAGGAATCTGGTTGTTTTCTGAGTTAAAAAGCTATACGCACGATTGGTAGTAACGTCTTGTTTTCATAGCAAACATTTAAGCTGATTCCTGATACCAAAGATGTTTGGTTTTAAAAAGTCGCGAGGCAACGAAACAGGTACGAAATGCAAACAGAAATTACTGGACTTGTTTGTCGCTGGAAGTTGTACAGTAAACAGTTTTGCATTCAAGTTTACCTAAGTTTAGGAGAAAAGTGTCTTTAGGAATTTAAGTTTTCAAACGAATATTTTAGTTAATCATTACCTCTTATTTCGATTCTTGTCAACATTTTATAAAATTAAAAAAAAAAATATTAATTAATTTTACCATTCAAATTTGTGCAGTTGCAATATATGTAACATTGCTATAAACTTTGTGAATTTTTTTTTTTAATTTGATATTATATCCAAAAAAGTGAAATCAAACAAAGTAAGAGCAGTTATGAGAGTTCTAAATTAAAATATTTGCTTATATTTAAAATTGAAAAATCCAAAAGAATGTGAAAAACAAATCAAGCTCGAGACTTTTTATATGAATTTTAAAAGTACGAGTTGAATTCCTACATAATTCTTATTTGAACTGACATCAGCTAAAAGCTTATAAGTTTCAAAATTTGTTCAAATATCATTCAGAGTTATTATAATTGTAAATAAAGTTATGCAAAAATTCGAACAATTTATTACTTTCAAAAAACAAAAATTAAGAGAGCGGAGGTCGTCGGCGCCGCCATATTTGGACCAAGTACTAGACACCAGAATTTACTGGATAATACTCCCAGTATCTTCCTGATTTTCTTCAGTATTTTTGCACGACTTATTCTAAGAAATAATCTGTCAAAGCAGGATTTGGATAACTAATCGGTTAGGTAGCAGTTTTTCAAGCCTTGTCTTCCCATTTTCTCTACTTAAGGCTTATGTCTAGGTCTCCAAGGCATCCTGACGGGCTGGACAAGAAAAACAAGGTTGCCAGGACCCAAAGCATGACGTGCTAATACGTAATGAAGCGAACATAGTCAAGGAGCAAGAATTTCACATATTGCACCGTGCGAAAAAACCTCGTTTGTCAAGACCCATCCAAAACATTATATAGGCGTGAAACTAGAGGTCTTTCTTAGTAACTTGGCATACTCAGTATTTTATTTTCTGATCCGATGTCCCTTAAAAGGACTTTATAATTTTAAGGACATAAATATTTCAAGGAATTTATTTGAATATTTGCGGTAGTGCAATGATGACGATATGGGTATCAGATGGACGAAGAAAATTGTCGCTTTTAGACTATATTTCCTATTTTTAACTTTCAAGGCTGAAATATGTCAGTAAGGTCCTTTCAATGATGTATCCTTCGATATCCTTCAAGTTTTCTAACGAATCCTTTTGGATGGAATTTTATGTTTTGGATCTTGGTATGTAGTATAATACCTCAAAATTTTATTCTTCTATGCCAATTGGTTCACAGTTAGAAAAATAAGTTTCCATTTATACGCAGGAATGTTTTGTCTACGAAATTAGATAGAAAAATAAAATGTATCTAATACTACATATAACTTTCTGCCATATTTTGGTTCTGAAAGTTCAAAATAGAAAATTTAGTCATAAAGTGACAAATTTTTTCTTTCATTTGGCACCCAAATCTTTATCATTGCACAAGCGCAAATATTTTAAAAAAATCTTCGAAATGTGTATGTCCTTGAACATTAAAGTCCTTTTAAAGGGAGATCGGATCAGAAAATAAAAAACTGAGTATGCCATGTTACTATGAATGACTTCTAGTTCTATGCCTATATAATCTTTTGGATGGGCGAAAAGTACTGTCGCACGGTGTTATAAGACGAGTTATACGAAGAGCAGTAGGACCTCACACAATAACTAAGAGAGGAACTTAGAACAAAGACAGACAGAAGAAATTTATTCTGAGGAATTTTAACGCCAAGTAAAAAAAACCTAAGAATGTTGACAGGAATTCGCTCCGAGCAAAGTAGACTTAATTTGCTTTGCTGCAGTCCAGTGCTCATGCGTTTCTTTTTGCATTAACCACATACTTTTGCGCTAGTATTGCCAGACATCTGAAATTACTTTCTCCTAAATCTTAAAAAAATACTGAAATTTCCTCCTAAAAGTTAAAAAAATCTCCAAAATTTTTTTTTTTATAATTTGCGTAATTTTAAAGGTATTAAACTTCTCATGAAAAAATAAAAATATATCCATACACATAATTTTTTTTTAATGCAACCTTTTTTATTCATCCTCAGTTTAACAACAAAAACTTAACAAAAACAAAACATATTACAAATTAATTAAAAAAAAGTGCCATTTTTGGCGGGATTTTATTGTGCACTCAGCAATTAGTGAGAACGAGATAGAACGAGCTTACATTTTGTAAGCTTACAAATTTTTAACACAATAGGGTGTTTGGACTATTAAAATAGTTGCTAGAATATGTTTTGTTGCCAGTGTTCCCAATACATCATACTTTGTTATTCGAAAATCTCCCAAAAATCCACTAAGGATCCGAAAAAATATAAAATATAAATTTTCTAAACTTGCTACTAAACAACTCTTCCTCCTAAAAATTCTCCTTAAAGGCCAAGAATCTTCTAAATCTAGAAGGAAATCTCCTGATCTGGCAACACTGTTTTGCGCCTGACTTTTTCCATTCCGGAAATGATGTTATTGCGATCGTTAATGAAGTTATCGCTTTTTTAAGAAGCGGTCGAAACACGAAAGCATGGCCTCCAGTAATGCGAAACAAAAGCACAGAGCAGGAATAAACATTCGGGGGGCTCATAGGCTGTGAAGCAGAGATATTGCATTGGCGCAACCCCAACTTGAGATTATTTTGAAAATATATTAACATAAATTATATGAATTTAAAATTGTCGTTTTGTCGATACGACATTTGCTGATTGCCTTCGATGTAGAAAGAAAACACAAAACAAATGAAAACATACAATCGATTGTTTGTTTTTATAATAAAGTTTTAAATTTATTTAGAAAAAATATTGCTATATAACTAATAAGTTGTAAGTTTAGTCTTATTGCAAAATAAAAAATAAAATTAAATAATAATTGAGTAAAATACAAATCATTTAATAATACAAACAAAACGCTAAACGCTAAACGCTCGATGCTCAGTGCTCGACGCTCATTGCAACTTATGCCAAATGTGCAAACTTAAAATATCTTCAAGTGAACAAAACACAAAATACATGTGTGTGTGTGTGTGTGTGTGTGGCTAATGCAATAAGGAGCGTTCAATTGTGTGTTTAAAATATTTGTTTAAATTTAACGTAGAGCAATGCCAATTAAGAATGAGCAGCGACAAAAGTCAGCTGGTATGTACACTAAGGGCTAAGGCAAAGGTTTGCTCGCATGCGTTCGAGTGCAGGCTGGGCGGCACACAACTACTAAATGTACAGGGATGCGTGCGCAGGACGATTGTCGTGCCGTGCCGGGCCTGCCGTGCTTTAGCGCAACGCACACGAGACAGTCGAAGAACACATTTCGTATGACCGCAATTAAATAGTTGCGGCTTTCTCTCTCTTACTTGGTTACAAAAAGTTTTTCAATGAGTACTTGGCATGTGATGTGTTGTGGAGTGGAGTGGAGTGTTGCGGGGAAGTTCCACGTGATTTTCTCGCTTTAAGTTTTATACGCGTAAGTTTTGCATTTGTTGTTGTTGCGTAATAGCTAATTTATGAGCGCAATGAAATAAATAAGCCACTCGGGGCTGGGTGAGAATGTGGGATATGTGCTGGTTCTTAAAGTGTTAAGCGATCTCATGTCTTTTCTTGGGCTTCGTCAGTACTTAAGCGGCTGGACGAATGATGGTCCAATTGAACGATTGGCAATTTGATATTTTTGATTTCGCTATGCAATGCTTAGTTGAATGTGTTTTTGTTTTTGAGAGGGACGAGGGGGGCAGAAATATTTTATTCAAGTGCGCACGAACTGTTTACATGGACTGATGAATATTTACAAATTTGTATGCATTTATTGTTGTTGTTGTTGTTGTTTAAAAGTAACACCTTAACGATTGTGTAAATGTTTTAACAATTGAGATTTGCGTTATGTTGCATAGTAGTTAATATTTATAGAGCATTGAGTGTAATGCTGGAAGGTGTGCAAAACATTTATCAAACGAAACCACTGACAGCTTTCAATGTTCAGTTTAACCACAAATCTTGTCCATTTCATATCATTCGATTTTGTATAACTACATACATATGTATATGCATCTGTGTGTGTGTGTGTGTGTGTTGTGTTTTATTGCTATTCTAGGCCTACGAATTACAAACAAAAATATTGCATAACTCTTGATAGACATCTGCTACGCGCAATCGGCGTAATTATACACATTCGGTGCAATTTTACATTTTTTCATTCCTTCGGTTCTGTTTGTTTTTGTTTGTTCATATTATTTGTATTATAATTGTTTCTATGCATTTAAGTTGATAATGAAAGACACATAGTAGAGAATTTCTTATTGGATTTTCTTGTAAAATATTTTTAAATGTAATGCATATGGTAATTGTTGTTGTTCTTGTTTTTCTGTGTAGTATCGCTTTACATTTAGTTGGTTGCCATCATCACATTACGTCATTTATTGAGTTTGAGTTTGCATTGCGTTTTTCTTCTTCTCGTTTTCGAAAAGCTAAAACTACTCAAAGCGCAACGATCTCATTTTTTGTGATTGTGCATGTGTGTGTGTGTGTGTGATGCTGCCTAGCTGCTTCGGTCTCCTCACTCCACCGTTCTTAATACAATTATGAACATTTATGGTTTGTTAAAAAGTACAAAAATTTATCAAATATCAAAGCGCAAACTCAGATTCAGATTCAGAAGACATTTGCGGAAATTTTCGCATTTCAGAAAAATCACGTATTCACACTACCAACTACACGTCCAACGTACGAGAGTATGTACTAAATATGTATGTATGCACGTTTGTTTATGGTTTCGCGCTTTCTGCATGCATGCAAGTTTCATCAGCTTCACAGCTATTTGTATGGTAAAAGTTGATTGATCTTAAACGCTAGCAACGCTAATCTTAGAAAACGTATATTAGTAGATTTGAATTTACGTCGTCATACGCGCTTCTTTGCTTCTCATTTTGCTTTCGTCTTTTGCGGCATTTACTGCACTCACTGCTGCCTCAGCTGCAGTTGCAGCCCTTAAACGCTAACCTCCTCGCTGTCTCTTACATCACTAAAGATCATCGTCGTCATGCATCTTTTAAAGATCATCCTCCGTCTTCGGTATATCGAAGATCTCCGCAAATAACGGCGGCAGCCGCAGCTTCGTCCAGTTCATTCGCAACCAGTCTAAATGTGAGAAATGCTTGGCGCCCAGCGAGCGCAGTTCGGGTATTTTAGCCTCCAGCGCTGGCATCAGTTGCAGCGCCTGCGTCGATCCGGGCCGCGAGCGTACGATTTGGACGCGCAGCGCCTCGGCGACGCGCTCGCGTGCACGCGCAATCATTTTGTGCTCCGAAATGCCCGAACGATCGGACGCGAGCAACACCATTGCGGAATAAAGGCCGATTTCGGTGTCGCTGAGGCCGTAACTGTTGAGCGTGTTGGCAAAATTGATGAGTGAGATGACAAAGTCCGTCTGCGAATGAGAGAATACATTTGAAAATGATTTCAAATTAACGATCATTTAAGTTTTGCGCACAATTGTGTGGAATATTTCGAATGCAGCCCAAAAGTATGCACAACTTTTTGAATATGCAATACTGAGCAGTTGTAAGGTGACCAAATATAGATTTTTAACCCTGCATTACTATCGCCTATTACACTAGCGCCATTACTAACTATGAGTGTAATCCACCCACAACTTTTGATTATCCGTTTTACTTATCCATTGAGGTAAAATAAACAAAAATCAAATTTTTCATAATCAGTTCGTCATAACATGAAAAAACAAAAATAAACTGTATAATTTTGTTAATTCATTTATTTAATATAAACATTTGTTTATGTGCATCACATTTCAAGAAAAAAAAAGATGAAATAAAAAGTTGTATTGGAAAAATTGCCACATCTTGCACAATATTTAAGCTATGTTTCTTGGGCTTAGTGATTTAGAAAGCTAAAAAAATAAGTAATAAATAATGATTTAATAATTTTTTTCGGACCGAGGTAAAATTTTGCGTAAAAACTCAAACAAAAACCAACAATATACCTGCTACTTTTTAAGGTTATCAAACATGTCGTCATAGCTTGCGTTCATTTCTGGAAATGTTGAATTGATTGATTCATAGCAACAGGTGCAGAGTGGGTTACTGTAGATTTTGCAAGCATATACTTTACATTTTCAGCATATTGTTTTTGTTTTTCTATCTTTTTCATAGCTACATATAGTGACTTATTTTTAGTTGTGTCGAGAAGTTTGATGCTATTTGATAGCTGCAGCTCAATGCAAAAGAGTCCTGATTCAAATTGTGAAACTTTTGACGAAATAAATCTTTGTTGGAGTTAATTCTAAGTAAAGTTGTAACAGTTTTAGTTTATATTCTCAAATAAATTAATTAATTTCGTATTTTCAAAATTTTTCCTTCGACTTTTTAAGTGTCATTTAAAATTTTTTAATTTTCCAAAATTGTCCTGACATGAAAAAACGATCAGCAAAATTGACATAACTTAAAATAATTCGGTAATTATTAAATTAAAATTAAATTAAAATATCATCAAAAAAGTCATAAAAAAAATTATCCTAGAGCATAATTTGTAAGGATTTTCTACTAAGTAAACGGTCTATACGTTATTTAAAAAAATTGTCGCCAAAAAGTGAATAAAAATATGTAAATGTATTTTATAAAAAATACAACTTCATTACTAACAATCGGTGTTAAGCACCCAGCAATGTTATAACCAGGGAAAGGATTTTGTGGAAATTGCCTTTTTTGTTTGCTGCTAAATAGAGCAATTCTGATTGAAAATGAGCACGAATTCGGTCCCTTCTGATTAGAAATATACCACTTTTATTTTGCCTTAAAAAGGGCAGTTTGCCTTTTTCACCCATAAATGCCTTTTTTTAGTGCCTATTTTACCTATAAATGCCAGAAAATGCCTTCTTCAAGATTTGTCGAGCGCCTTTTTATTTTTCTTTCGTTTTTAATATTTTCCCCCTTTTGTTTTGCAAAAATACCTTTAAACTGAAAAAAATTAAGTGGCAACATTCAGTTAACGAAATTGAACTTATCGATGTTTTTACATTGATTTAATCATTCCTAAGCCATTATTTTTTGTTGTGCAGTGGAAAATTTAAAGAAAAAAACATGCCAAAATCAAAAAGTTCGGTTGGCGCAAAAAATTTATTTTTATTTTTGTGATACAAGTACGGCTTTTATGCTTTTATATGAGAAGTTAAAATATGAATTTAAAATATGTGCCTATATTTCAATTCAAATATCTTAGTTTTAGTTTTTAAACTATCTTTGAAAACCTTGATGTTCCTTTTCTTTTACAAACAACGAGGTATAAATATTGTATGTTGCATATGTCAGATGAAATAAAATTATTAAAAAATACACACCGTTTCCCCTTTTTTTTTTAGATTTTCTAGAATTTTTTTCTTATTTTTAAATGCCTGTTTTTGCCTTTTTAACAGCTTTTAATGCCCTATTTTGCCTTTTTATGCAGTTTTTAGTGCCTTTTTCTGCCTTTTTGGCAGTTTTTAGTGCCTTTCCGTGCCTGTTTTGCTATTTTATTTTGCCTTTTTTATAGGTTTTTAGGTCCTTAAAATCCTTTCCCTGGTTATAACGTTACTAAATACTATTGTATGTGAAACATACCCAATGACTTTTAATTAAAAAATCTATATTTTGCTGAGAAATTGAACTTATTAAAAATAAAAAAAAATTATTAATTGAACTCACAGGGTGGATTCCACCCTAACGATAGTAATTCAGGGTTAATGTAAAAGAAGAATTCAACTTACATCGTAGAGAATCTCGAGCTGCTGTCGCGTTAGGTACGTGCCATCGTCGAATGTCAACGTCGCATCGTTGATCATGCGTGCCACATGGCTGAGCCACACCTCGAAGAAGCCCAACTTGATGAGAATGAGCTGGTCGTCTTGTGTGAAGTCGCAGAAGCCGGGCACGCGTTTCGCAAACTCAACGATGCGCTGAACGCCGGGCGTCACCCGGGCGGCGTACTGCTGCCAAAGCCAGATCTTCTGGAACTCCATTGTCTCGGATACTGAAGTGGCAATCTGTGCGGGCAGAAGAAAGTGAAAGCATGAGTGAAAGGAGAGCGCGCGTGTGTGTGTGTGGGTGGGTGTGTGTGTGGTCGTCAGGCTGGGAAATAGGTCAACGGGTGGGTGGTGAACATTTTTTTTCATTTGTTTGAGGTCAATGGTTAAACTGCGTGATGCATAGCCATGATGATGATTAATGAGTTATGTTGTATGTGTTTGTTTTTGTTGTTTTGCCATTAGCTTGGTGCGAATGGGGAGATGGAGACGACAGTTGTGTGTGTGTGTGTGTGTGGGTTTCGTTTGCATATACACTTAGGGCACGAGTACCTACATAGTATGTACTTACTCCATTCTGCGGCACCGATATGGGTCGCCGCATCAGTTCGCGCGTCTGCTCCTCCGTGTAGGAGCAGTGCATGCGATGCGCCTGCGATACGCACATAATCACATCGTAAACGGTCAGTTCGGCGGCGGGGCCCTGCATTTCGACGACAACGCCTTCGCCGTTCTGGCCCATGCCGCACTGGCCAACGCCGACGCCCACTCCCATACCGACGCCGACGCCGACGCCGACACCGACGCCCACGCCGCCCGGTCCCGGCGTGTTGGCCGTGCTGCTGGTGTTGCCCGTACAGCCCAGCTCCGAGGGCGATGAGGCGACAGAACACATTTGTGGCGTTTGCGGTGTATTCGGTGTGCTCACACGCACAATGGCATTCGGGTCATCCGTGGACGAGGGTGTGCCATTCAGCTCACGTGAACGCTTCGGAACGCGGCCATAACGCACAGCTGCAACGAAACGGAAAGAAAAGCAGTTGAGTTGGGCGTTTGCTGACTGCTTGGCCAGATGGAAGTTGAGACGAGTGGGCGGATAACGGTAGGTGATTAGTGGTGATGCCTTATCGGCGGACGTAGGTGTATGCTTGTGTGCGTGTATGTGTCAAGTTAATGTGATTACCTATGAGTATCAATTAAATTGAAGGAACAGAATTTCTTGATGCGATGCGCAGAGTTAAACCTTTCCGGTCAATTTCCGCATTTCTTGAGTTAAAAATTTTTCCTTCAAAATATTGACTCTCATTGAACATTTTAGCAATAAAATACAACAGATTTCAAAAATTAAAAAAATTATTTGAGTTGAGAATTACAGCTCAATAAATTTTGGTCCGCAAAGGAGTAAAAATTCATGAATTTTCGGTTTTGGTTTTTTAAGTTTTATGAACAATTCATTTATTTTTTTGATAGAAAACATAAATTTTAACAACAAAAATCAAAACGTGATTTCATTTTAATCGAAACTTATATAAATTATATATATAAACAATTGATTCACATTTATTCGGCCTTATATAACCGTTGTTGTTGTTGCAAAGCCATTTTCCTCTCAATAAAACACAGAATCACTTAAAATTCGTACAGTTTTACAGAAAGGCACTGAATATGGCCCATTCTTATTATCGTAGTGGGAGTGGCAAGTACGCATGTCTAACGTTACATAACCTGTGTCTGTCCAGTAAAACAGAAACTCGTCTATTAATTCTTACTTTTAATCGAAAATTGCGGAATAGTCGAATTTTATTAGTCACGTGGTTTACAGAAGGGCGTGGCAGGCAAGCAAACGCAAAAAATCGGTTACCAAACCCACAAATTAAAAAAAATGCAAACATAACTTGCAACCTTTGCGTTCCATTTGTACGATATATCGTACAATTTTTTTTTAAGACTCGGGAAAAATATTCAAACGTAAAAAATGTTGAAGTTATTAAGTTTTAGAAATCAACTGAGATTTAAACTTTGAAATTATTTAGCTTTTTGTTGGCAAAAAATATTACATATTTAAAAATTCCTAGGCAGAAGTTCCGTCACTTGGTGGTTTTTCCAAATTCTTGCAAAAAGCTGCTTACAAAACTCACTCATACCTTGTAGCCACGGCTATTAAGATTTAATAAATGATTTTTAAACGGAATGATACAACACAGCCTACTTAACGAAAATTAAAAAGCCCTTCCATAAAAAGTGCGTTCACTGTCAAATAAAAAATCCTCGAAAAAATTGTACGATATATCGTACAAATTTCCGTTAACCCATTGCTGCCTAATGGGTAAAATTTTACCCATGAAAATTGATTTTTTTTATAAAATCACAAAAAAATCGATGATTGAGATCTCTCAAGCCATTGATAGGTATAGTTAGGGTAAAGATGGAACTACCTTAACCTAGTGAAGGTCACACTAAAATTTCGCCATCTAGCTAGAGTTACCAGACTCCAAAAATCGTGAATTTTCCGGAGGTGGAAAATGTGGCTAAACGTAGTGTCCTTAGAACTTTACAAAAGTCTGCCTCCTAAATCACCTGTAAAAAATACAACTTTTGTTCACGTGATTAGCTGATCACTTCACAAAGTATGGAAAAAAGCTACCATTGCTGCGTAATGAGTACAAAATACCTAATGAATATCTCAGCAACGCACAGTGATTCGTTCCATAGACAAAATTCAAAAAATGTATGGTCTCAGAATTTAACGATTTTGATGGCATTTGAAAGAAAAAACTCCAACTAAGAAAACCCCAAAAAATCTGTGCAAAAAATCAATTAGTGTCTGTGCAAAAGCGGCTCAAATTTGAAACTTTTTTCACAAAAAAATTTAAACTCATATTTTCTGTTTTTTAGTCTATTGAGTACAAAAAATCTTAAAAATAATTGGTTAGCACGAAGTTGCTTAAACTTTCAATATAGAATAATAAATGATGTGGCCATTTTCGTTTTTAATGTGTTCCCAACATTTGCAAAGCGTAGCTTTTACTTCACTTTTAATTCAAAATATGTTTCTAAGTTAAAAATCTGAAAATTGGCAAAACTTAGACGAAAATATCTAAAAAGTATGTGAAAGTATGTTCCTGGATTTTTCTTTATTTTAAGAAGCATTCTTTCTTTGTCGGATAATGTAATTATATCCTCCGATATCTTCCGATCTCAGAAAATAATTCAATTTGAAAAGTGGTCTAAACACGTATTTTACGACAAAATTTATTTTATTTATGCCTAAAAGTATGCAATTAGCACGAAAAATGATAAAATTTGCAAAAATGCAACACATACATCTATTATTATCGTTTTTATTGCAAAACCAGAGCGTCCCGATACAATTTCTGTTACTCTTTGGAATAATCAATGTTGACGTTACCGATTAAATGTAAAATCTGAAAAATCTAGCCAACACATTTGGTGCTACAGCTTTCCAAAAAATGACGAAATTTGCAAAATTAAGCCTCAGGCATTGCCAAACTACAAAAGTTTAAGAAAAACCAAATAGAGATTTCAATTCAGCAGACCATGAATAACTAGTATACAAAATTTTATGAAGAACGGACCACTCCTTCTAATTTTGTCCCGCGGTTGTATGGAGTCGAATCACTGTGCAACGTGCAGAGATATAAAGCTGAAATTTTGTATCTGATCATTTTGGGTCACTTCTAGGTCGGGTTAAGGTATCATGGCCCGTTAGAAAGGGGAATTTTTAATGATTTACAAAATTATTTATTTTTCAGCTCCTTTATTATCAATCTTTTTGAAAATTTTTACAATATATTAAAGGTTTATGGTTTAAAGGTTTTTCAAAAAGATGGATAATAAAGGAGCTGAAAAATAAATAATTTTGTAAATCATTACAAATTCCCCATTCTAACGTGCCATGAAACCTTAAGGGTTAAAATGTATTAAATGTTAAATTTAATTTTTAATTTAATGTCAACTGGTTGGTTGTATGCATTGGCTTTAGAGGCCAACATTGGGTAACTTGGTGCATTGATGCATAAAAAAATACAAACTATATTTTTGGAATATTTACAACTCAATTTGAAAAGGTTCATACGAAGATCTGAGTTCAGAACGTCAAGTGATTTGACGCTCTAAAAGATACAAATATGGTGATACCAAGATTAGAAAATATCGAAATGTGAAATTAACGAATTTGACTTGCTAGTGGCTTTAAACTGGAATCTTTAAGGTTCGACATGTTAGTGTCACATGCCAATAGTTGCACAGTTTCGACCAGAATCAGGGCCAAGCAAATGTAATAGACACCCTGGCCATGCACCAAGTTATCATTAATGTCAAATTAAAAATCAACTAACCAAATCACTTGCGCGCACATTAACCCAGAAAACGACAAGGCAAAATGACAACAACAAATTTTGACGATCACTTACATGGCTTGTTTGCGCCTAAATCACTGATTTTCTCATATTTCCAACGGAAAACTTATTATCACACACAAAAAAGCCATAAAAAAAGAAATAAAAACAAGAAATAAAGAATGGACCAAACAAAAATTAAAATCAGCATTCAATACAACAAAAACAACAACGAGAGCAGCAGAGATTTTATGGACATGAGCGGCACACGCAACGGCACTATGCGTACGTTATGATGATGGAGCGTGTTATTGACCCAAACAGCCAGCGACCGCTGTCGTTGTCGTTGCCGTTGGCGTTGTCGCTGCGGCGTGATTATGTACGAAAATAGCTAAGCGCATGAATCAGCGCGCACTCACACCGATCACCGATCCCCGACCAGTGACCGATCGACCGATCGCGCTTACAACGCAGCGCAGCGCACACGCCAAAAGGCCAACAGCCGCCAAACGGCGACCATTGCGGCCTGAATGAAGAACCCAATGCGCTGAGTGACTGTGACTGCGGGCCAAATGCGGCGTTGTTGCGCATGCGTCCAATAGACACTGCTGCGGTGTGAGATATGGCTGGAGGGGATCGCGTTGCGCTGCCACTGTGCGTTAGAGTGATTGCTTCAAGGGCTTCAATCGTTTAAGCCTTAAGTCGCTACCTAATTTACAAAGATTCCAACATGAATATAAATGCTATTTTTCAGGTGAAGGGAAAAATCCAACATCACATCAACTGCAATAGCTTTTTCATTATATTTTTCGATTACAATTCAATATATTGAAGTTATTCTAAAGGGCCAAGGGTTACGAGTGAAGCGAGAGTTGGAAGATTGCAAGGCAGACGAGGCACAGAATGGAAGAAACTTGACCATCGACCAAGACCAAGACAACTTTTTTGGAAGAAACGCGCTAATTCTGATAAGATGAAATGCTTAGACGACCAGAAGAAGGAAGGAAGAATTTGTGGAAACTTGACTGCACCTTCAAAGGTTATAAGCCGTAGGGACCGTAACAGTTATAAGTTTTATTTCAGAAATTAATTTTTAGGATTTTTTTTTTTACTTTTATTTAATGACTCAACAGATAAGAGTTATTTTGTATTTATATTTAAAAAATCCTATAATTACAATTATTTTTTATTTGTTTCTTATTATTCCACAAATAACAGTTCTTTCCGAATTTTATTTTAGTTGTCCCAGGATAACAATTATTGGTGACTTTTATTTAAAAAAGTCATCAATAAAAATCAGTAAGTGACTTTTATTTAAAAATCAGTCAGTGATTTTTATTTGTTAAGTCATCAATAAAATCAGTATGTGACTTTTGTTTATAAAAGTCATCAATAAAAATCAACCCGTGACTTTTATTTGTTAAGTCATCAATACATATCAGTCAGTGACTTTATTTTTTAAGTCGCAATAAACGTAATTTTCATTATCGCAGTACTACATTCATTAAATATCGAAATGTATATATATTCTTGATCGACTCAACAAGACCTGACTTGACAATTCTATTTTCTCGAAGAATCCTAACTTTTGCATGCATTAATGAAAATGACTTTTATATTTTTTTTAAACGAAAGTGACTTTTATATTGCGACTTAAAAACTAAAGTCTCTGACTGATTCGTATCGTTGACTTAACAAATAAAAGTCACTCGCTGATTTTTATTGATGACTTTTATAAATAAAAGTTACTGAATAATTTTTATTGATGACTTTTATTTAATTATTTATTTATTTTATTTATGCCGTGCTGAAGTCATAAATAATAATAATTTTTTATTGATGGCTTTAAAAAAAAAATATATATACAGTCGTGTCTGGGTATAGTGAACGCCCTATATAGTGAGCACCTCGATATAGTGAACACCCAAATTGTGACATCGAGCCTCTAAATATGGAACAACATTTTCAAGCAAAAAATAAAAAGTGTATTTTGAGCAAATAAAACGAGTTTTTGACCAAAAATATTAACTTTGATATAGTGAACAACCTCAATACTGTGAACAGGCCTTGCAATAATTAGTTCACTATATCCAGACACGACTGTATATGACTTTATATATGACTTTTACTTTATTTTATATTTTATAAATAAAAGTCATCAATAAAAAATTAATCTTACGCATGACCTTTTTATATAAAAGTCACCAATAATTGTTATCATAGGACAACTAAAATAAAAATCGAAAAAACTGTTATTTGTGGACTAATATGAAAAAAATCTAAAACCATGTTTATTAAAGAATTTTTTAATTATAAATAAAAAATAAATCTAATTTTTTAATTTTTCTATAAAAATCACAAAATAAAAGTTTATTGCCAAGTTTGATTCTCGGTGCGAAAAGAATTGTATTGGTATTTCATTTAGTTGTATGTCCTTTCCTTCATAGTAAGTTTTTCAAATAAAGTTTTTATAAAAAACGGTTATTTCCGGTTCCTGGTTATAAGTGTGAGAAAGAAATTTGCCAAAGCCGAGCAGCAAAAAACAAAAACAATTTCTGACTGTAGCGCAATGTATGCTGAAACACTGCGTCTGTGGGAATTATTTTTGCGTCAGTTTTGATTTGAGTTTTTTGGGGAAAAGTCCTAAGTGATAGCATCAGAAAACATTCTCTTTAAGAGAGAGAGTCATGCAAGCAATATTTTGATGCTATTTCAAAAACTTAAAAAACTGGATGCCTTACTGGTCCAATGAACTATATCTCCAAAATTTTTAGAAGCTAATTAAACTTCATTTTTCGTATATATGTAAATCCTCAAGGAAAACCAATTTTTCTTTAAATAGGGCGACTAACCTCCCACGTGTGGCTGCATATGAAAAATTTTAGCTTACTTTCGATTTTATTTTGAAGCATTAGTTGATATTTAATACCACATGACTGACCTTGCAAGCCAAAAAAATAAATAAAAGAAAAAATTAAATTCATTGGAAGAACTGAATGCGGAACGTGCTATTCTTATGAAATGTGCTTCTAATTGCACACAAATTCTTTGCGCTGTGCTGAAGTATGCTTTTGTTGTTGCTCTTTTAATAACCACAACATTTGTTTTTGTTTTGTTAATTTTCATAAATTTTTTTTCTCAATTGCTTTGAAGCATCCCACTTGCTACAAGTGCAAAATTCAACAATCTTTGCTGTTGTCGTTGTTGTTGTTGCTTTTGTTGTATGCTCAGTTTCACGCGTCGAGAGCTTTTTATGTTGAAGTGGCTGTTGCCAGAGCAGATAAATCGGACACAAGTTGCTCTTTATGTTCGTCGAGTGGAATTTGTTGTCAAATGGTATGGTTGTTGTTGTATTGTTGCTATTGCTGTCTTTTGGCTGTTGTCAGCTCAGTGTGACGACACTTTTATTTGTCACCAATTACATTGTCACAGTTCAATACACTTGCCCCGAGCACCAGCCGGCACAAAAAACACAGCACAGGGCAGCGCGAATTTTAGTGATTTGCGTATGTGTGTGTGTACACAAAACATATACTTATATATATATAAATTTAATAGCAATAACACAGCTTAACAGCGCAAACAAAAATTTTGTTTTTGTTTACTCATTTGGGTATTTAACACACGCCCACTTCTTGTTCCCCGCTTCAGTTTGTCAAATTGCGATAATGGGATTAAGTTGTTTTTGATTTCTTTCAACTTTTTGTCGCTTTCATAAACATATTTTTTATTAAGTGTGTTTTTTGTTGTTGGTAATTTGCATAATGCCATGTTGGAAAACGCCCTCAGGCGCCCCTCCGGCTGCCGCTGCTGCTGGGTGCTGCGCTGCTTCCGCCTCCGACAGTCAAAGTGTCATGCATGTCAGATTGCGTGACATTTGCAATTTTGTTGCTGTCAGCACGTTGGCACGGCCCGCATGGTCAACCCGCCAGAATTCTATGTGCTTTTCCCTGTCTTTGGAAATGTTGTTATTGCGAGTTTTGGTTTCGCTTTCGTTTTATTCGTGCATTTTTTTGGTGCGATTTTCATTTTGTTTATGTTCAAATTGCTGTTAAAAATTGTATTTTTTTGCACACGCGATTGAAAAACCTGCGCGTTCGGCACGTGGGCCGTGCTTGCGCTGCGTTGGAGCTAATCGCATTGCGTTTTTCGTACGTTTTGTGCTTAATTTTCGCAACTTAATCATGCCAACAACAATTATGGCTTTTGCGCCATTTTCAAATTGCCGCCTTGGCCAACCGAGGTATTAATATTTTTTTTAATCAGTCTATACATTTTCATGATTTTTGAAGAAATTTAAAGATAAATTAAATTTATTTTCTTTGACTTTACAATTACTTTTTCGAAAAACTTGTTGTTTATTGGTTTTGTGGCACAACGCCTGTCCGACTTTCGTTCGATTGCACACAGCTAATTTTTAAAATCAAACTCTTTGCATGCATTGCTGAAATGCCTAAAATTTTCATTTAACTAAAAGTAAAACAAGTTTATTTATGTACAGTAAAACTCCTCATTACGGACAGTCCTTATAATCGGACAAATTTCGCAGACACAGCAATTTCATTTCAAGTTTTCCATACGAATACCATTTCAAAAGCCGGATGCTCTAATACAGTGTTGCCAGATACCTGAAATGACTTTCTCCTAAATCTGAAAAAAATTCTGAAATTTCTTCCCATAAGTTAAAAAATATCTCCTAAATTATTTCTTATAATTTACGTAATTTTAAAGGAATTAAACTTCTCATAAAATAATAAAAATATATACATATAATTTTTGTTAATGCAGCTTTTTGTTATTCATCTTCAGCTTAACAACAAAAACTTAACAAAAACAAAACATAAAAAATGAATTAAATAAAGAGTGCCATTTTTGGCGGAATTTCCTTGTAACAGAAATAAGTGAGAACTAGATAGAACGAGCTTAAATTTTGTAAGCCTACAAATATTTAACACAATAGGATGCTTTGACTATTAAAATAGTTGCCAAAATATGTCATACTTCCTTCATGCATCATACTTTCTTATCCAAAAATCTCCTAAAAATCCACTAAGGATCCGAAAAATCCCCTAACATAAAATATAAACCTCCTAAACTTTCTCCTAAACAATTCTTCCTTCTAAAAATTCTCCTAAAAGGCCAAGAATCTCCTAAATCTAGGAGGAAATCTCCTGATCTGGCAACACTGCTCTAATAACTAGACGCGGTCTCTATATTTCAAACCATTTTGATTAAAAAACCTCTCATAAACGCACAAAATTCAAAAATTTGCCAACTAGGTTTTTAAAAATCTGTACCCCCTATAATACAAAGCGCAATTGTAAATTTGAAAATTAACATTTTAAATAAAAACAATCAGTGTTTAGGCAATCAATTATGCCATTACAAAATTTGTTCAACCAATGCAGTACTAAAACTTAAAGACTTGTACAATGATGCACTTTAGCTATACATGTAATAAATATTAAATATAGTGGACGACCAATATAACGAATCTTATGTTGTACCCCCAATTTGTTAAATCGAAAAATTCGTTAAATCGATCGAAATTTATTTTTGTTTAAACCCTCCTTCTTAAAGAAATAAGTCTCACATATTCAGTTTTTAAACGAATACTTTTTACAGCAAGTATACTTTTCTGTATAGCAATTTCGCTTGATTGATTATTGAAATTTTAATTTTTAAAAGAAAAAAGCCGACCGAACGCAAAACAAATCCTGTGAAAATGATCAGCTATGCATACAAACAGACTTTGAAAATGTTGGTAATTGACGTGAATTTGAAAGTTTTAACGTAACAAAACAAAAACAATTGAGGTACCGTTGACTTGACGAAACCAAACATTAGTTGTTATTGTAAAAAATGCTCAAATAAAAACAATTCGAAGGGTGAAAAAAAAACATAAATATTCGTTATATCGAATAGCAAATTTCACTTTTGTTCGTAATATAGAACCATCAATGGAAAAAATTTGGCCCTACGTTAAATCGAAAATTCGAAATTAAATGGAAAGTTTGTTATACTGGACGTCCACTGTACTTAAATATTCAATATTCATAAATTCTTAAAAAGTTATTAATAAATATACAACAGCAACACTTGGATACAATTTAAGCGAATTTTTTTTACCCCCTCCCCTCTCCTCCCTCCCCCATAAGCTGACATCTCCCATAACCGAACAAAAGCACTGCGACGGTGAGTGTCCCGTTATGATGAATTTTACTGTACATAGGAAATGACAGCATAGACAACAGCAATAACAAAAAACACAAACAAGCAGCTGCGCTGAGCGTTGAAATTATTTAGTACAACGAATTCTTTTCCTACTCGTTGGTGACATAATGATGAAGCGGCGCACATTTGCTTAGCTGCCAATTTTCATTGTTGTTATCTATGCAATGCTGGCACAACGACAGCAGCAGCAGCAGCCGAAAAATTGGCATCAACATTCCTGCGCTTGTGGCGCACATCAGCAAACTGTCAACTTGCCACCACCCATGCATGCGATCCCCTCTCTCCCTCTCTCTGTCTGTTTGTCTGCCTATCTGACCGTCTGTTTGTATGGCTGGCAGTGCACGCAGCCGTCTGTCCGCGCACCCATTTGATCTATGGCCATTGAGCGCTGCTGTCGCGAGCTATTAAGTGGTCAGCTCGTTGCGGCGAGCTACAGATTCGCCAATGAAGAATGAATGATAAGTTCATTAGCCCGATGCGTTGCCGCGAAGGACTTCTCGCAGGCGAATAAAAGCGAATTCTTTACTTTTAAATTCCGTCGATTTATTTCGTTTAATTTTGTTGCTAATTTTGCATTTAAATGCTGCCAAAATGTTGGCTTTTATAGCGGCTAATGTTGCTGTTAATTTTCGTGTTGGTGAAGTTGTTGTTTTTTTAACAGAAAAGTTGATTTATGCTTTTTACGCTTTGCACGCACGCTATGTGCGCGTAAATTGTGCGTAAGTTGGCTGTCGACTCGGTCGAGTCTGTGCGACTGCAGCTGCGGTATGCGGAAATTCATAGCCTGCGGTTTTTGGATGCTTGCGCGAAAAGTGCAAACAGCAATTCGGCAACACATTTATGGCCGTCGCTGCACACACACACACACTCACACAGACGGACAGACAATGCAAACATATGCACACATGTCGCCAAACTCCAGCAATCGCAGTCAATCAGTCAATTGGTCAGTCAGTTTTCGGCGAAGCACACGCAGCTGAAATCGGAGCGGTGCGTGTCGCCAGCCAACGACTGCGCCGCCCTTATCAGCTACCAATGGACATTGACCCAGTGTTCCCAATTGATTGTTGACAGCTCTCTTCCATTTCATTTTTCATAGTTTCAAGTTTCGTTTTTATTTGCAATTTTATTATATTTTCTGTTATTCTTCTCGTTCGCATACAGTTTGTGCTGTTGTTGCTGTTACTGCAGCAAAATAGCGGAACAGGAAAATTTATAAAATCACAACAATAACAAGGAAAATGAAATCAAATAAACAAAGGTAGTGAAAAGCAGCACGAACTGTTTTGTTAGCCAAATTTTTGGATTTAAAACTGAACTTTTTGATACTTTTGACATACCGGAGATCTTCCCAAATTTTAACTGCAGCACCACCACTCTGTTCAATAAGAACATTTGGCGACAACTGTCATTACTCCTACGCCAATTTTCATGGTACTTATTAAACCTTGTATGATTGTACCATGGAACAGTCAAATATCGTTTTAAGCCCACTACAGATGTCGGACAGAGGTTGGTTGCAAACCATGTTTGCCAACTTTGATTTCGGTCGGAGTAAAAATAACAACTTTTTGAATGTACTCAGATCCTTCAGACCTGAAGTTCGTTTATCAATATATCTGCAGTCGAGGTTTTTGTATTTTTTTTGGCTTCAAAGTTTTATATTTAAATAGGCACCTTAACACTAGAATGCCCAGCCGAACCAACTTTCCTTAAATATTCTTATGGAATCATGTTGGAAAAGAGTTGATAACAATTTTTTTAGTATCTAAATTTTTTAAAATTATATTTGACTTTAAAAACAATAAAAGCCACTGAAGATTTGCTTTCAAATTTCTCTCTTCACTCTTCTTGCTTCCCCTTTTTTTCAAACAATTTTTACTTTTTTTTTTGGTTTTTTCGATGTTTGAATTACTTCCTTTGGAATCTTCAAACTCACTAATAAAATTTAATAAGATCTCAAAGAACTCATTGGTGGACTTGAATACTTCTAAAGCAATATTTTTGAACTTGTTGAACTCTGTTTTTCATTAAGTTATCGATTGTTATGTACTATTATTTTGATTCTTGTCCATTATGTTGTTCTTTATTAGTCAGTAAGCAAACAATTATTCTTTGACTAATTAATAATAAATTAAATGAAATGAAAAAATGAATACAACGTATCATTCCAATAAAAACTAAACTCGGCGAAAAAACTGCCAGCTAGTGTCCGACCGAAACATCTATTTTGGGCCGAAACCGAATTTCGGTTTTTTTAATATTCGGCCGGAAACGAAACTTTCTAGTTGAAATAAAAATCACCATATAATTTCACCATAAGCATTTTTTTCAACAAACGAATTTTACTTTAAGTAAATAAAGAACAAACAAACAAACAAACCTAACATTAATAAATAACTACTTATTAATAAAAACAATTTATTCATTTTTAAAAACATAAACACGAAAAAATCACCCTTTCGTACCTTACTCGCTACTATTCAAAATTAAATAATTTAATATTATATGCTAAAAAAAAAGTGTATTTACATTGGTGGCATCTAGATTACTCCTCCTTTCACTGTATATCTGCTACACAATAAAATGTAAAAAAATATTCTAGAAAGTTTCGACTTGAAACTGAAACCGAAACCACTTATTTGGGCCGAAACCGAAACCGAATATTCGGTCGGACACTACTGCCAGCAAAATGAGAATTTCGGCACGAAAACGCAGTAAATATGTTTCACTGCTTTGCTACTGGCTACAACAACAAGTGGCCTATCGGAAAAGTGTTGTGTGCAAGTAGTGAAATGCTGCCACCAGAGCACGCCTCCTCCCTTTGCCACCGCGCAGCACTTGTCCGGCATGCAGTGAAAAGCGTAGCGCTTAACCGCTTTTCTACTTTTTCCCCCTCATTTTCCGCGCATTTTGTGCTGCTTGTGAGCAGTCGAGAGCGTTGAAGGCGGCCAACGTTGTGACGCTGCGCGGAGTTGCGGCAGTAATTGCTGTGTGCCAGCACAGTGGCACAAAAAACCGGCACACGCACACCGAAATGAGCACAAGTGAAAGATGCTGCCGTCCGATGCTTTGTGTTTGTTGTTTTTTTGTTTTGTTTGGTAACTTTCCTGATTGTCTGCAAATGGCGTAGAGAGATTGCGGCCGATTTTCATTTTCTATCGTAGCATTCGCTTTTTTGCCATTCGCAACGGACGTCTCATCACTCAGCGCGGATTAGGCTTCACTGCTGGCACTATTTGGCTGTCAGCGGCACACTTTTCACTTGTGGCCATTTAATTAATTTAGCGCATTATTTCAGTTATTTGCTGATCAATGCCAGCGATAACTAAATGCGCTTGGACGGGGCCGCACTTGGACTGGCGCAGTCGCTTCAAGTGAAGCGATTTAGCTAATAATTGTGTTCTAATAATTGTGCTCTTTTTTGCAAAAGCTACTAGAAGCTGTGAAACTTATAGGCAGAAATATCTTCATTAGAAAGAGATAGAAAAAGTAAAATATTTTTTTAGTTCCCTCAAAACTTTTTTCTATGCGCAATTTTAATTCAAAAGCAAACCATTACTGCCAATCATCTTTGTTTTATTGAATTTCGAAACTTGCTTCATTTACAAAATATTAAAATAATAATAATTTTTGACTCTTACACGAGGTTACAATTTTGACCAACGATTAATTAAATTTTTACATTTATAATATTAAACAAAAACTCACATGTATTCTATGAATATTTGATGAAGAATATCTTAATTTAATTGTTGTAAATGCTTGTTATTTCAGTTCAAATATTTTACAAGTTGCAATGTATGTAACTCTATAAAGAAAAAGAAATATTTAAAATAAATTTATTTAGCCATTTATCTGTACGGCTATCTCGAGCCTACGACTTACATACATACATACTTAGGGGCACTGTTCTTTTCTGGGTTAGAAGATATGCCCAAGCATGACGTGAAGTCGGTCCTGAACTTCGCTAGGAACACCCACAGTCTCTCTGATAATTTTCACGTCGATACGCAACGCTATGGAGCTCTAACTGGTATTGCTGGGGGCCCAATAGGGTTTTGGCTAGCTTACCTAACCTAACCTAGTACAACGTACAAAACATCAGCTTTAAAATCAGTAGGACAATTTTCTATCTACGCATAAAAAAGTTGCCTGAGAGCAACTTCACCTATTTGTCATCTTATAGCAAAAGCTACGATTGATTTATGGGTTAAATTTAAGTAGGCACCAACAAATTAATATTTTTAGAAGTGAATTCAAAGCAAACCACAAAAATTTTACTGTTATCCCCAAAATAATTTCTAATAATTTGCAGTGATATCAGGGAAAGTTTGTGTTCTAATTGAAGTCTAAGAATTGGGCGCATTTGATCGAAACCTTGTTTCTTTAATAATGGTTAAATAAAATCAAAAAGTGATAATTTTGTATTTTTCCATAAATATTATATAATCTTTGTGTAATTAAAAAAATATTGATACAAAATTTATTTAACCCGTTTTAAGCTAAAATTGTTCAAAAGTAAACTAGCTCTAGAACTCTAACAAAGAGGCGTGGCGACTTCAAATGTCGTGTACACACTGATTAGACAATTGTTTCATGATTTAAATACCAAAAAGTAATATCGAGACAGGGTAAAATTTGGGGTCGAAAGGGTTAAATATTTAAATATCAAAATCGCTTTAATCCCAATTGACTTTGAATCGTCAACTCCGAAATTAACTCAAATCATTTAAGTTCTTTTTATTTACGTGTCAAGATATTTTTGAATAATTTAACGCAGGTGTATTCAGTCTTAATACTGCAAATTGTCTTAAAAACCAATAGAAACGATTTCGTCAATGCTTTCAGATTTAGTTTGTTGCATGTTAAGGTTTTATTACTTTAATTTCGTATTGTTGTCAAAATTCTATAGAATTGAATTGCATTGAATTGAATTAAATTTAACTCAATTGAATTGAATTAAATTGAACTGAATTGAATTATTTGAATTAAATCAAATCGAATCAAATTGAATTGAATTATTACAAAGATTGCCTTTCCTCTCTAATTCTAAATAAAATTTCCACCCCAAATGTATGCCGCTGTAACCATTTGAATCAAACTACTTAGTAACTAATCTATAAATCTAAATCTATAAATATTTGCGTAGCATATTTTCCGGCGCCTACTTTTCATTCTGCTTCAGGCCAAAAACTTTTTAATCAGAGCTATGACTTAAAATAAGTTCTATCCGTAAAATTATTATTAGCCCGCAAATATTGATTTTCTGATATTTCATGCCTCGACAAAAGCATGCTTTTAGGCGCAAAACCATTGAGTCGAATACTTGAACGGTTTGCTCAACTTTTACTAGACACTTGGCCATAGGTATAGTTGGCAAGCACTCAGGTATGCTCTGACTGAGTAAAGTGCCAGCAGATTGAACTACAACGACGTTAATTGCCCAGAAAAGTTGCGCACTGCCCACAAGCAGAGAGCAGCAGGAGAACTCTGCTCAGCTGCCGAATAGCATCCTGGCAAAAGGTTCGCAAAGTATGCTGTGCGAAAAAGTTGCGGCATCAACAAACTCGAGTACAAAAGTTCATTTGATCGCAATTGAAAAGAAAAGTTGCTAAATTTGTTTGTGCTCCACTTTCGGAAATGCCGACCCACACGCGCCGTCCAAGTGTTTGTGTGTGTGTGTGTGTGTGTGTGTGGGTGAGCTGGTATCTGGCGCAAAGTGCAAACAAATGTAGCATATTTTTGGCTGCAGCAGGCAGGGCAACATCTCCCAACTAGGCGTGTTGCGAGCACGCTGTGTGCGCTGACAGGGAGCATTAACCTATAAAAGCAAAAGTCCTTTTCATTTACTATTATTGTGGCACTGACAAGCAGCACAAATGGCGCTAATTTCCGCTTTAATTAAATGACACGATTTTTGCTACTCCCATTTCGTGTTTGAGGTTTTTGTCTCTGTCGTGTTGTTGTTCCAGTTCTAATGATGTGCATGCGTCACTTGCTCATTGCCGTTCATTGACAAATTAGCACAGAAAGCCATTAATTAATGGCAATGGTTTTGACATACTTCTGGCGCGCGCGCACACACCTACATACATATGTAAAGACATATGTACACGTGCATGCACACGTAAGTGTTTGTGTCAGTAATCACATTTCTTGTGCGTTTTTTTGCTTTCGCTTTTTTTACTTTCCGTTTGCCGATGCCAATTTTACAAATTGCTGATTTATCCGCTGGAACAGCACATTGGCACAGTGTGATTTGCGATTATGTCATAATTAATTTGCTGCCATTTATGTGCGAGAGCGACGCGGGTGGCGTGAAGCGGGCTGGCACGCGGCCGCTCGCCTGGTGACACTGAACTGCGGCACAATTGCGCCGGAGTAACGCACCGCATGTGGAGCAACGTTGTTGTGAGTCAGCGACTGTGCGACGGTGGGGGCAATGATAGCGTTCAGAGTAATGTTGTAGTCATAGTGATAAGCAGAGTTGAGCGCCGCGGAACAGCAGAAGCTCACAAAGAAGGCGCAAACATTATTTTCAAGTACAAAAAGACTTAAAATTTACTGAGATTAAATATGAAGCTATGAAAAGAGTCAGTGATTTTGTCTTAAAATTAAAGCCAATTAAAAGATTTGATTCTAATATTTGACTCTGCGAGGAATGCGCTGAACAGTCACAAACTCAGCTTAAAATCTAAATGTACTATACAGATCAGAGAATTAGACAATGCCGAAAATTTGTATGCCGAAGTGAATACGTAAAGACCGCATTTTAACTGACTTTAGTAAATAACAAATATCATCATGAGGGTTCGGGAGTTGGATGTAATTAGATTAATTAGATTAATTGTAATGTATTTTAATTTAAAATTAATGTATATAGATTAATTAATAATTAGAAAATCTTTGTAATAATTCAATTCAATTTAATTCGGTTCGATTTAATTCAACTAACTCAATTCAGTTAAATTTAATTCAATTCAACTCAACTCAATTCAATTCAATTCAATTCAATTCAATAAAATTTCGATAACAATACAAAATTAAAGCAATAAAACCTTAACATGCAACAAACTAAATCTGAAAGCATTAACGAAATCGTTTCTATTGTTTTTGAAGACAATTTGCAGTATTAAGACTGAGTACACCTGCTTTAAATTATTCAAAAATATCTGGACACGTAAATAAAATGAACTGAAATGGTTTGAGTTTATTTCGGAGTTGAAGATTAAAAGTCAATTGTGATGAACGCGATTTGGATATTTAAATATTTAACCCTTTCGACCCCAAATTTTACTCTGTGGCTCGATATTACTTTTTGGTATTTAAATCATGAAACACTTGCCTCGTGTGCACACGACATTTGAAGTCGCCACGCCTCTTTGTTAGAGTTCTAGAGCTAGTTTACTTTTGAACAATTGTTAGCTAAAAACGGGTTAAATAAATTTGGTATCAATATTTTTTATTTACAGAAAATTACTTAATATTTATGTAAAAATACAAAATTATGACTTTTTGATTTTATTTAACCATTATTAAAGAAACAGTGTTTTGATCAAACGCGCCCAATTCGTAGACTTCAATTAGAACACAAACTTTCCCTGATATCGCTGCAAGTTCTTGGAAATTATTTTGGGTATAACAGTAAAATTTTTGTAATTTGCTTTGACTTCACTTCTAAAAATATTAATTTGTTGATGCCTACTTAAATTTAACCCATAAATCAATCGTATCTTTTGCTATAAGATGAAAAATAGGTGAAGTTGCTCTTAGGCAATTTTGGGGTCGAAAGGGTTAACCCTTTCGCTACAGGTTTTTACTGGGGAAAGTTAAAATTTTATATACAGGGTGTTAAAGGAGTCCCCGAACATTTCCCGGCAGAAATTGAAAAATATGCCCCGATTATTGGTACGCCATAAGGACTCCCGATTGCAATTCGGTCAAAACAATATGAGTACGGAATCCCCAATTATGCTTCCTTAATTTTCTGAAGCATGCATTTTTCTTGCAGATAATATTCTTCGATGAAAAGAAGTTTAACCTTGACGGTCCAGATGGATTTAACTCTTACTGGAGGGATTTATGCAAAGAACCGCGATATTTTTCCAAAAGAAACTTCGGTGGGGGCTCCTTAATGGTGTGGGGAGCATTTTGTTGGAGCTCGCTTTTCCTAGTACGCGAATGAATTCGGCAGAGTACACTACACTCTTGCAAACGAACCTGCTACGATTTTATAACCGATATCGGCGAAGTGGACTAATTTTTCAACAAGATAATGCCTCTGTTCACTGTCCAAGAGGCACATTAACTCCACAATCTTTTCTAATTTGCTCAGTTTTCGTCATAGAGTTACTAGCGGCAGCAATTACAAGACGTTTATCCTGTTCAAAAAGCTTTGGTTTTCTTCCTCCTTTTTTATTTGTGCCATAATTGGTTGTATCTTTTTAAAACGATCGCACTACTTTGTCCGATCGCTTCAATTTTCGACCGATTTCGCGAAGTCCTCGCGAAAAGCTAAAATTTTGCCTTTTTCGATTTCCGACAAGTACGAACCAAGCGGAATTTTGAAATAATATGGAAATCAATCAAAAGACGTCAAAAAAGTACCATTACATCGATCAACAGACTAAATAACGCACATTTTTAAGGTGCGTCTATAGTTATGCACCAGCCAAAAACTGCATTTTTAATCGCAGTGTTCAACAAAAATTTTTTTTTAATTTGCACAAGAACCGAAAGTAAATAACTTTTAAAGCTCTTTAACCCTGCATCATTAGATTTTTCTCAAAAATTTTTAATTCCTCAGAAACGGAAAAATTTGGGTGCGTCTATAGTTATGCTCTGCAGTGTATTACGTCTTAGGCTTCTATTTATGTGGTTATATCGGGTGTTTTTTTTAGAGGTATAGAACTTCGAATTGAAATAAAACAGAAGAAAATCGTGGATATGGAAGGATAATTTTATGCCATTAATGTTTAAATATGATTTCGGGCATGTGGCCGCCGCGGCTGGCTCGAATAAAGCCAATTCTACAGGTCCAATTTTCAACCACTTTTTCGAGCATTTGGGGCCGTATGTCGGCAATAACGCCACGAATGTTGGCTTCCAAGTCCCCTAACGTTTCTGGTTTGTTGGCGTAGACGAGCGACTTCACATATCCCCAAAGAAAATAATCCAATGGTGTCAAATCACACGATCTTGGTGGCCAATTGACAGGTCCATTCCGCGAAATTATGCGCTCATCGAATGTTTCCTTCAATAAATCGATTGTGACGTGCGCTGTGTGGCATGTAGCGCCGTCTTGTTGGAACCACAACTCATCCACATTCATGCCATCCAATTCGGGAACAAAATAGTCGGTTATCATGGCTCTATACCGGTCTCCATTAACGGTAACTGACTCCTCTTCTGACTGGGTCCTCTTCAACATTTTGCTCTACAGCGGCAATTGTTTCTTCGGTGCGCACTGTTCGACGTCTCTGCGGATGCGTATTATCACATAGAGTAAACGTGGTGCGAAAACGACCCATGGTTAACCGAATTAATTGCTCTGATGGACGATTATGTCGACCATAAAATGGACGGAGCTTGCGGTAAACTTCGCGAACTGAACCATTATTTTCGAAATAAATTTGCACGATTTGCAAGCGTTGTTCTTTTGTCAACCTGTTCATGATGAAATGGCAAACCAAACTGAACATAAATGACATTAGAGTTGCCAGATTTGACCACAAAATGCGAGTTTTATCTCTATTCGAAAAACAAACCTCTAAAAAAACACCCTATATGTATTAGCAACATTCCATAAGAAATTTTTAAATTTTTATACTCGGCCCTGTATTTTGGAGTGTTTTTCTATAAGAGCAACCACATCGTTGTGGCTGTAATAATTACTTAAACATAAAACTTTTTACGCATAACAAAAATTTGAATATTTCTTCTATTTACTTCAGCCAAAATTAAAAAAAAAGTATCTAAATTGAAAGAAAACGTCAAATTAAAAAGTACTCCACTTTTTTCTGCTTCTTCTACCTTTACTATGTCAAGATATACCATTAGAAAACGTGTATACTTCTCTTCTTTAAACTTAAATATTCAGTTTATTAATTTCGTATTTTTTCTAAAACTTCAAACTATTCTAAAGACCAACAAAAAATGTATTCTTGCTTCCATAGAGGATGCAGACGTCCACAAAGTAGCATGTTGCCATATGGCAACAAAATAGCGAAAGGGTTCAGCATGCTGTGAATAACTAGCAGGAACCGACTGCTTAGCATGCATGAATTTTATGATTTCATTGAAATACACTTTACTTATGTTTTATTATTTAATGCTGAGTTATGTTTATTCGCCTAAACTTCTAACAAAATTTTAACTTCGTCTGATGTTGATTTTCGAACACTGAAAAACATGCGTTGAATTATTTCTGATTTTGAATGCTTTCTCCAAGTCTGAAGTCAATGGGCTCAATAAATCAAGTTTCTCTTAACCCTTTGTTGACTTGTGTTACTAATTTTTGTTTAAAATACTTTTCCATATTGGAAGTCAATAGGCCCATTAAAGCATGATTTCCCATACAAAAATTATAACCCCCATCGTTGTTCCTGTAGGATTTAATTTTCGAAAAATTGAAAAAAAGTGTAGAATTATTATTTTTTTATTTCAAGTGGTTTTACTAAGTTTGAAGGCAAAAGACGTTTACACACTTCAAACCCATCGTTCACTCAGTCAGATTATGATTAAAAAAAAGAAACAGGTGCCTAATGACTTTTTATTTTAAATGTTTTTACAAATTTTGAATGATTTTTTTTCATAATGGCGAATGGCTAACTACAGCAAATAATTTAACTCAACAATATCAGCTCAAAGGATATCAAAGTGTCAGAGACGTCACTGACAAGGCCGCTCAGAGTTAGAGTGGCCGCTCAATTGGCGCGTCATGGGCGCACATTGTGCGGCGGCCGCAAAGCCTCAACGGAACGCACGTATGATTGTAAGCAAAGCGCTAAACGATTCTCGGCGTCAGCCTTCCATTACCTTAGACACCACTGCTGACAGCGCCCAATGCAACTGGCACTGCAACTGCGACTGCGAGTGCGAGTCGTCCAGTGCGACTGCATTTGCGCAATAATGCAATAATAGTTAATAGGAACCTTCAACCTCATGATTTGCTATCCTTCAATTGGCTTTGGCTTTGTGCACTCGTACGCTTCTATTTGTTGTTGCTATTGCTATTGTTATTGTTTTTGGTTTTCCATTTTAAGTGGTTGTCGGTCTGGGCGATTCTTTTGTTTGATTTTTCTCTCTGTTTGATTTTTTCTACTTGTTGTCGGACTGTTCGTGTGTGCATTGTAACTACGTTTGTCTGTGTTGGTGTCAGTGCGTGTAAGGGCAGCATCGAGTGGTCAATGCATAGAAAATGACGCTGCCAACGCGCCCACACAGTCGGGCCTTGTGGCAGCGCTAGGATGATTGACAATTGGTGCTGCCCATAAAAATAGCAAATACGATGAAACAGCAACAAAAATAAACAAACTTTAGTGCATACATGCAAGTGCAGCGCATAAACACACACACACACACACGCGCGCGCGCAGTTGTGCAGCGAATGCAGTGCAACATTTATGCAGTTGTCGGTGTAGGCTGACGTGTGCTTGTGTGTGAATTGAGGCGCTTCGCCTATGCGCGTGCATGTGTGTGTATGAGTGCGCAGCCACAATGAAGGCCTCCCGCGGCGGTCGTTGATCTCGCTCCCCGCATGGCATGGAATCCGATGCGCCGCTGCCGCTCCGGCTGCCTGCCCCATGGCCGCGCTTGTCGCTGCGCTCGTTCACATCGCTCGCTCAAATGGCGCAATAAAAGTGTGCGCCACTTTGTGGTGAATTGTTATTGTTGTTATTGTTGTATATTATCCATATTTTTTCGAATAGTTTTGTTTTGTGTTTTCATTCTTCATCTTGAATAGTTTTACTTTGAATTCGGCTCTTGTCAGTTTTGTTTCTATAATTTTGCTGCGTTGCGTTTAGTTGTTGCTTTGCTCAAGCGGCGAAACTCGACTCTAATGAGCCGCCTTGGATGCACTGCCACTTTTGTGGGTCACCGCTGTTGCTGCTCCAATTGTCCCTGAGTGGGTATGTGTGCGTGTGTGTGTGTGTGTGCACGTCTGGCAATGAGCGGGAGACGATGGCCATTAGCCAATCCATTGGTTGCCACTAACGACGCTGCGACGCTGTTCGCTTCCTCATGCGCGCAGAAAGACTCGAACGGCTCTAAAGTTGCATGGCAAATGCTCAATTTTTTTAACTGTTGTTTTCTGCTATTGCTGGCGCTGTTGTTGCTCTTTTAGTGTGCAATTAGTCGACTTTAAATATTTACGATTTCATTTGGTGAGCGCCTGCATGCCGGCCATCGCACTCTTAATTGGCTCATTCGCATGTCCAGCTGTGATTTAATTACAGCTTTGCCCAGCAGCCGTGCCTTGTGCTCGTTTCTTGGCAGGTTTTTGTTCTGCTTCCCAGTTGCTCAGCTGTCCAGTCGCCGCCGTTGCCAATGTGTTGTGCCGCCGCACAACAATCGACAGCATCGACTGAGCCCCACTTTCCCCAGCAACCTGCAGCGTAACGAGCACCTCTGGGAAAAAGAGCCAATGTAATAAAATTCAATACCAGCCAATTCCATTTGTCTTCCTCGGCGTTTTCCCCTCAGTTTCGGCCACTGAAGCCGTCATCGACAACTGTAGCAAAAACATGCGACGAGTATCGAATTGCCCCTTTTTTGTATGTGTTACAGTCGAGTTGTACTCGTATGCGAAGTCCACTGGGAGCATATTCGGCACATGGTCCGTTTCCGCTGCAACTTGCAAAATCTCATTAATTCTTTAAAGTAGTAAAGCATATCCAGAGCTCGAATGTTTCTGAAAGCTAAACATTTTGATCAGATTTTATTGGCCCGTTAAGGTCTGGTCATAGATCTGGCTGTATGATGTTTGTTTTAAGATATCAGCGAGTTTTTATAGGCCTTAGTAATTGCTGTGCGAAATTTCATGATTGCAATTTTCGGCAAATTCGAAAAATAAATATTTAATAAAGGATTTCTTTGTCTTGAAAATGTGCTAATAGTTATTACTCCAGTGAATTTATAATTACTCTCTAAAGATAAGGCAAAACAATGTCTATGTCCAGTTGTAATTATTTGTACGTAAATCCCTACTTCTGTTCATAATGAATGTTTCAGTTAAATCCAAGTTAAATTTTACGTCTTGCTGCAAGTTGCTCTCTTTTGTGTTATTTATATAGTAAACACTTAATGATCATTGCTGTGTTACTTCAAGTTCTTCAAAAGTTATTATGCATAGTATTCGGTTGATAGACGGACGAAAAAGAATACAAAATATTGACTTTTCAGGTAATCCTTGCCGCAAGTCAGGCACATACAAAAGGATATGACTACGAGTTTCCAATGAAAGTTCAAATAATTTTTTTGTATACTGAACAGTTGTACCACAAGCGTTTTGTATGTGATTCTACTGGTTTGGTATTTAAATACCAACTGGAAAACCATTTATCGAATCCCTCAACCGACAAGATGTTTTTAAATATGAATAAAGAACACAAACAAACTGTATACAAATGTTTTCAAAAAAAACAATATTCTTTTTTTTAGTTTTCTATAAAGATTCTTATATAAACTTAATAAATGTATTTATTTATTATTTATTTATAAATCTATTTATTATTTATAATTTATTAATTTCAAGTCATGCGCAAGAAACTCTGCCAATGTTTGGGGCATTAAGTAATCTAGGAAGGACTTGGCCGGGAGAGGGTTAATATGTCCGATCTTCAACTAACTTACCGAGGATGGGGAAGGAAAAACTGAGACTCGCGGTTAGATAAAAAATCTCAAAATGAATTGAAAATGGACTGAAAATCAATAGACAGAGAGGAATAAAGGCTCACATAGCAATTGGTTTTATATACTTGAATTCTTTTTGTTTAAAAGCTCAAACCCTCGACGATTTCAATGGCACTAAAACTAAGTGATGGTAATTTTCAGTATGATTTTTAGATTTATCAAAATTCTTTATTTAATTTGTGTCTTTCAAAAAGCACAGAACATGAGAGGATAAGAGTTTGCAAATTCTTAGTTAAAATACAGAGTTCAGACTGACTCTTTCAGTTCCGACATGCAGGTGGGGTCCTTACTACTTTCAACACTACTATTACTACTACTACCACTACTACTTTACCTCAGAACCTACATAAAGTAGCAAACGAAATATGTTTTAATGCAGTACACCTTTTCAAGTTGTATATCAGAAAATTCAAATTGTAATTCAGCGTTTAAAATTGTATTTCAGCGTTTAAAACTGTATTTCAGCGCTTAAGATTGTATTTCAGTTTTTAAAATTGTATTTCAGATTTTCAAATTGTATTTCAGATTTTCAAATTGAATTTCAGATTTTCAAATTGTATATCATATTTCCAAATTGAATTTAAAATTTTTCAAATTGTATTTCAGATTTTTAAAATTGTATTTCAGATTTTTCAAATTGTATTTCAGAATTTTAAAATTGTATTTCAGATTTTTAAATTTTTATTTCAGGCTATAAAATGAAGATATTTCAAGCTGTATCTGCAACTTTATCGTATCGTATCGGAACCCCTAATATTAACCACTATTTGCATTAAAAAGAGCTGTTAAAATAATGATTTGTATCAATTTTAATTTTTATTTTTCAATTCATTCAATTTTTAATACTCAAGATGAAATTGTTATTTGAAAAATTTAAATTGAATTTCAATTGGAAAATCTGAAATACAATTTGAATAATCTGAAATACAATTTTAAACGCTGAAACACAATTTGAATTTTCTGATATATAACTTTAAAAGGTGTAGAATGTGAATCCACTCACACATACAAAAGAGTGTTGAAAATAGATTTGAACTTTTCAAATCGCATTTATTGCCTGTGTTTGCTATCGCTTGCGGCAAATCTAGTAACCTGAATTTGCATGCGAACGCAACGACAACAACGCACCGAAAGTGCTGCACGCCCACCAAATGTGCGCTGCCATTAAATTATGCCAACAAAGCGCTCAAATATGGGTCACCACAATATCTAAACGTGCAATATCACACACACGCACACAACGAATTGCAGTCCATTAAAATTATCGAAGCTAAACACAATGCAACACGCGCACTCTTGGCACACACACACACACACACACTCACACACAGGGCAAAGCGAGAAAGGGGTTCCGAATGAAATATGAAATGAAATTCAATTAAATTTCCATCATGCAGTGTTCATGCATATTCCGCGTTCCCCCGGCAACGCCCACCGATGGCGCCCACAGCAGCAGCAGCAACAAAACAAATGTGCAACAACGAGCCAACCCATCGCAGCACCGAGCGCAGAGCCATCCGTTTTCATAAGCCGATTTGCATAAGTGAAACGGAGCAGCGTATTGGTGCGGCCGGCTGAGAGTTGGTCGGTGTTGGCTCCAAGCCGTGCGGCTGTTGGACTGGGCTGGCTGTCTGTTCGTCTCTGCGCGCTGGCACAGCTGTCGGTCTGTCACATCCGGCACTAATAAGTGTCAAAGGGATTTGGGTCATGCCATGCTGCGCGCGAGCGGGCTCGGCTTTTGTGTGGGTGTACCGCGTGCGCCGGTTGACAGTCCCTAAGTGCCGCTGTTATTGCTGCAGCCGGCAGCTGCTGGTTGACCACGCCAGCAGCAGCAACGAAAAAATGCTGCTGGCTGCCGCTATTCGCTGCCAATGCTTCAGCACGACATGACAGGTGCAGATTATTTCAATGTACGCCTGGCAAGCATTTTTTACCGCCGCTCGTTTTTCCCACTACTGCTGTTATGATTGTTGTTGTTGTTGTTGTGGTTTTTGAATGTTTTTTTTTGTTATTGCTATTTTGTTGAAATACGACGCTGACCCCGTTTGAGGTCGTTCGTTTGTGCATTTCTCTATGGTCGCTCACTGCGTTGTTGACTGTCAACTCAACTATCGCTGCACTACTCCCGCCACCATCTATCCCTTCCCGACCCATCGCTAGTTCGCTTCTGCGTTCGTCCAAAGCGGCCACTAGTCGCTGTGGGGCATGGCTCGGCATGGCGGCGGTGAAAGTTTTCAATAATTTTCTTCTCAACTTTAGTTTGTTTACTTTGAGTTGTTGTTGTGAATGCTGTTATTGTTGATGTCTTTCGCAAGTTTGTTAAAATGTTTTTGTTTTCAACTATTCAAGTGCCTTTGTTTTCGTCTCAGTCATGTGTCGGTGTGTTTGTGTGGTATCTGGAACATCTAAAATTGTAAATTGCGTGCCGAATTAATTTTAATTTATTTACGATTTCTTCGCCCATTTGTTTGTTATTTAAGTACTTTGCAGTGTGTTTGTTTGCAATCGCTTGTTCGCCGCTTGTTTGTTGTTTACACTGCTGGCCGCACTGCAATTAAATCACGCACTGTTCACACATTAACACAATTTCAGCCACACATACCTGCACACACACACACACACCCACATGCCACACTGTGCGGCGCCTCCCCTTCGGCGCGGCTGCCGCTTGGGGCCGCAATCTCGCACCGCAACCGACCGCAAACGTTTCGCAAACATTTTGGTGCATAATAATTTTTGTTGCTATTGGTGTGGTTATAGTTGGTGTTATTGTTATTGTTGCCATTTGCCACCACTACCTGGCCAAGTTGGCTTCTAACGTCAACGGCCAATTGAAGTTTATTGACCGCTTTTCGTTTTTAACTCTTCGCTATGCGAACTGCCCATCGCCGTTCGGATTCGGCGTTAAACTGTAGGTCCGCTCCCCTCCCTTTCCCCATTCGTTTGAAATGTGTGGTGTATCACATGTTGAAAAAACAGTGTTGCATACGCATTTCAAACGGGTGGAATCTGTGGTATCACAACGGGCCCATTAAGAGGCCTAAGTGTGTCTCATACAGAGACAGCCACCTCAACCTAACCTAACCTATGCGCTGTTTCGATTTTTCACACTTGGTGAAGTCGAAAAAAAATCACTTTTATAATAAAAAATGTTCAAGGTATTTACTTTTATCTAAACAAATTTCGCTCATTCGCATTTTGTTGCTACTTTTTGTTGTTTAAAAAAAAACAATTTGCAAATGGGCCAAAATTGAAATTTCTTTGGATTTCTTTGTGTTTGGTGATTTTGTAATTTTGCCAATTGTTCTAAATTCCTGTGCACTGATTTAGATTTATCGTGTCGACGGATCAGCGTTGAAGGTTGTGCCCATTAATTATTTAAACGCCTTCAAGTAATTTGACTTTTGTTTGTTTTTCAAATATTCTGGTTATTTATGATAATTTTGAATGTATTTTCTGTTATAATTTATTGATAAAAATCAACAGCCGCTGGGTGCGACATATTATTTTTAATAGTTTTTGTCAGTAAGCAACTTTCTAAAATTTATTGCAGAGTGCATTTTTCACTTTTAATTTCGCTCAGATAAAATTAAAAATTATAATTTTTAATGGATTTAAAGGCCCAACAAGAAATTGATAATTGCATTACACAAAATGTTAACTTAAACATTGGCTGTAAAAAAGGTGAAATAAATCTATTTTTAAGGGACAAGTCTGGAGTGTTTTTAAGTTTTAAGTAGGTTTACTCAAAATTCACAGATTTTATTTCATTAGTTTATATAAATTTTTAACCATTTCTCTGGCAGAATGAATACATATAGTTTTTTGATGCTGGAGCTTAAATTGTATAACAACTTAAATGGGAATGAACATTTGTAAAAAACGGGCAATCTTTAGACCTACAGTCACCAAAGGTTTATAAAACACAAAACTTTTCTCAGCATAAAGAATTTTTGACACTTTGGTACTTAATTTTCGTATACGTATTGTAATACAGAAAAATTTAACCAACAAATTAATTAATTAATAATCTCTGGTCACTTTATGATACTATCTAATGTTAAGCTGTATGTCGTCTGATGTTGATTTTCGAAAATGGAAAAAAGCTTTAAATTATTTCAGACTGACCCTTCAGATTGACTTTTATTTAAAATTGACCCCGTCAGATTTTTATGAAAAATACTTGTGCAATTATTGCTTATTTGAAATGCTTTGCTCTGATGTTGACTTTCGAACATGAAAAAAAAATCTGAAATAATTTAATCAGATTAACTCTTCAAATTGATCCGGTCAGATTTTGTATGAAAAATACTTAACTAATTATTTCTCATCTGTAATGCTTTACCCCTTTGGCGTCAATAGGCCCATTAAATCACACTTTCTCAGATCCCGAATTTACAAAAAATTCCCTCTTAGCGGAGGTTTATTTCCTAAAGTTGAGCTACAGTTCAAATTTAATGTTTGTAGCTTCAGCGGTTCGGTTTGAACAATCATGAATCAGTAATATAGATTAAAAGAAAGATTTGATTTTGAACTGGGTTTTTGTTTACGACTTTATTGGTTTTTGAAAATATGATTAGTTTAGGTTAATAAAGTTCAATCTGTTAAACAGCAATTTTTATGAAAGCACCTTGGCCATAAATTCAAATAATGTATTGATAAAACTACTTAATGCTGGGTGTGTGATCTTCAAGAACTAGAAAGACTCACAAGTTTCATTGCTCCTGTTTTCGAGGTTGAAACAAAAAAGGTTCGTAACTAAGGTTCAGTTTCAGAGCCACTACGGTAGTTGAATAATAATAATGAATTGTAGTTTCACACTAAATCGTAGTCACATAACTATATTTGAAGCTGTCTGAAAGTATATCTTATTCCCTTGAAACGTAAATAATTTTGCGCACACACTTTAGGAAGCCTGCTACAAGCTAAAAGTTAACTAATGAGCGCGAATAAATTATTGAATGAATTAATGCTTGAAATGGTTGATTTATTAAAAGATACAAATTTTGCATAATTTTGGCATAACATGCAAGTTTTATTTTAATTAAGTCTAAAAGACTGTTTTTTTTTATGAAGGTCGTAAAGACTTCCGCAGGCATGGAGAAAGCAGTTGAAGTCGGCAATGATTCAAAGAAGCAGCTTTGCAGAAATGTACACAGAATTCGTAATACTTTTCTTTGGTCTGTTCGGACTGCGTATGCAAATGCTGCCAACTTCTTCACCAACTGCGACCAGCTTCCACCCGTTTTTGCATCTTTCAATGTTGCCAATTGTTGTTTTATTATTAAAGTAACGGTTGTTTTGCTCACCTAAATTTCTATATTCTTCCGCATTGGCGTGGCACAAAAACCATAACAATAACAACAAACGACCAGACCAAAACAAAAATCAATAAATAAAAAAAGACAAAGGCAACAAAACGAATGCGTTCAATACTCTTGCAAAGTGCGAGCTGCTGCCGCGGGCGGGGCGAAGCGACAGCCAAATTGTGTGTGCAAACGTGTGCACATCTATGGACGCATAAATAATAACTAAAGATCCACAAAATGTTGAGGATTTTAAAATATAAATAAATAAATGAAAGCACACAACGCAAACGTAAACGATTTGTAAAAATTTGCTCAACAACAAATCAGTGAAATTGAAGCAAAAAAAAAGAAACCTTCAAAATGATAAAAATCAACGAAAACATTTAAACTTTAGGCTGACCTACTACCAACACAGACACAACATCTGAGCCACCGATATGAAGGCAACAATTGGCATGCCTTGCCAAGGGCCAAGGGGGCGACAATTGGCGGTACAGACAAGACGGCGGCCATGCGATATAGCGCCTACACACACACTCACACACACACACAAATGTCCATTAGGAATTTGCAATATTATCCATGAACCAATATTACCCAATTGCTCAAGAATTTGTTTCTCTTTTTCAAATTCATCTACAACAGCAGCGAGTCTGTCCACTATTTACTGGCTACAGCAGAGCAATAACAGTCAAGACTGACAGCCTTTGGCCAGAAATCAGATTAGAGCCAACACGAATGTACATTTGTCCCAGCATATCTCAGACCTACAGCGGCACTTAAAGTTGTTGTTACTATTTGCGAGTATGCAGATTTTCGAGTTCTTGAATATTTGTTGCCCGTTTGTGTGACTTTCTCATTCGTTTTTTCATCTCAGCAATCGATCGGCTACACTTCGACCAACCTTAGAGCGCCAAGTGGGCGCGCTGAGTTGAACCCAACCGGCTGGACTTGACATTTTCATTGAGACCACTTGAAAGTCGTAAAAAGAAATGGACACTAAATCAACTAATACAACTTATGCCGTGGCGTGTGGCTGAATTATGATGTGCCGACTATGGTGGTGCGGTGTTGATGTTCGTTGTCGATGCTCTGCATTAGAATATGGTTGCGGACAAATATGACTGCTGATTTCATTATTGTTCGCTTAGATTTTTTTCGGAGAACTCTGTTCCAAACAATTCGTAGAAAGAGCGAACGCCACAAAGCCGTGGTGTTGGCTTCTTTTCTACAAAATACTCACATACTTGTTTGTGGATTTTTTAAGATAGCAATTGTGTAAACCTCCAACAAGATTACTGTTTGTAAAGTACAGAAAGAATTATCTCTGTGTCTCTTCAAAAGAAAAAAACATGATGCTTACAATAAGTCAACCATAGACCATAAGCAGGGAAAGGGTTTTGAGGACCTAATAACCTGTAAAACGGCAAAATAAAATAGCAAAAAAGGCACGGAAAGGCACTAAAAACTGCCTATAAAGGCAAAATAGGGCATTAAAAACTGTTAAAAAAGGCAAAAACAGGCATTTAAAAATAAGAAAAAAATACTAGAAAATCTAAAAAAAAGGGGGAAACGGTATGTATTTTTTAATAATTTTATTTCATCTGACGTATGCAACATACAATATTTATACCTCGTTTTTTGTAAAAGAAAAGGAACATTAAGGTTTTCAAGGTTTTGGGTTTGCGCTAACCGAACTTTTTGATTTTGGCATGTTTTTTTCTTTAAATTTTCCAATCCACAACAAAAAATAACGGCTTAGGAATGATCAAATCAATGTAAAAACATCGATAAGTTAACGACATTGCAATGTTGCCACTTAATTTTTTTATTAGTTTCAAGGTATTTTTGCGAAAGAAAAGGGGGAAACTATTTTAGTTTAGTTTAGTTTATTACCGTCAATGGAATACAATCCTTACAGACTAGGAATACAGTAAATTTCTTAGATATTATCTAAGATACATTTTTACAATATGTTTAAATGAATCTCTATTAAGAGTAATATCGATTAAAAACGAAAGAAAAATAAAAAAGCGCTCGACAAATCTTGAAAAAGGCATTTTGTGGCATTTATAGGGAAAATAGGCACTAAAAAAAGGCATTTATGGGTGAAAAAGGCAAACTGCCTTTTTAAGGCAAAAAAAGGCAAAATAAAAGTGGTATATTTCTAATCAGGAGGACCTAATTCGTGCTAATTTTCAATCAGAAATGCTCTATCTAGCAGCAAACAAAAAAGGCAATTTCCACAAAATCCTTTCCCTGACTATGAGACAACGAATGACTTATTTGTTTGACTTTATAAATGACAACAGAAAGGAACTAGCCATTTTAAATCGTCAGCAAAGCGGAAAGTTGATGTATTTCTTGCTGGTTCAGCTGAAATCCTATTTGGAAGTTGCTAGCATGGCCTCCAAGGCCGCCACTTCCTACTGCAGCCATCAAAGCGTTAGCCAGCAAATGTGTTACCTCGAAGGGGAAGAGAGCGCATTATGTCGAAACAAAAGGAACATCAATATTCTCAGCTCCTTTTGTTCTCAGTTCCTTGTGTGAAGCGGTGCACTACTACCACGGCTGCCAACTTTTCATTTTCAGAAAGCACTAAAAACCGCGATTTTCCATTCAGAAAGCACTGAAGAGCAAGAAAAAACAAAAAACAAAAATATAAAAAAAGAGCAAACGGTGGTAGTTGTTCCAATGTTTCGTATAACATACTAGGAAAACTATTGCAGATCAGTGGCAAACGTGACCCAAGTAGCAATTCAACCAAGGAGGATCACTCCAGGTTTCATGTAAATTGCATGATGTAATATTTTTTCAGCCCACCATTCCAGTGTTATATATTTGTTAAATTAAATATAGTGTTGTATAACACTGCAGTTTAAAAAAACTAAATTTTTTTAAGCAAAATATTTTCCGCGTTTTGATTTTCAAAAAGCACTAAATATAATTAAATTTATTGCGAAACGCACTAAGATGGCAACAGTCTTGCATGTCTTCCCTGCATTCTCTCGAACTCGGTTTCAAGTCATTAGCTCCGTTGAACTTAAGGTACATGGCACGTTAGAAAGGGGAATTTTTCATGATTTACAAAATTATTTATTTTTCAGCTGTTTTGTTATCAATCTTTTTGAAAATTTGTTTACAATATATTGAAGGTCTAAGGAACACAAGACCTTTTTTTTAGCATATTGTCTCTTATATAGGTGGAGCTGAAGTCGCGTAGAAAAAAACACATCCTCCATTACGGACACTTAATCTCCGGATTGGCTCGACCGATTTAAAACAAATTTGTTTAGTTCTTTTTATTAACTTATTTTTTACAAGAATCCACCACAATATTGAAGAAAAATTTTTAATTGAAAGTACTTTTTCTGGTAAAAAAGGTGAAAAACGCAGTCATTTTTTTACACTTTTTTTCAAAACGCTCCTATACTTTTATTTTAAGCGTTTTTTCATTTTTCTGGTGAATTCCTGTGTTCGAAAGCTTAATGATTATGAATCTTTTTTGTTTTTTTGTTTCAGATTTGCTGTTTCAGATATGCTAAACAAAAACCTTCAATATATTGTAAACAAATTTTCAAAAAGATTGGTAATAAAGGAGCTGAAAAATAAATAATTTTTTAAATCATTAGAAATTCCCCTTTCTAACGTGCCATGATACCTTAAAGTAGATTGAAAATGTTACTCAAGTAAAGTAAAATGAGTTAAGTAAATGTCATAAACAAAAAAGCTTCAACTTCAAGAATATTTTCGAAATGCTTTCGAATTATTAAAGTTAAAGCGCTGCTCACTGACATAATTTTCATTGTGGCTCCCATTTATGAAGTAGTTATTTATTTTTCGTATTTAAAACTTGATCCAACATCATTCAGTAATGATTCTTTGCCATTTAAATTTCTTGTTCGTTTGTTGCTTTCCACGTTGACGATCGCCACAGCAACCAACTGAACTCCACTCAACTAGTTAACTAGCAACAACGACTCGTATTTCGTATTGTCGTATCTGAATTATGGTAATTCTATTCGTTTGTCTAGCTCCGTTATGGATGCTGTCCCTCCGTCTCCGGCCACCCATGCATTTGTGTGTGTGTGTGTAAATGTGGAGCAACTGTGAGTTGTTGTACTGGTGTCAGGCATCACGGCAATCTCTTCCTCTGCCACCGCATCTCTATCAGCAGCTATTAATGTTAATGGGGAGTCGCTGACTTGTCTGAATAGATTGAAATCCACGAAAATTGTGCCGCGCTCGCTGAAATCAGCAGCGCTCGAACTGCACACCGGAGCCGACTCGCGCAGCTCGGTGCAAGCGAGCAGCGGTTCCGACATATCACACGCAACCACTTCAAACCGTATCAAATCATAACCTACTCCAGGTTGGTCGTCGCACTCGTTGCTCTGCCAACTCAACGCGGCCCCTCATCAAAGTGGCAGCGGAGCCCGAATGCGCGCACGTTACGCTGTAATTCACTTATGTCAGTTAACGAAGCGGGATGAATGACCTCAATTTGAATAGATGACGACGGCAGCGGCTCCAACGGCGGCGGCCAGCATCAACCGTTGAATTGTACGCGAAAAGCCAGAGGTGGAGGTGCTGTTGGTGTGTTTTTGTTGTTGCTCCCTATGCCGTTTTCTTTTATGTGACTTGAAATGTTGTCTGCCTTCGCCGCTGCCGCTGCCGCTGCGCCTAATGTTTACGATTTGCAGCGTTTAAGTGAGCTGGCTCAGTCACTCACTGGCTCGCTCGCTGGTTGGGTTGGCTGGCGTTGGGTGCGAATGTACCGATGCTGTTGTTAATTTGTTGGTGGATTAAATGCCAGCGTTTTTAGTTGGTTAGCGTTGCTGCCGACGCTATGGCTGCAGTTGTTTATTTGTGCAGTGCCAACGGGAAAATGAGGTTATGTGTTTTTCGTAACTCCGCTTGGCATAGTTTCGTTTAATAGTGTAAATTGTTGTAATGCCAACAACATAATTGAATGCCACTTGCAGTTGTTCGCTGTTGGACAACTTGTTTGATTGTTTTTGTTGTTGTTGTTAAGTCGGTTAGCTGCGCAATTGCAATTGCAGGGGCGTTTAATGTGCGTTGTTGTTGTTGTTGTTATTGTTTGTTTTGCATTTCTACTTAATTAAAATTGAAATTGCCACTTGTGCTGCGCAGAGTTCGAGTCTGAGTTCTTCAGTGCGCTTAATGAAAACCTAATTGACAAGACGAGTGAATGGTTTCTGATTTGATTGGGAAAATGCTTGACGCGGCATTTGAGAATTTGACGTTAGCGTAGTTGAGTTATTTTCTAGATTAAATTAGTATAGGACGAAATATTCAGTTTTGATGCGACTGCAAAAGACGTATTCGGCCAAATTTCGAAAAGTTTATTTTATGAATTACACTGCACAACAGCATGTCTGCTGCATAGAGTTTTTTACATGAATCTGAATCGTCTTTTCACGCTGTTTTCAAAACCATACTCCGTTTTTATGTCACAGCTCTGGTTTTCGCAAAAAACTGGGCGTGTCACGTTTTCGAATTTTCCTCGGCTTTTTTATCGTTTTCGACTGTAATTTCTGAACCAATAATCCTATCGACATGATTTTTATATAGTTGTACTAACAACATCTCACGCCAACTTTTCTGACATTAATCAATTTTATGCGTTCTAAATTGGCGTTGAAATAAGGTTTCAAAGTAGGAAAATATTGATTTTCAAGGCTTTTTTCTGATGGCGAAAATTGTTCAGAAGTTTCATAAATCATGTTACGAAGTATATGAATATCTTAAGAAGAAACATCAAACATTACAACACAGCCAAATTATTTGGCAGAATACACATTCGCATCGAAATAATAGCAAAAATGTACCATTGCCATTTTCATCACTTTTCATACTTTTTCCTTAAAAAATTAGGAGCCTTAAAATATGCAAAGTTTTTAATTTTTTTGTTTCGAGCAATTCAAAATGTTGTTGTTTTTTGCTTGTATTCCAGACTATAAATGGAACACATAAAAGAGCATATTTTGAGGCACCTAATTTTTTTAAGGAAAAAGTATGAAAAATGATGAAAATGGCTATGGTACATTTTTGCTATTATTTCGATGCGAATGTTTTTTCCGCCAAATAATTTGGCTGTGTTGTATTGCTTGATGTGTTGGCTTTCATTATACACCTAACTCGTTAATTGATTTACAAAAAATGTGTATGTTTTTGACCATCAAAGAAAACACCTTAAAATTCCATATATTCCGACTTTGAGGTCCAATTAAGGCATTTTTCAAGGAATTTTAAAATTTATAAAAATAAGTTGCATCGGAAAAGCCGTGCGGTGTTGTTAATGCGATAAGGTGAAAATCATGTCAATCGGTTTTTTGGTTTAGAAATTGCGATCAAAAATATGGAAAAAGTAGAGGAAAAACTGAAAAAATGACACGGTACCTATGTCACTAACTACAGCTGCTAGAAAAAATCTGAGGATAGATTCGAAATCAGCGCACCCAAATTAGTAAGAAACAATAGAAAAACTCCATGCAACAGAAAAAAGTTTGTTTGTTTTTTGTTGTGCTGTGTTATGAATCGAAAGACAGTTTTTTTCATAGTTATGATGGTAGAATGAAATGAAAAGGAACATAGATCAAGTGGACAGCAGACGTAGAATATAGAAATTGGCATAATTAGGTTCTAAAGCTTAAGGGAGTGTTCCCGGGTAGAAGTTTGAAAAAATCGATTTTTTTTTTTTTGCGTTTTATTGTACCTTATACTATATACTATCACCCCCCAAAGTCGTTTTTCTTTCACTTTCACTTGCATGTTAATTGAAGTAATCTCAGCTCTTTTTGCTCCGCTGATACATTGCGCATGATACTTAAAACGCGTTTTTCTCGAAACCACATTTTTCGTACTGGCCGATAACTTTTCTCAGCAACTATGAGAGGTATCGACTTGAAATTTTGGGAAAATGTTCTAGATAGTTTTCATTGGATGCTAACCCAAAGTTTTCATCAAAAAATTATTGTTAAATATATTTTCAAGCACTCTAAAGGTAAAAAAAGGTGGCAAAACGGGACAATTTTTTTTCATATGGCCGCCATTTTGTTTCTAATCAACATTTTGACTAAAACTGTGGTTTAGCATCCGCGGAATTTATTGCAGATTAATAATTGCATACCAATTTCTGTTTCACATTACTGGTTCCCGAAATTTCTTATCGGCCAGCAGTGAAAATCAGCGTGACAAGGTCACATTGACCACTGAAAATTTGTACTTAGAAAATAAAATTTTTTTACACAAATATGATTTTCTGTTCTCCAAATAATAAGGAACAACAAGCAAAAAACCAGAATATTGCATGTTGCCTTGTAGCTCCAAAATAATTTTTTTAAAAACAGCCTAAAATCGGCATTCTAGACGGGAACACTCCCTTAAGAAGTGCTGCGAATAAAGATTTTCTGAAGCGCTACTTATCAATTTTTTCTTCTTTATATTTATCGAATTTTAATTTATATGCTATAGAATTTAAATTTAATATTAATTTTAAATTTAATATTTAATTTGCACGGAAATTATTTTGATCCTAGGACTTCATATGAGGTTCAACAAAATTATTGCATTAAGAGTGAAAATCCTGCCAAGGATAATACAAAAAAATAACCGTAGCTAGCATTCGAAGCTCATATCTGACCTTCAGACCATTTGAACTGATTCTGATCTGTGTTTTTTTGTTCTCATCAAAGTCGCTCATTTTGACAGACATTTTCATCAGCCGCGCTTATTGGCTGCTCAGACACCAAATAAATTATTTCTGACAGCCCACGCTGACTGGCGGATTGACTATGTAGACGTTAGGCATTTATCGATATTGGGTATTTTCACTCACATTTGTCACTGAGAGCTATGCTGTCGCACAGCAAACCGTTGGGAATGTCACACTGCATGGCGGCAACGGCGGCGACAGTGGTGGCGGCAGCTGTTGCCGCGTTGCTGGTCTTGGTCGAGAGCAACATGGCTGATGGATAATCCACATAATACAAACTGCGTTGGGTATCCACGTTGACGGTGCAAGTAGACGTCGCCAGTACGTCAGCACGTTGAATGCGATGCTCGCAGGCAACAACAAACGCAACCACAACTGCAACAATTGCACTGTGCACGCTGCAGCACAGCAACAGCGACAAATCAACCACAGCCAGGCACGCAACGCAGATCAAATGCTAATTTCCTGCCCAATTTGTTGTAATTTTATTTTTACTTTGCTTTGTGTTTTGATTTTGTTTTTTATTGTGGCTTGCTGACTTTTTACGTTTCGATTTGTTTGTTTGAATTTTTTGCGCACACTTTCGAGGGGAAATGCAAATTTCACACAGCCGACTGCAGATTTTCGCTGATTTATTGCGCCGCTGTATAATTTGGGATTTTTTGATCGATGCACTTCACTTTGCGGCCGCGCGGCTGTTGGCTCTTGGCTGACGGCGTTTCGCTTCGCTTCGCTTCACTTCACTTCCTTTTGGCGAAATTGCACGTTTATTTTAATTTTTTCGGCAGTTTGCTGCAGCGGACGTTGTTGTTGTTGTTGCTGGAAACGGAGTTGGAACTGTTGCGCCCGTGCACGGACGTGTGTGACTGAAGTGTTGGTGCGCCTCTGTTGCTGCGTCTTGACGATTTGTCACTGTTGTTGTTGTTGTTGGTGTTATTGAATTTTAATGTTGCAATTTGCGCGTTTTGTTTGCTGGGTGGTTGCCTGGGCGGCCTGCGGCGTGCGCATTTGTAAGTGGCTAAATTTGGTAACAGCAACAACAAACAATCAGAACAGAATGCCAAATGTAATCATTTTGCATTAAAAATTAACGTTGTTCGAGCGGTTGTTGGGTGTTGTTGCTGCCGACGCTGGGGTTGCTGTTCTTGCGGTTTGTTGCTGCTGTTATGGTTTCGGTGTAATTCGGAAAAGTAAAAATAAAAGAATGCCGAAGGCATTGACATCAGAAGCAAACAAACAGCAACAGCAACCACAAGACAGCAACAGCAGAGAGCAACAACCACAGAACAAAGTGGCATTGGCAACAAACAGTCGCGTTGGGCCAGAGGCAGGGCGTGCAAGAGAGAGAGAGAGAGCAATAGTATAGCAACAATAACAACAACAGCGTTGAAAGCAGCGGCAATAAAACGCTTTTATTTATTTTATTTGGGAATTGTTTTACTTGCCTTGTTTTGATAATTTTGTTAATATTATTTTACACGTGTACACCCTACGCTCGGCGAAGATGCCAAGGCACGCATTTGAGTTTCATTGCGGGTGAAATTTGAGGTTAGAATTTGTGAGAAAATTTATCTAAATAAACATGGATCTACACGGGTAAAAATAATTGATAAAAATCTTATGAACGGCGTTCATAAACCTTATTTTGAACTTTTTATGAAGAATATACATACAAAGTATACATAAACTAATTTTGCTTTGCAGCTGCATCATAACAACAACATTTGAAATCCAATTTAAAAATGATTTCAGAATTTCAAGCATAAGTCAACAATGTTTAATTGAATGCTTTCTTCTTTAACCCTTTCGGGACTACTGGGATAATATGTCCTACCAAGTTTTTAATGCTCCTCAAAACAATTACTCATATCTTATGACCCACGTAAAATATTTATTCGAATTATATGTTTCCGGATAAAAGGATGATTTCAGAATTTGTGAGTTTGCAATATAATTTTCTAGCCTCAACTTTCATAACATGGAAACATTTCTACCAAAAGTATTTTGATTTTTAAAATTAAACTCCGTCCCGAAAGGGTTAATTATGTCTTTGGAATTTCGTCTTCTTTCCGCATGAATGTCAGTTGAGGTCAAAGTACTTCAGAAAACAAAACCTTCTAGGGCTCTAAGCCTTAGGTGTTCAGTTAGTATTTAGGGTTTCTCTGCTTTCTCTCTTCTCAACTTTTGGAATTTGACTCTAGTCTCCGGAAGAGGCATTGGCTGCCCCTGGCTTTCCATCGTTAGTGTCCTCGTTTCGACAAACCAATCACCAAAAGCATTGATGGCTGTGGAGCTCCTCTAAGGGAACTAACAGCCTCTTCATTATCAACACATATCGTCGCCGCAGAAAACGAATGTCGTATGTTTCATTGAATTTAATAGCACATACGACAATCGTTTTCTCAAGCCCCGATGTGTAACTATACGAACCAGCCTGTTGGTTGGTTGCCTAAAACTTCGTAACATGAAATTCATATGAGAGCCAAGATTATATATTTCAATGTATTTTGAGCTAAAATCGCAGTAATCTTTCAACTACAATCATTAACAAAACTTTTAAGCCAAAGAGACAACAAGGCAGATAATACGAGTACATCTTCAGCTCAGCGCTCAATTTGGACCTAGAACTGCTTTGTTGCTGGGCCAGTAGCATCGTCGCAGCTAGACATTTCTTAGACATTTCCACAGCTCACCTTATCGGACCCGCTCACTTTCTTATTAGTCGACCAATAATTCATTAGCATTTTTCTTATTTGGTTTCTTTGTTTGGGCTGTTGTGCTATTTTTAGTTTAATTTACGATTTTATGCACAAAACATTTGCGTTTGAAAACGAGTCAAGCCTAGTTTTTGGCCAAACCTCAAATGTCCAGATACTCCATTTAGATAAGCGATAAATTCAATTAGAGTAATAAATAATAATTGACTGGCACGACAGCCCGCTTACGCGAGACTAAGGCCTAGCTTCCCGCAACTACCCGTGTTGTGCGTGTGAATTTTTACGCGGGTTGGAGGGACCTACAGTTTTAATGCCGGTTCCGAACGGCAGGTTGGGAGCTTTTTCATAAGCAATTTTTACTCTCAGAGGTTTGCCATTTCCAGCTGAGAGGACAGCCACCGAAAGAGAAAACGAGTTTTCCCGTTATTTTTTTTAGGTGTTATTACAGGCAGTATTTGAACCTGAGGTTGCTGCCTGCGACTCGCGGTCCAACGCACTAACCAACTGAGCCACGGCGGCTGCCAATTAGAGTAATATGGCAATAAATCGCCCCTCTAACTGCACCGCATTCCCCAACAAGCGTATTAACACACTAAAGCCCCGAACACATAGACAATGGCAGCGACATGACTGCATCTGTCAAAATATAGAATCAGAACAATTGTATGGGAACGATTATTTTGAAGACAGCGCGGCAACACGAACACCGAACACAGATGTCGCTGTCGCCAAGCTTGGAGCTAATCTCTATTTCGTAGGCGACAAAATCAAAGCAATTGGTATCACTGCTTAGATTGGCAACATCGATTGCTTTGTTTGTATACTTTGCTCAGCTTCTTCATGAGCAATACGCGGAATATTTGTTATTTTGGTTAGCAAAATTAACGAACGATTTTACATTATTCATTGTTCAACTTCGATACTTCCAAACAAATACGAACTGCTGCTGCCGCCTTCATTGTAATCACGTTGCCAACTACAACGCAACCATTTGAGCCGACGCCATTTTGCGGTCGCGTGGCCGTGTCGCTGCCGTCGTCTATGTGTTCGGAGCATAACAGTTAACAGATGAGGGAAACTGAGCGCAACAACAACCGCAAGCAACAGTTCCGCATTGAAGCGGCGAAGAGAAATTGAAATGATAAAAGATCTAAAACAAACTAGAAGTGCAAAGATTATTCAAAACTAGAACGAGAACACGTCAAAGCGAGATCAACGCTCGATTGCCGCCGAGCTAAACCGGCAGGCCGTGTGATTAAGTGACTGCGAGTGTGTGTGTGTGTGTCCAGCACTCACTCATTAATAACACGAATTAGCAAGTTGGCAGCAATGTGGAAATAGCTATCGGTTGCCGCATAGTTGCCAGCGGCCAAACATTGCATTGATCATTGAGGAGCGTTACTCGATGTCCAGCTCCTCGATTTCTGGCACCCATTTTGTGGTGCTCCCTTTGCCAGCGCTCGCACGCGGTACACAATCACTGGTGCGTTGTTTACTTGACCGTTTTGTTGCTGTTTGTTTGCACTTTCAATTCGACATTCTATCGACTGTGCACAATCGGATTTTGCAAGCAACGCGCCGATCAAGTGAAAAGCGATTCGGCGCACAGTTCAGGCGAATACTTCAGCGAGTGGTTGGTGCGGGTGTTGGGGCCGGCAGTGGGAGAAAGGAAAAGAATAAACAAACGAGTGAGCAACGACCGTTTGCGCCAGCGAGCGGATTGTGCAGCGTATGCGAGCGACTAGCAAACCGGCCCCGACCGCAGCCAACAGCGACTCGGATTTCAGTTGGTGTGGACGCTATTGTTGTTGTGATTGCTGTTGCTGTTGTCGTCATCAACGCACTAAACCGCACGATCAATGACCGCAACAACAGCGACGACGAAACGAGCGACCGTTGAACAGCGACAGACAGACGAGACGTTCGGACGAATATCTCAGCGGCCAATAATAAAGACAAACGAAAATACGAGGAAGCAACAAAGCAAAGGAGTGTGACTGACTTCGATTTATTTCAGCAGCAGCGACGATCGCGGCAGTGCACAGTCTGTCGGTCTGTTTGTCTGTCTGTCTGTCGAGGACCGAGCCAGAGTTGCAAATGCCGTTGAACTTTTGTGTGCCGTTGTTGAGTTTCAACGTCGTCATTGTCATCATTATGATGCGCGCTGCTCAAACCGTAAGTAGCAGCAACAACAACAGCAACACCAACACCAGCAGAAGCAGCAACAACAACTGCACAAAACACAGCAACATAATCGGGCAAAGAGGCTGCAGCGCCAAAATGATCGCATTAAAGCAGAAATTATTAAATTTATTATGCGTGCCGAAGTGGTGGCGATGTCGTGCAACCGGGAAATGTGCGAATTGCATTGTCAGCGCGCCCAGTAGGAAATGCCAGGAAGAGTGCAATGCACGGGAGCTGAACTTGCGGCACTGTTTGATCTTGCAACTACCCTATGCGAGCAACAATAGTGCGATTTACTCGCTGAAAATTTCACAAATAAATTTAGTGAGCTACAGTAAAGTGCAATTTGAAAGGAAAAATTGTATATTGGGGGTTTTCACTACAATTCAAAATTTGAAGGTCCCACCATATGTATTTTTTAAATTCACAAATATCTGTTTGTTACAACAATTTTGGGTAGCAAACATGGTATTGGCCAGTTTAGTATTGTAGAGAAACAAGAATACCGCATGTAACATGAGTCACCTCCATCTCTCCGCACGTTGTATGCAAAACAAAAAACTGCTGGACAAAATGTGGCCAATAAAAGAGATAGCAACAACATATTGTTGCATGCAATGACCGGCGCACAAGCGCACTTAATGCACTTTCCATTAAGTGCACTCGGCACTTAAGTTCTGCGCCCTGTATGGGCCTCATTTCCTGCATGTTTCGCATGCAACTGCAGCGTTGAATAATTCTGCATCTTTGAGTTTCGGTTTCGCTTTTTATTGCATTAGAATATTCCTCATCATTTTGGCTTTCGTGCAAATGCTGCTCGTTGCAGTGTTGCAGTTGCCGTTGCTGTTCGGTTTGTTGGCCGCTTGCCGTTGTTGTTGCTGTTGCATTCTGTGATTTTCCAGTTATAGCGCACACAACATAAAGAGTTCATTCGCTTCTGCAACTGAACTGAACGGAGCCGAACCGAACCGTCACAGTAGTGCAATGTGCGGAGTTGAGCTGCCGCCACTTGAACGGGCGAACTCTGAGGCAGCCAGCAGGCGCGAGTGAGTGTCTGTGAGAGAGGGCGAGGTAGCACTAGTACGTGTGTGTGTGTGTGTGTGTGTGTGTGGGGAATGAACAAGGCAAAGTGAGGACTGGCCGTTCGTTTGGTTGACTGGGCTGTTGGGTGTCTTTAGGGTCGCACTTTTTCGCGTCGAATGCGATTTTTTGTTGTTTGTACATGTGGCTGATGTTGTTGCTAAAGTGGTGCTCGAAGGCAGGCAGTCAGGCGATTCGACTAAGTTGCATAGTTCGTTGATCGCAGCATGCAGCAGTTAGTGCAGACGCGCAGATATTGCAGCAACATTGTATGCCAATCGCTGATTAGGAGTCAATGGGATCTGCTGCCGGGCGCGCACTCAGAAATGTTTACCAGAAGAGTGAATTTGAAACTTTTTGCTGAAGTTTGAGCAAAACTCTGACGAATTTTGTGCTTTAGGTTCATTTGATTTAAGTGTTTGTAGTTTTTGCTTGCTTTGCAAGTAGTTGCAGAGTATTTGATAAAGAATTTACTTATGTCTCGTCGAAAATTCCCATGCTTTATACAATTCTAGCTGGGCCCCGCGGCTTTGCACGCAAGCTCTCTTTTTTCTCCCGATACAAATTCTTAACCCATTGTTGACCCCGTCAAGTGCTTTCAAAAAAGTTTAAGTTAAAAGGCTCATTAAACCATGTGTTATCACATTTACTCTAAACCGTGGCTTACCACGGTAGATTTTGATTAAAAAAAAAGAAAAGCATGTTTTAATTATTTCCCGATTGAAGTGTTTTTGTTAACCCTAGTTAGATAACGTTATTTTTTTTGTACTGAAAAGATAACGATACGTCTAAGAGACGTATGCTAGTCTATATCCTTTAAAAACAAAAAAATTTCCCACCTGGAAATTTTCCCGAATTTTCCCATATGGTATCTCAATTGTTTTTGCTTTGCATGAAAAACAGAGATACCGGTAGTTTCAAAATTTGCCGCACTGCTGAGCATGTATATTGAAATAATCAAAAAACAAAGTCAAATGAATTTTTTTTACACAATCACCGGAGCGAATTTTTTTGAGTACTTTATGCCACTATCGGGACGATTTCTTTACTTGATATTCAACGATTGTTTGCCATTTGAGCGAGGCATTTTTATTTAAAAAAATTTTCCACAATTGTTTGAAAGATATACAATGGGGTGCTCACAGTTAGATCGTTATTTTTTAGGGAAAGTTGCCCGAAATAAATTTTCCCACAAACTGTGAATACCATAATTGATAATTTTCTTATTGAGATAATTTATTTAATAAATTTCTGTTAACATTAAATAATTTTTGAAGTAAAATAATGTTATTGAGATCATTTATTTAATACATTTCTGTTAACAGGAAATAATTTTTGAAGTAAAATAATGTTTGTTTAGTAAAATAAAAATAAAATTAAAATTGACGATTGAGAGAGAGAGAGCAAAAAATTCAAAAGGCGTACGTCTCGCAGACGTCCTTTATCTAAGCAGGGTTAAGTTTGAAGTCAAAAGGCCCATAAAATCTTGTTACTCCATACAAACTGTTAACTCATTGTTGACCTTGTTAGATTTTGATTTTCGAAAAAGTTAAAAACATGTGTCGAATTAATTCTCACAAAGAGCACTTTCATCAAGTTTGAAGTCAAAAGGCGTAAAATATCATATTTCTTCATACAAACTTTTAACCCTTGGTTCGCCCCTTTAAGTTTGGATTTTCAATAAAGTAAAAAACACATGTCGAATAATTTCTCACTAAGAATACTTTCACCAAGTTTGAAGTCAAAAGGCTCATCAATTCATGTTTTCTCACAGTTTCTCCATATAAACTTTTAACCCGTCGTTGACCCCGTCAGCTTTTTATTTTCGAAAAAATAAAAAAACACGTATCGAATTTTATCACATTTGAAGTATTTTCACCAAGTTTGAATTCAAACGGCGTAAAATATCATATTTCTTTATACAAACTTTTAACCCTTAGTTAACCCTTGTTTTGATGTAAAAAAAATGAGAAATTTTGATTTTCGAAAAATTGAAACATATGTATCGAATTATTTTTGATTTGGAGTATTTTCACCCAGTTTGAAATCAACAGGCTTATTATATCAAGTTTCTTCATACAATACCTTAACCCATGTTTTGCCCTTTCAGACCTCGAATTTCCAAAAATCCAATCTAAGCGGAGGTTAATTTTTCAAGATGTACCTACAGTTTAAATTTCATGTTTGTAGCTTCAGCAATTTGGGCTGGGCGATAATCAATAAGTCAGTCAATCAGTCAGTCGGTCAGTCAGGACAAAAAAATTACATATTTGTATATAGATTTATCTATCTTATTAAATATATATGTATTTCATCTCATTAGTTTTGATTTTCTGATCATATTTGCTATAATGCATGGAGGTATTCACAGTTGGGAAAATTCAGAAAAACGATTTGTGCTTTACACAAAGATTTAGCAGGCATTGACAGACACAGAAAATTGTAGAATGGGCGAGGAAGACGAAGTTCTGAAGACATTACTTAGAACATGACCTATGCTCCTCCATCTCAAGACCACAATTGGCAATCTTAAGGGCACACGAATAGGCCTGAAGCGTTGGCTGAAGTTTGCAAAAAGCATTCGTATTCTCACGGATCACTACTCACAAACGGTGCCCATCTGGCATCACTCAAGACCCAAGAAGGGTCTAATTATGTGTGGCCATTCGAGCAAATCAGTGATATCTACCATTCTCAACGAGATTTTCTTATTCCTATTACTATTTCGCTATTTTTATCCACAATTTTTATATTCAATAATGATCTTCAAAATCGAAGTCTTTAGTTGTAAGTATTTGGAATCCAAGATAGATAAAGTCATATTAACTCCTTCGAAAGACGAGGCTTGGGTCTTTAAGGAAAATACTTCAGTACGAAAATTCGAAACAGTATTATTCGATAATTTTTTCGCTATTATTATTCACAATTTTTATATTTAATAAGGTTCTTGAAAATCAAAGCCTTTAGTTGTAAGTATTTGGAACCCAAGATAGATAAAGTCATATTAACTCCTTCGAAAGATGTGGCTTGGGTCTTTAAGAAAAATACTTCAGTACGAAAATTCGAAACAGTATTATTGCATAATTTTTGTATTTGAAGGGTCTTGGTTTTAATACCAAGTAGTCAGTCATGCGTCTAGACGTTTGCCACCTGCAGCGCTGCTTGACTGCTGCGTGCTCTGAGGGCAATTGCACTTAACGAAGTCAAATCAGCAGCCGCACTGAATGATAAGCAGCTTGAACTTTGGCTGCTCGCTTTGTGCCGATCAGCTACTTTTGGACGCCACTCATAAGTCGCGTCTCACTTGCCTTCCGCGTTTTCGGGCCGTAGCTCCAAGCTGGCAACGCGTTCTAACGCGTACAACTCAATCAGGTCCCGAGCCCCTATCTGCAGGGCAGAACAATGTGCACCATGCAGCATGCAACACGCAGCTCTCGTCCGAACGTTCAAGTGGATGCTTACCAACACGAGCACGCACGCACGCACACACACATACACACAAACACTCGTGCGGTGCAGACGCACGCAAGTGTCAATGCACTTGTTCCCCCCAGTTCCAGCGCTTCGAACGTTGAACGTTCAATCCTTTTAATTTCAAAGTTACTTGCACTCGCTGCTGGCAGTTGTTTCTTGTTGTCGCTGTTTTTACTTGTTGTTGTTGCTGTTGCACTTTTGTCTGTGCCCTGCCGCATACGAGTACGTGTACTTGCACTTCTTTGCTGTCAGCCTTTGTCAGCCTGACTCCGATTGAGTATGTGTGTGTGTGTGTGACTGCGTCTAGCTGCATGCATAATGACGCGTGTGCGTCTTTAGCCTTCATTTGAATTACACTTTCGAGTGCCTTCGCTGGGGCCCGCGTGCACGCCGGAGTGTTTAATGGGCAGACGCGGCGCGCTCCTAACAACGCGTTTTTGCCAGCCAACCAACCAGCCAGCCATCCCGAATTGCAATTGGATATTTGAATTAAAGGCGCAACAAACCAACGAACAACAGCAACAACAACAGCATGGAGAGACAGAAGTGCCTTTTTGCCAGCGCAGTCACTTCGTGAGTGCCCACTTGCGGCCTAACGTGCAGCCTGCGTCTGCTATATGCGATGCGGCAGGCGGTCGCGGTGCCGAGGACTTGCACAGCAATTGAACTTTGGAGACCCTGGGAAATTAATTTCGTGGAAATGCACTAAAATAGCACAAGGGCGAAAAGGGCGAGAGGGGGCAGCCAATATGGTAAATATTTTGATTGGTCTATCAAAGTGGAAGAAGGAAATGACTTGTTGAAATCTCAATTGAGTGTGTTTTACATATGAAAAAATATTTGGGGTGTTGCAGACTGTGACAGGCATTGGTCTCAATTTGAAATATGTAATTGTTTTATATGTTATTTAGTGATTTTGTCCATTTTTTGTAAGTTTGGCCAGTGACTCACGCGAGAAGGGTTCTGGCGGTTCAAACCACGCAAATATCAGTTTACGACAAACATTTTGGGCTTTAACTGTAGACATACGTTGACGTCGTTTTCGACCAAATTTTTTTAGTACTTCTAATATTTTTTAAATTTGTTATTAGTTATTTTTAGCTGTTTTTTCATGACTTTCTTACTTGGATATTATCTATCGAAATCAAACCGTTTTATATTTTAAAAACTATGTTGGCTTTGCATTTTTTTTTTAATTTTAAACTGGGTTGTTTTCGACCCGTTTTTTATCGTAGGTCTACGGTTAAACTAAACTTGAGCCAATAGATGGCCTTAGCCAGACAGAGGCTTTACCTTCTATGTAGGCGCCACTTCTGTGTCCATATCCGAATAGGACCCGGCGCAACGATGATCTGAATAACCGGTGCTCACTTAGTTAGGAAATCTGAATGATTCCACTCCAACTTTCGGGGATGTGTAGTTGAAGCTAACTCAAGCCAAGGCTGAGCTCTTTTGAGCTGCCACCTTAACCCTATCGACCCCGAATTTTACCCTGTGTCTCGATATTACTTTGTGTTATTTAACCCTTTCAGTCACAATGTCCAACTGGACATTGGACTACAGCACATACAATTCATACAGAACGGGTTTATTTCCATGTCGGAAAGGGTTAAATCATGAAACATTTGCCTAAGAAGTGTGCACACGACATTTGAAGTCGCCCCGCCTCTTTGTTAGAGTTCTAGAGCTAGTTTACTTTTGAACAATTTTAGCTTAAAACGGGTTAAATTAATTTTGTATCAATATTTTTTAATTACAGAAAAATTATTTAATATTTATGGAAAAATACAATATTATCACTTTTTGATTTTATTTAACCATTATTAAAGAAACAGCATTTTGATCAAACGCGCCCAATTCTTAGACTTCAATTAGAACACAAACTTTCCCTGGTATTGCTGCAAGTTATTGGAAATTATTTTGGGCATAACACTAAAATTTTTTTAAATTTGCTTTGAATTCACTTCTAAAAATATTACATAATTTGTTGGTGCCTACTTAAATTAAACCCATAAATCAATCGTAGCTTTTGCTCTAAGGTGACAAATAGGCGAAGTCGCGCTCAGGCAACTTTGGGGTCGAAAGGGTTAAACCAATTAATGCGCTACTGAACTGAATCCTCCCACAGCAAAACAGCAAAGCCATTCTGGAGAACTTTTTGATTATTTTTTGTACAAAGTTGTGCTTGTTGTTGTACTGAGTGTGACCTACTCAAGTTAAAGCTTATTTTTGTATTTGTACGAACCGCAAAATTCAGGCCAACTCATTGAGGAGATGTATTATACTTTTCTGCTTGCAACTTTGCCAAAATCGAGCAGGAAACCGACCGCAAACACCGCAATAATTTCTCCAAAAAACTGACGAATTTCAAATAGTTGCGGCGATATCAAGAGCAATCAAACGACGGTGACAGCGGGAATGCCAAAACGATTTTCCATCTAACTGCAACTTGAGCATTTCAGCAGTGCGCCCACTGGCCGCAAGTCAGCCGCCGCCGCATGAATACATAGTCGCAGGCTCAGTGTGGCACTCGGCGGTTTTCGATTGGCATTTGTATTTATGTCAAGAATGAAGCGAGCTGATGGCAAGATTGCACGCTCGGATGCGTGCGTTCTTGTTTGCGATGTTTGCGGCCACTGCCGCCCGCCGCCCCTTGTGTGCTTTGTTTGATTTGCTTTTGATTTTCTAGAACATGAATTCATCTACGAGGCGACCTCCAATAGCAATGCACACACACACACACACGAACATACACAGGCGCAACCGGCAATGGAAATTAAGATGGAGGGGCGGCTACAAAAAGAGAACAAGGTGTAACCGCCATAACCACAAAAGCCAATAACTGCACAACGCAACTTAAATGAAATGCTGTTTGCGTTGCCGATGGCGCTGGCGATGCCGATGATGATGCTGACGCTGTGGCTGTCGCTGCTGATGTGCTGGCGGAGGACGACGACGCTGTTAGGGGCTCAATGCCGGCGACCGCTGTGGTATTGTGTTGCGCCGGCAATTCAGCGCGCCAAACAGAACAGAACCAAATGCGCTGCCGGCGGAAGGCAACGGTGTGGCAGCGCCGGTAACAATGCGACCGGCAACAATGACGGCAACAGCCGCCAAAAAGCCTCGCCAGCAACAGTTTTAAGTGGAATTAAAACTAAATTAAAACTGTCGAAAGGTACAGACGTTGCAAGCGGGGCGCGCTTTGCTTATTTATGAGGACAGAGTGCGGTTGGCGGTTAATGTGGCGGCGTACGGCAGCTGCATGGATGGATGGATGGATGGATGGTGACTTCAGCCGTGCGGTGTCCTCCACACCGACATCAACACACACACACACACACATACAGACTTAAACACAGGTAGCTTTAGCCGCTCCACTGAAGGCAAGCCAACCATATTCAAAATTAAAGCAAGAGGAGAACAACAAAAGCGTCACCTTCTCGCTGTGCGCATGCGCATGTGTGCGCGTGCGTGTGTGGCATGAGGTCGCTCACAGGCAGTGGGACATAGTAGCTGGAAATGAACATAACAAAAAGTATAAATAAAAAGGCGCAAAAATGTAGGTCAATTTTGTAATAAAAAAAAGCGCAGCACAACGCGTCGTTGTGAAGATAAAGCAGGGCGTTTGCGTGTGTGCATGTATGTGTGTGTGTGTGTGTATGTGTGGGTAAAATAAAACAAAATGGGCCACAACACTAAGCAGATAACAGAAGATGGTAACTAGCGGACATTCGAATGTGCGGATAAACGTTGGCTGCCGCACAATACAAGCACTGTTACAACAACAACAATAACAACAACAACATTTCAGTGGTGCCCAAATTTTGTGAACCTTTCACAGATGTAGGTATGTTCATATGTAAGCGTGTACGCAGCGCGCTCTGCACCGTAATGACTCAAGTCAAAAGATGCTCCACAGTGCGCCCAACAAGCAGACAAAGCAACAAACCAACCAACCAACCAGCCGGACGGACGAACAGACAACAGCCAAACACAAACACAAACACACAGCTAGACCACTAACCAAATAAACGCTGCGTGCTTGCGCATACACGCACAATGAGGTCAAACGATTTTTTTCTCGCCGTAGTTCAATTTTCCTGCTTCTCTTTTTTTCAGTTTGTTTATTGCGTTGTCTTTGATGTGCCCAAATTTGAGGTCAATTCTGCTCGCTGCTGGCTGGGAAACTGGCTGGCGTGGGGAACCTTCTGCCACTTCGGCGGTTAGTGGAAGTTGTTTGTGACTTTCATTGTTGTTGTCATTGTTGTTATTTTGAATTTAAGTTGATGGCAAAGCGCTGCGTAAATTGACCCAAACTGGCAATTGGAAAATTGTACGCCATTTTGGGTCGCTCGTTTCATGCTTAATACCCCGAACACATAGAAAACGGCAGCGACATGACTGCATCTGTCAAAATAAAGAATCAGAACAATCGTATGGGGACGATTATTTTGACGACAGCGCGACAACACGAACACCGAACACAGATTTCGTAGGCGAAAATATCAAAGCAATTGGTATCAGTGCTTAGATTGGCAACATCGATTGCTTGTTTGTATACTTTTCTCAGCTACTTTATGAGACAAATATGTACGTAATATTTGTTATTTTGGTAATTGCGTTAGCGAAATTATTAAAATATAAATTATTCATTGTCCAACTGCAATACTTCCAAACAAATACAAATTTGTGAAAATTGAAGCCATCATTGTAATCATGTTGCCAACTACACCGCAACCACTGGAGCCGACGCCATCTTGTGGTCGCATGGCCGTGTCGCTGCCGTCGTCTATGTGTTCGGGGCATATAAGTCGGTGCTCAGCTTGACGATAATATCGGCTTTGTACATTTTCTTCCCCTTGAAATGGTTGCGCTGAATGCAACAAACTGTGGCGAATAATTTGTTCAAGTTTCACTTCGGCTGTGTGCACAAGTGAAGGCAAATGGGTATGGGAAAGCGTCAAATTATAATCAGAAAGTGTCAACTGAAAGTGAGAAACACGAGCCTTGATTTAGTAAAAAACGATACGACTTTAAATCAGAAAATGTTTGCATGTCTTAATGGAGAATTTGCCACTTTCGTGGCCGCAGTACTTTGGTTCTACTCCATCTATGCCTTAAAAAAGTTTGGAGTCTCATTTATTTTATTTCATTCATTTTATTTCAGATAAATGAAGTACAAACAAGTAGAGATAGATAGTTAGATAAAAAGGTATAGATTGACTAGTGGCAGCCTGAAGTAGCTGTTAAACAATACTAAGAATACGGGTTTATATGTGTCAGAGATCCCGTCATTCAGTTATTACTTTTTGAATAAGTTATATGAGCTTTGCTGATAGGTAGAAGTTGTCTTTGATGAGCGCTCAAAAAATTTTCGTTAATCCATACTGGAGCTTGTATGACTACAGAATATGAGGATCTGCCTACATGAACCTACAACCTCTGGGATGGAAGCTCAGTTCAATCAGTTCACACTTCATACTGGGCTATCGAGGCGCAAAGGAATACTTTTTGTATGGATTTACAGTTTTTACTATTTTAAAATGTTTTGTGACCATAAACTTTCTTAAAAAAATAAAATTCAATTATAGCGAAATTCTAAAGTGGGCCGGTTGTTAATCGACTACTTAATGCTTAAATGAAACAGAAACATTGATCCAAATCTCTGGGCGGTCGCTCCCAAGTTGATCTTGCTGCTGCCTCAACTAAAGCGAAGATACTAAGACTAGACTCGACTAGACTAGATTAAGACTAGCTGTGGAGATGAAGAAGAAGTAGAAACGATTCAACATTTCCTGTGTCACTGCCCGGCTCTGCAGGAACGCCGCGGGTCAAGATTCCTGACAGACCTGGCTTGTGCGGTGAAAGTTGAAATCTCGAATCTGCTCCTTAATCTCCTTCATTAAGTGGTCGAACTGGTTTCCCCCTGTCTGAGACTGTTGGTTAGCTCCAGAAAACCATAAGAAGGGATTCACAATGGGCCATTTTGGCCTCCGAGTGGAAGTGCGGTCTTGCCGCACACACCCTTTACTACCTAACCTAACCTAAAACTAGACTCAGAATTAAACCAAGATCACTAAACTAAACACAACTAAGATCATCATACGACCATTGATTGGATTTTGACAGCAATTGAAAGCAGATCTAAAAATATTGCAGAAACTCAAAGAAGCTATAAGCAATGAGCCAAGTATTTGGTGTGAGATGTCATTGGCTAATATGTCTCTGAAACCAAAGAAGCCTAGGAGCGACTGCCAACCCCATTGAACTGCAGTGTTTTGTACACATTTCATTCCACAGAGCAATACGACATCTATAGTTTGAAAAAGACAACGCAACGTTTAACATTGCAGGAGATATGTGGTAGTTGTTGCAATGCTAAATGTTTTATTATGGATATCGAACTTTGTTTTCTTCGTAGGACATGTTAAACGCTGAAAGTGATATTTATATCATAACTTGCTTGCTTTTTCGTTAAACCGCAAACAAATTTAATACAAAACTCTTCTCCAATTTAAAAATTTTGTTGTCACACTTTTTGTGTGGCGCGCAATTCATTGAATTATTTGTTTTTTTCTTGCATCAAAAATCACATTGAAATGCTTGTTTCTTCATAAATTTACGGGCCAGTTATTAACCCGTTGTCAGCGCTCATTTGGGCCAGTCCCCTTCTTCGTCGACTGCTTATTAATCCGACCAAACAACGCGTTATCGCTTACGCAAGGAATACAATTATTTACCCAACCATCGCATCACTTTCCGCAGCCCTTGAACCACTAACTGACGCTGCTGCCGCCTCCGACCGCCACAGCAGCCATTCTCACGTCAGCGCACGACACGTGCGCTCGTCACATCTCATGAAATGTTTTAATTTTTATGCCTGCGATCGTTTTCAGCGTAGTTTTGTATAAACCGTTTTTCCTGGCGCATTTCAGTTTACATATTTCTTCAGTTGGCCCCATTGTCGATTTTTGTAGTCGTTGTTTTTTTGGTTTTCTTTTTTTGTTGCTGTAGTTGTATTTTATATTTTTCTTACTTTTGGATTTTGGCATTTGCAGGCCTTGAACTCGGCGCACGCAGTTTATTGGCCGTTTTACTACGAATACCGTATTTTGTTTTTGTTTTAGCGGTATTCCGCCATCGCTTCCCCTTCGACTTTGGCGCTGCGCTGTGCTGCCGCTTTATTAATTGTTTCTTTTGTTCATTGTTTGGTTAGTTGGCTGAATGGTTGGTGGCATTTGACTGCCCCAGCTGACTGAATTCGGCGTGCGACGTCGCTGTCAGCGCCGGGCTGGGCTCACCGGTACCGCCGACTGGCGCGGCGATTCGCTAACTAGTTGCCTAGCTTCGACTGTGGCCGACTACAAGTCTGGCGTCGCGCCACTTCGGTAGCACTTTGCATATTTGCAACGGTTTCTGGCCGTTTACAGTTGTCCGTACCTGTCGCTGCGCGCCGCTGCGGCCGCGAACGGGAGTACGATGTGATGTAAATTCGCATTGACGTTTGTGATTTTTTGGTCTTGGCATTGTTGTTGGCGGCTGAGTGTGCCGTTTTATACTTATTTGACTGAGTTGGACTTTCTTCATCGATCTATTTTGCAACCGAACGCGACCAGCGCGATACGACAGTTGGGCGTACATACGTCTGTATGTATGGATGGATGTGTGTGCGTCGGTGTCTGGCTGTATGAATAAGTGTTGATGTGTCGGACGAGCGACGAACGAGGGCAACTTGTGCAATACATAGTTGCCGCCGCCACGGTTGATTTTTTGTTGTTTCTGTTGTCATTATTTTTTGCCTCTTCAGCCTCATTTGTATGTCTCATTGCGTGAGTGTGTTGGTGTTGGTGTTGACGTTGGGGGCGACCTTGAACTGTGGAATTGTTGAGGCCTATCGTTGAGTTATCAGCGCCGACGGTAAGAAACAACCACAACAACAACAATAACATGAAGCTCGGTGCACGTACTTCAACTTCACTTTGCTTATGTGATTGTTGTTGTTGTATTACAGCAAGGCAGGCAGCAGTGGAGGTGTTGCTGACGTTGTTGCTGTTGTTGTTATTGTTGAAGTTGATGTGGCCGTACGCGTCGGTATCTTGATAGCAGTACCGATATCGGTTACTGGCATTCAATTTCAGTTACTCGCCGTTGCTTTCTGCTTGCCGATGGTGTTGTTGTTGCTGTTTCTGTTGCTGCTGTTGTCAGCTGGTGTCATTGGTAGCCATGCGGAATATCTAATTTCGACGGATTTCATTGTCGCTTTGCATGCATTGTTGTATTTACATATTTATTTAGGCCTCCTCTGCGACATCGACGTCGATACGACACACAACGCTCTGACGTTTGCCTTAAACTTTAGCAAACTTTTTGCATACTTGAGCATTGACTTAAAAACTCAAGTCAATATTTGCTAATTTTTTGTCGTTATTTGACATTTATTTTGGGCGCCCACCACCCCGCCGCCACATTGACACGCACGCACGCACACATAGGCCCCAACAGGCACGCACTCTGCCGCTGAAGGACAGCGATTGCTTATGCTAATGAACTCTGTCTGGCAGCAGGGCGTACCGTGCCCCCACTTACAGCGTTCACTTGCTCGGTGCACGGCTACGAAACAAGAAAGTGAAAACATTTGCAAAACTTGCCAAAGATTATTTATGTATTTGCATAGCACAACAACGCACCAGGACGCGGTTCTAAGCGTGACGGATGCTGCTATCGAAAGCCGGCAAAAAATTTAATGGAGCGCGTGTTCCGACACATTGACACTATTCCACTATTCGCCCCGCGTGCTGTAAGGCGTCGTATGCTTACTTGCGGCAGTGTTGTAAATAGTTGCGAACCCGAAAAGCATTTACTGTGGGCCTAAATCAGCCCTTTTACCCTTTGAGCCTTTGTGTGGGAGAAATTGGCAAATGTATTTGTGGCAATTCGGATGGCTCAGCGAAGCGTTAAAATGTACTGGGAAAAAGATAGAATTGAGGTCAGACGAAAGTTATTAATATAAACGACTCTGTCCCTAAATAAATAAATATGTAAATAAATTGTGTTCCGAGGCTTTTTTTGGCCAAGAGGGATGCGGCGACATTCACACTAAGCAAAGGAAATGTTGGCTCAAATGTGTACATTCCATTTTGCAGGAAATTGTTTTGAAACTAGGGTATGGTAGGAGGTCTTGTGTGCAGGTTAAGTGTGGCATTGTGTACTTGTTGCTAATTGCATTGTTCAAGTTGACATTGTTGTTTCCCTTCTCGGGAAATGACCTCTGGGACATTGATTCTTGGGGACTTTATAACAAAAATATAATCAACTACGTAAATAAGGACTTGGCAGCCTGCGCTTCTAATATTAATTAGTTATAATGAATTGTTTTAAATAAATACAAACATTTAAATAAGGAAGAAATTGCTTCCAAAAAACTCAATCACTGTGATTCTAAGAAACTAAAATTGAGTCACTACATGAACGAAATATTTTAAATAAAGAAATAGGTTCTCTTTAAATAAAGAAATAGTGTTCAAAGAACACATAACGCCATCGTTAGAATACGAGAACTCTGCATGAAAAGGATTTGAATTAACATTAAACTGTATTGTTGAAGTGCGTATTTCATTCTCATTACAGACTTTTATAAGCACATCAGCACATACGAATATATAGGGGAATTCTTTGTAAGGTGCCACTCTTTGTAATGTGCCACCGCTGCTCGATTTTGACGTTCCAGCAATTCAAGCAAAAAAATTCCTACTTCATTTAAGGTGTATATGACAACATAAATTTTTATTTGGTTTTTGAGGGAACAGGCGCAAAAACACGGTCTTGGTAAAAAAAGTGTCAAAATTGGTTACGAAAAAACTTAAAAATAAAAACTGAAGGTTTTTCATGCGGTGAAAAAAAAGAATCAGTGTTGGACTTAATTTTTAATGCTTTTTCATAATTCGAAATGATATCCGAGCATATCGTGAGAGGAGAAAATGTATTCAACTATTTTTTCTTTGTAAAGCGCAACCCCTCTTTTTTCATTGTTTTGTGATCCTATATCGGTAAAATGATTTTTTATTGCTCGGAATCGTCATTAAAATGGATTTAAAGTGTTCTTAGTCAATTTTTCTCTAATCCTATCATGAGGAATAAATTAGTTCAGTTTTATTTATTAATTTCCATATAATTATCGTTTTATTCGTTACCATTCAATTTGCTTTCGGTCATTTTTCTGTTCAATTAAAATTAAATTCAATAATGTTTCGTAAATTCTCTAAATCATGCATTTTTACTTGAGATTTCTACGTTTTTAGCGATTTTTTTAGAAGGTGGCACTTTACATTAAACAATTTTAGGGTGTAGATTTTTAACACTTTGGGAAATTGGCTGTGAAATTGGTATTTACGAAAAATTCAAATGAGGTCCCTGGATCCTTGGATCATAGCTCTTAAACCCTCTTTCCAACGGTATATTAACATTGGCGATAAGTTAATTTTCTAACGAGTTATACGCAAAAAATCCATGGGGTGGCACATTACAAAGAATTACTTGTAGGGGACTCTAATACACAACAAAATTGTAAACTATGTACCTAATTATTTTGTATATCCAGGCCAGGTGGTAGGTCTGGCATATTACGCATAGATCGTATTTAGTAATGGTTTAGTGATCTATTACGAGTTGGTTTAGTGATCAGAAGAATGCAAACGTTTCAAATAAACAAAATTTTCTCCAAATAAAAAAAATGCAGAGTTTCCATGTAAGTTAGGGTGATATTTTATCTCGTAGGGCAGTGATAAAAATCTGTGTTCCAAAGTGTTCTTCTTCTTGACGGAAAGTGCAAAAGTGTTTTTTTTTTAATCGTAGAATAAGAACAGATGAAAGGAAAATATTTTTCTCTTCACAGAAGCCAAAATTTGATTGTTATTAGTGAGAGCCAAAACGGATGAATAAATGAAATAAATATCGCACACCCACTTCAAATTACAAAGATTTGTTTTTATTTTACAATAGAAAATCCAAAATTTTGAGTTATGACTTTTTTGATGATATTTTAATTCAATAATTACGGAATTATTTTAAGTTATGTCACTTTCGCTAAATTCAAAAATTAAAAATGACAATCAAAAAGTTGAAAGAAAAATTTTGAAAATACAAAATTAATTAATTTATCTGAAGATATGATAGATATATATATAGATGCGATGGGTGTGCGATATCGCACACGCACTACAAAAGTGACACAAAACAAAATTTTTGATTTTTCAGGAAACGCAAAAAACTGGTTTTGAGGTACATCAAAATTTTTTAAAATAACGTATAGACCGTTCAGTACAAAATCCTTACAGATTATGCTTTAGGATAAGTTACAAGAATTTTTTTTATTTTACACTAGAAAATCCAAAATGTTGAGTTGTGACTGTTTTGATGATATTTTAATTCAATAATTACGGAATTATTTTAAGTTATGTCACTTTTGCTGAGTTTTATAATTATAAATTATAGTTAAAAAGTCGAAAGAAAAATTTTGAGAATTCGAAATTAATTTTTTTATTTGAAAATATATACTAAAATTGTCAGAACTTTGCTTAAAATTAACTTCAACAAAAATTTATTTCGTCAAAAGTGTCACAATTTGAGTTAGGACACTTTTGCATTGAGCTTCAGCGATCAAATAGCATCAAACTTCTGACATAAAGAGAGACCTAACTGTATTTTTGTAACAGTTAACAACAACAAAATATACTGAGCTTTTACTTATTGGTAGATTGATGCATTGTGCACAGTATTAACACATAAACCCGAAAATGAAAAATTTTGAATTGTGTCACTTTTGAAGCGGGTGTGCGATATGTTCTTATTCAAATAATTATAACCGACCAATTTCCCTCTTTTACTTCCTAGTTTCAAAGAAGGCATGTAGTCAAACTAAGCAGCATCCTTAATAATTTTTTTCGCAACCATTTTTCCACACCTCAAAACTTAACTAACTGCACGCAATATTTTGCACAATGTTTAAGTCGCTATTCGATTACTTGAACCCATACAAGCGCTCATTGAAAATCGTTTCCAGTCAAACATATCCACTTGGAATGCGTGGGTACATGGCATAAGTGTCTGCCAAACATTTTGTAAATATTTTAGTTGCATTTCGGGTGATTGCACTGCAATGCAACGCCACACACTGCCGCCGCAGTCTGCCCTAAGGTAACCCTTCCACTTGAGTGTTATTACTGCAATGCTTGGCGTTAATGCTTTCTTTGAGATTGCAGGAAATGCACACACACACACACACACACACGTAAACATACGCAGATTCTTCGAAGCAGCAAGCCGTGCAGCGGGGGAAGCACAAGAGTCGTAAAATGTCGATAATGAAGACGTTGCGCCTGCAAACAGGTTTTCCCTCCCTTTTTACACCTCTTGTTGCAGCATTTTTATTCCTTACCACCAGCAACTAGCAGCCAGCCAGCCAGTCAGCCAGCCAGTCAACCAACCAGCCAGCGACAATTCGACAACAGGACGGTGGTACGTACTGCTCGTGCTTGCTGCTGAGCAACAACAACAACAACAGCAGGAACAGCCGCAACGCAAGAACAAAAAAAGAAGCGAGCTGCAAAAAAAACACTAAATGAAAACAACAACACGCCGCAATGCGAGTGCAATGAACCTGCTGCTGTTGCGTTCAATGATTTGAATTCGAATGCAGCGGCAACAACAACTACAACAACAACAGCAACAACAAAGGTCCGCACCACCACAGTAACAACAACAACAACAATAATAACATCAACTCAAGCACCACACACACAAGAATTTAGAAGTCAACATCAGTCAAGTCAGCGCAGCGTAACATCCAGAAGAAGCACAAAAATGCAAATGAGCGCGTCCCCTGGCTTCCACTACCACTTCGGCCCCTCCCCCGTCATTTCTCACACTGTAATTTTTGGTTTCCTGCTTCATTTTATTTTCAGTCTCAGTTTTGACTTTTCATGGTTTCCATTCTTTTTCTTAGTTGAAAATATCTTCAAGCTTTGAGTTTTTCTTTAAGGTTTTTATGGGTTTTTACAAATGAAATCGCCTCGCACCTCATTTGCGCCGACCTCGTTCGCTCGTCCAGTGCTGTGTGTGCGACCAGCAGTTGTTGAACCCGCCCTGCAGCGACACCCGATGCTGCGTTTCTATTTGCTAAGCACACAGATTCGAGCGAACCGGGGTAACGCATGTCCAATGTCCAAAAATCGCTGAAATGTCACTTTGTCAGCAGACGAGAGCCGAAGTGGGCAACGAGCAAATGTAAACGTAGGTGCTGCGATGTCACTAAACTCTGCAGCAGCAGCAACACTCTGCTCGACACCAATTCAACCACACGCAAATGATTTGCTGCTGCTGCTGCTGCGGGAGACGAAACGAAACGAAACGTAGTGCAACAGTTTCGGTTTTCTCTTTTTTGGGTCAAGTCGGTTTTATTCGCCGAACAATAAGCCAAGAGGATTGTAAGTCGAATTGAGTAAAAGTCAAATTGTGCTGCATTATGTGTCGATTGGGCGGTCAATATGTACTATAATTCACTATAGATATGTATGTATGTACGAGTATAGGTCGCTTTCAGATGGCGCAGCTTTAGAGGGCTGCACCAATGAACACAGTTTTATATATTTTTAATTGCTCTTTTTAGTTGAACTTGGATATTTGTCTGTCCGTTGATTATAGATCTGTTAATCTATTACAACTACTTCTATCAGTCGTCTGGTATTAAAAAAATTCCTGATACAGCTTAATTTTTAGACTGTTCCAGTTCATCATTCGGCCCTTTTATTTATTTTATATTTATTTACATTCATCCCTTCGTTGAATCAGCCATTGTTTTCATATCAAAAGGCACAGAAGAAAAAGTGTTTGGTATGCAGATGCCGTGGATATCTATTTGACTCTATGAGTTCTATATCTGTTTTAACATAATATTAGGTATGTTTGGGTATGGATGTTTTGTATAAATTTGTACAATTTATTAAGAATTTTTTCTGAATGCCATTTGCGTACGCCAAATCTCTTGCAACGAGAGAGAAACTGAGAGCGTAAAGTGACAGTTCACTGCATTAATTTTTGCCAGTATTTTCCAGTCAGTAAGAAGAAGAATAAGAAAAGCATATGATGGGATGTCATATGATCGACTGCAAAGACAACAAAATTTTGCAAACATTCGTAGGCAAATAGAACCAGTCAAATAAAAAAAATGTGCGTAAATTAGACTTCCAACCTCAAATGAAACTTTTTAATCAGCTGTTTCTTTCTTAAACCTTCTTGTTTGCACCATTTTTCCTCTTTATTGTTAATGTGACAAGTCACACTGGTGTAAACAAAAGTTAAAAACTTGCAAGTTTTTATAAATATCCATTTGTTTACTTTTTTGTTTAGTTTCTGTTTTGGGCGCTTATGTCGGCTTACTCCATTGATTTCATTTATTGGCAAATTTTTATTAAAAAAGTTCCCAAACAGACCCATTATTATCTGTCGGTGGGTTTTATTCTTCGCTTTATTTGTTGGTTGATATGATTCATTAATTCATTATTCGTTATGTTGATCAGTCTTTATTGTGGTACTTGTCCATAAGTAGAAGAATTATCTTGTCATTAGGATATTGATTTTGCTGGAATTATTCTGAACACAATTCAGCTGAGCTACACCGTATTTTTAAAGCCAGTTCATTAGATTTTTGTTTGTCTATGATAAACACAGACAGACAGTAATTGTAGATATGTTTTATAATCAGGACAGCTACATAAATATGTATCTAACACGTTCTTTTTGCCTGAAGATATGATTCGACAAATTCGACAGTGGCTCAAAGGAGCTCACTTAGGTCACAGTGGATCCATTGCAATTGATTTCTAATTTGTTTTCCTCTCTTTCATTTCCCTAGACAGCGTAGGAGCTCAACAAAGTTTTGTTGCCTTGTGTTCCCTAAACTAATTGGTTGATTTTGTTGCTATGACAGGTGAAATAAATCCATTGCAATGTATTCAATGTTTATTTAGTTTGGTTTTCGAGGAAACCATTTTGGAACTAGTGGTCCAATGAACTGACCGCTTGGTTCAAGCCTCTCTTGAAGTGTTTGTCCCCCTGCATTTGTTGTTTATTTGTTTATTCTTGTTGCCACCCCTTGTTTTGTCTGTCTCCTACCACGATTAGTCTTTCAGTCTGACCGCTCATACATTTCACTAGATTCAGTCCGTTCGCTGTTTATTTAGGCTGCCTTCGCTCTCAATCCTTCACTTACACCTCCTCTTACCACTATTTCGTTTGTTTGTGCTACTCTTCCTTACAGAAGAATGCTTTGCCATGCAAAATGCTTACATTTTTATGCAGTTGACACCGAAACAAAGTAATCCCAGGCGCTTCTTTTCAATGACTTAAGTATTTTTGATTAAAAATTCAACGTTGCAATTGCTCGACCGAAATAATCACTTTGACTTTTTACACGAATTTACACAATTTCTCTCTATTTTCTGTGTCTGTCTCGAGCAAATATTTTTCCACTTGATCGGCCAGCCAATTGGTGTTATTTTTCGGCTTTCTTGCGCTCTGGCACTATTTGACACTCACGTATTTTCGATAATTCGCACGATTGCTGCCAAATGGCTAATTGTGGTCGCAATTGGCGCACAAATGAATTGATTTCTTTCGTTGAAAGAAGTAAACCAGCGCACAGTGTCGACAAACGAAAAAACAACGAGAATCAAACTCACAAGTTACAAGCGCAGCAATGAAAACAATCGTAAAAAATCTGTTGGTGTGTACTACGCGAAAGGCGACCGAGTTGACGAGAATGTCGACGAGACCGATGCGAACTCAGTGCTGCCGACTACCGTTTCAATGTTCCGTACGGCTTGAGCATCGAAAGATAACTGCGAATACCGACAAAGTTATGCAGATACAAAGTTGAAAAACCGACGGACACGCAGCCAGCCAGACCGACCAGTTGGGGAAGCCGAGCGCGTCAGCTGAATGTGAAACTGCTTGGAGGCGGAACGCGCCGGCAACGAAACAGCAACAAAGCACAGGCGCAACAACAAGCAACAAGCGGCCGATACAAAAACAATGCGGGCTGAAAGATACAATAACTCAGCAACATGCCCGGCCGGGCGGTCGAAAGCGACCGACAGATACACCAACACCAACACCGACACCGGCACGAACGTGCCGCGGCACAGCCAAGTTGCATGACAACGATTGCAATGGAAAGCAGGAAAATGAACAAAAACAGAGAGCGTCGACGAGAAGAGAGCGCGAACGTGCTGATGGAGCTGCGAAAGTGGCGCTGAAGCGCAGGCACAACCAAAACAAAAACAAATCGCACGCGGCACCGACCAGCCGATGCGTTGCACCACCCGAGCGGCGGCGCGGCTGGGGGGCGTTGCAAATTTGCGAGCCGAGCACTCGCGTTGTTGCGGCTGGTCTGTGTGGATGGGTGTGAGTGTGTGTGTGTGTGCGTTTTTGTGGCAATACCAGAACTCTCCAAACGGGCCTGTTGCAGCCTCAGCCAGCAAAACGAGTACACCGTCGCGAACCGGTGTTAGATGCACTCGCTTCGTATGCGGCGCTGCACTCGGCAAACCCGTCCGTCAGCCAGAGGTGCCTTGTCGCACGTCTGCACTTTTCGGTGTCTGTTATACATTTTGCGTTCGCAGCTTTTCCACGACTTTTCTTTGCTGCTGGCGAAGTTTGCGATGGCGCAGGCACCGGAGAAAATGGCCACCCCAAGAGAGTCGCATTGTTGTTGTCAGCTGTTATTGTTATGTAACCGGTAGCTACTTTTCGCGCACCTTTCCGCCTTTTCCTCGTTTTTTGCAATTGTTGCTTAATTCGTGCTTCCCGGTGCAAGTATGTGTTTGTGTGTGTCTGTGTGTGTGTGAAAGCAGTGAACAAGGAAATTACTTCGCTTTCGTTTACTTTTCCACCGTGAACGTTTGCTGTAAAACGCTTTTCATGATTTTCATTTTTTGGTTTCATTTTTCTTCGGTTTTGTTTTGTTGTTGTTTATAAGATGAAAGTCTTTGATGTTGCGTAAGGATGCCGCTAAAGACTTCCTCATGGGATAAAGTTTCATTCCTGGTACGCACAGTACCGATTACAGCGTAGCCAATCTTTCTCTTAGCAGTGATAACCAAACGAACTACTTTCTCCTGGGATAAAGTAAATGGGCGATTGCCATTTGGAAAAATGTAAAGTGAGGTTAGTGCAGGAATATCCATGCAATGCCACAACTTGACCTCTGGGAATTTGAAGCATAACAGTTTAACCCCTTAACCCTTAATTATGATCATTCGTCGACAATGCGATATCTACAGTTTTTTATGTTAATTTTTGTAATATTCAGTTTGGTTTTAAAATAAAAACATTTCTCGATGGTATTAAAAAAATTTTTTTTTATAACATATGAATCCAAACAAGACCAAAAACCATAAAAAACTGCATCCATTTTTCAAAAATATACTTTTTTGGAAAGAAAAATCTTTCAGTCATTGTTAAAACGGTGAAGGTTTATAACAATTTCTATTAAAATAAGCTTTGTAATTTTACGAATCTGCTCAAGGCAGCAATGTCTTTTATTGACTTTTTAACAGTAAATTGACTTTTCTATAGCTGTCTTTAACATTTTTCCAGAGTAAACTTTTTTGTCGGCGTCAAAATATTGAAGACATCAGTAACCTACCCAGTGGAGCACATAGGATGTAATTTTGGGGAGAGGAGGATTTGAGCCCAATACCATTTGAAACCATATTTTGTACCAATACCCTCCTGTGTGCGCCACTGAAACCACCTATGCATATTTAACCCTTTCCGGAAATTTGTACAATTTCGACGATTTTTTATTTGACAGCGAACGCACTTTTTATTCAACAGCTTTTTAATGTTTAAAAATATAAATCATAATAGCCGTGGCTACACAGTATGAGTGCATTTTGTAAGCAGCTTTTTGCAAGAATTTGAAAGACCAGCAAATGACGGTACTTCTGCGTAAGAATTTTTAAATATGTAATACTTTTTGGTACCAAAAAGCGAAACAATTTCAAAGTTTGAATCTCAGTTGATTTATAGAACTTACTAAATTTAATATTTTTTGCGTCTAAATATTTTTCCCGAGTCTTTAAAAAAATGGTACGATATATCGCACAAATGGCAGCAAGGGTTGCAAAGCTTTGTACGAAATATCGTACAAATGGAAGGCAAAGGTTGCAAGTTATGTTTGCATTTTTTTTAAGTTATAGGTTTAGTAACAGATTTTTTGCGTTTGTATGCCTGCCACGCCCATCTGTAAACCACGTGACTAATAAAATTCGACTATTCGGCAAATTTTGATTGAAAATAAGAATTACTAGACGAGTTTGTGTTATACTGGGCAGACACAGGTTATGTAAGGTTAGACATGAGTACTTGCCACTTCCACTGCGATAATAAGAATCGGCTATATTCAGTATCTTTCTGTAAAGATATATGCATTTTAATTGATTCTGTGTTTTATTGAGGGGAAAAGGGCAACAACAACAACGGTTATATAAGGCCGAATAAATGTGAATCAATTGTTTATATATATAATTTATATAACTTTCGATCAAAATGAAATCACGTTTTGATTTTTTGTTGTTATAATTTATGTTTTCTATAAAAAAATCAATGAATTGTTCATAAAACTTAAAAACCGAAATAAAAAATTCATGAATTTTTACTCTTTTGCGGACCATTGTACGATAAATCGTACAAAATTGATGAAGCTGTAATTCTCAACCAAAATGATTTTATTTTAATTTTGTTGTATTTTATTGCTAAAATGTTCAATAAGGGTCAATATTTTGAAGGAAAAATGTGTATCTCAAGAAATATGGAAATTGGCCGGAAAGGGTTAACCTATTGCTGCCCGGTACCAGTTCCGCCCATACGATTTTGATAAAATTTCATACACGACCTAGAAGTGACCCAAAAATGATCAGAAACAATTCAGATTTATATCTCTACACGTTGCCGAGATATTCATTAGGTATTTTGTACCCATTACGCAGCAATGGTAGCTTTTTTCCATACTTTGTGAAGTGATCAGCTAAACACGTAACAAAAGTTGTATTTTTTACAGGTGAGTTAAGAGGCAGACTTTTGTGAAGTTCTAAGGCCACTATGTTTAGTCACATTTTCCACCTCCGGAAAATTCACGATTTTTGGAGTCTGGTAACTCTAGCTAGATGGCGAAATTTTAGGGTGACCTTCATTGGGTTAAGGTAGTTCCATCTTTACCCTAACTATCCCTATCAATGGTTTTGAGAGAACTCAAACATTGACTTTTTTGTGATTTTTTTAAAATCAATTTTCATGGGTAAAATTTTACCCATTAGGCAGCAATGGGTTAAACGTAATGCTTTTGAAGGAATAATTAAGAGTATTCGATGTCGAAGTTTATGCAGAAGGAAGAAGGTGAAATCATGGCCTATATGGGGAAGAATCAAGTGAAATGGGTGTTTTGTGTGCCTAGAATGCGAAGGCCCAAGTAATGCAGAGATGTCTATAAATAGCTGCTGAAGCAGGTCAAATTAAGGCAACTAATTGTTATAGACAATAAATAGTTCCATGAAGAGGTGTCAAAGTGATGTTTTAATTATTTACACACAGCATTTTATGAAAATTTAACCCCCTAAATGGCTAATGGCTCAACTTGCAGTTTCCACTTCTTTTCCTTTTCAGACCTCTCATTATAATTTTGACATCGATATCCTCGAATCACTGTCTCACAAATTGCATTACGGCAAGAATAGAGGCCCAATTTAAAGCTCTATAAATATGTAATTAGTTTAACTGCGGCGAATCTTGCGCATGCAGGAAATTCAATCTCAAAGCACATTCCTCCAGTGACATTCCTGGCACACACTTCTCGCACATACAGACGCCGCAGTGGCAAATTGAAGCAGTTGAAAGAAATCCTAATTGTAATTGGCATGTCTCGAGTGCTGCTTTCACTTCCACTGTTCCACTGTCATTTCCTGCACACTCAAATCTGCTGCTGCTTCCGCCAAATGCTGCGACTCTCCACCCTCCAGAGAACGCACACGCGGACGACTGTCGCAGCGCAGAGTGCAACGAATTTCAATTTCGCAACTGCATCAGCCAGCCAGCCAGTCTGTCAGTCATTCGTTCATTTAGTTTGTTTGTCGTCGTCAGTCAGTCAATTATGGAGCTAAGCAGTCGCCTGGGCGTAAGCAGTGCGAAAGTGACGCGTCTTGTTGCAGCACTAAGCGGGCCGCGCATTGCGGTTTGTTTGTTAGCTTTGCGGTGCGACGCAGCGTGGCAAATCATGCAATTAAGTGAGGCAGCGCCGCTACACTTTTGGGCCCGGGTGGAAAGAGTGGGGCGCCGGCATAAATTAGCAATGAGCATTAGGGAGAAGGGGGTGTGGCGCAAACGGCGGCGAATCGCTGCCAACTACTCGAGGAAGCGTCAACTTTGTCAACGCGTCAAAGACACGAAAATGTTGCTGTCGCCACCTCCTGCTGTGCGCTGCCATGGCAAACATTAAACTTAAATGCGCGCGAGAGAGAGAGAGAGAGAGCGTGAAGGAGCATTTGAGGCATGATTCGTTGTGCTCATATCGTGGAGGAGCTGTTTTTATGTTTTTTGTCTCAGGCAAGTTGGGATTTCTTTTAGACATAAATTTTCCTTTTGGAAGTTGTAAACGTTTCGCTTGCTTTCTGTTCTTAATGTTGCAGTGGCAACTTTGTTGCTGGCCGTGACGTTGGAAGCGCAATTGCAATGCAAGGGGCACTTCAGCTGCAGCTGCTGTTGCTGGTATATTGTTTGTCTGTCATGTTGCTGATGCTGCAATGTTGCAACACGGCGAAAGTATACAGTAGCAGCTGCAGCGTGGAGTATTGCAACAAGAAGTAGCTGAGATAAAATGAGAGACACTCGTTTTGAAGATAATGGTCCGAAATTCGCTGTAGGGAAGTTTGTAGAAGGTTCGGAAGGTGGCAATAAAAAAGGCAGCATTTATGAAGTAGATAGAAGGACTAATAAATCGACGAATATCATTGTCAATATCTGAGAATGTGAACAGAGTGTAATTGTAAGAAGAGATCTATGTGAGAATAGAAGAAGTGTTGAAGTATGAATAATAAAGAAAGAAAGAATAAGAAAACAGAAGAAGGCAGGGAAAGAAATTAAACAAACAGTCAAGTGTGTAAAAATATTAAAAACAAAAGAGTCAAATGATTAAAACTGTAAGTGTAATGAGATGAGAAGATAAAGATGATGATAAGAAAATTAAAGATATAAACTGGAATAAAAGTGGGTGTTGAGTAGTGAAGTACTCGTATGTAGATTGAGCAAAAATATGAAGAATCAGGAAAAAGTATAGAGGATTGAGCTACAAATGCATAAGGAAAAACAGAAAGTTAAAAAACTAAAACGCTTACAAAAAAATAAATTAAAATAAAATAAAATTAAATTAAATTAAACAAAAAAATGAAATTAAATTAAATAGAATAAAATAAAATAAAATAAAATAAACAAAAATAAAATAAAATAAAGTAAAGTAAAGTAAAGTAAAGTCAAATAAAATAAAATAAAATAAAGTAAGTAAAATAAAATAAAATAAAATAAAATAAAATAAAATAAAATAAAATAAAATAAAATAAAATAAAATAAAATAAAATAAAATAAAATACAATAAAATAAAATAAAATACAATAAAATAAAATAAAATAAAATAAAATAAAATAAAATGAAATAAAATAAAATAAAATAAAATAAAATAAAACAAAATAAAATAAAATAAAATACAATAAAATAAAATAAAATAAAACAAAATTAAATAAAATAAAATAAAATAAAATAAAGCAAAATAAAATAAAATAAAATAAAATAAAATAAAATAAAATAAAATAAAATAAAATGAAATGAAATAAAATAAAATAAAATAAAATAAAATTAAATGAAATGAAATAATATAAATAATGAAATATAAAGAAATAAAATGAAATAAAATAAAATGAAATATAATGAAATAAAATAAAATAAAATAAAATAAAATAAAATAAAATAAAATAAAATAAAATGAAATGAAATGAAATGAAATAAAATGAAATGAAACAAAATAAAATAAAGTAAAATAAAATAACATAAAATAAAAGAAAATAAAATAATATGTAACCCTAAAGTAGTTCAATAAATCGTGATAAAAATAGAATAAAATAAAATAAAATGAAATGAAATAAAATGAAATATAATGAAATATGATATAAAATGAAATTAAATAAAATAAAATAAAATAAAATAAAATAAAATAAAATAAAATAAAATAAAATAAAATAAACAGGTTAGGAAAGAAATAAGTACAGAAAAAAAAACGTATTATGAGTGCAGAGAGAAATAAAACTAAGAAAAGGAAGTAAATGAAATAGACAATAAATTATTGAAGATAAACGAAACAGTGATAAGTAGGCATGACGAAAAAGAGAGATGACACATACAAATAAAGGAATTCAAGATGTATTTGAGAAAGTAAACACTTTTAAGAAGCACAAATTTAAGGAAAGAAGTTAGAGGAAGAAGGATTTGATAAAAGAAGGAAACAAATAATAAAAGTTGACCGGGTTTGAAAGTCCATTTCCAAAGCCGCAAGAAATGTATAATTAAAATGAATAAAGTAGTAAATGAAAATCAGAATGAGGCAGAAAATTACAAGATAAACAACTAAACTTCATCAAAGGAAAGCAAACGAAGAATGGTGAGTGAGCAGAAATTCAATGTAAATCGGAAATTGGGTGTGACGGCTGAAATGATAGAAATAGAGAGAATTGGAAAAACCTAAATATGGATGACAAAAGATGAAAAATTAAAAGAAGAAAATGTTATTGAAAATACGCCTGAAAGAAGTGAAAAACTAAAGAAAAAGTTACACATCGAAGAAATGAAGAATATTAAAAAGAAATGTAGGAACTGAAAGGGTAAAACAACCGAAGAATTCTACTGTTAATAGTATTTATGCTGCTTGAAGTGTTTTCATTGTTGCCACAGATTACTTGCAGCAACCAACAAAAACTCTTGAGCGCATAGTTGTAACTTTTGTGAGGTTTTGCTTGTTTTTCTTTTCCTTCTAAAAAGGTCAACGATTCCTGAGGCGTTGCACGGCTAACGCTGATGCGGTGTTGGTCGAGAAGGCAATGCGGCGCAGGGCGTGGGGAGTCAAATGCCAAACAGAGCCGAACGTGTGCTGCAGCGCAGCGCGTAACAATTTCGAAAGCAGGTCGCCGCACACAGCTACAAGACAGCAACAACAACAACAACGGTGCCAGCAGCAGTGATTGCGGCAACAGTTAAAAACGCTTCGTTGCCTCTGCCACTGTTTGCGGCTGCGAATGCGACCGCGACTGCAACTGCGGCTGCGTTTGCCATTTTTTGTGGCCGCATTTTACACGTTGCGTTTTGCTGCGCTTTACTCGCACAACTGGGGGGAGACGAGGCGCGGCGGTCCCGTTGGTAGCAGTTTTTTGCCGGCTCTGTGGTTGCCATTCGTTAATTTTTTGCTGCTTGTCTAACATTTTTCGCCGTTTTTGCCGCTGTCAATTAAAATCATTCTCTCCGCCCACTCCGACCGCCCCTCTCACTGTTCCCGTTCGTGCTTCCGACATTTCTATTCTTCTGCTGCACGTAGTTCGGTGCCATATTTCTGTATTCGCGTTCGTGCAACAACCACGCGGGCGCTCATGTGGTGCCGCAAATCGAGTTAACGGCGGTTTCCGTCGTTCGTTGCGTGCTGGCGTTGCCGCAAAACAATTGCATTGTGTTGCGGTTTCGCATGCAACCTCATTAGCCGCTCGGTGGCAACATACTTTCGCTGCACGCACTTGCCACACATGCCGCTCGCCCAGCTGGCGCAATGGATTGGCACTCGCGTGCAGACGAATGCCGCCTTCGACGACGCTGCGGCGACTGGAGCTAATTGCAACGAAGAAAGCAGCAATTGTGCTTCTGTTGCATGTGGCAAGTTCCGTGTTGCGAACAGCAACAGGAAATTTTCAGTTAACCAATACATATGCGGCATTGTCAACGTCGATGGATGAACTGTGCCACATGTGGCACGGCGGGCGAGTGGCCTAAGCAGGAAGCGCACTCACGCAGTTACTGTTTCGCAAAGCACCCAACAACAAAACAAACGCACACATAAACTCAACAACAGTCGCACGCCAATAAGCGATTCGCACATAGCAACAACAATGACTGTACCAATTGCGGTGGCAACACGACTTGTTGCCGCAGTTGTTGCATACACGAAAATTGCATTGGGTGCCGTCGTCGTCGCTGTGACGCTGCTTGGCTGCGTTCGGCATGTTGCAAGTAGTTTCGCTTTTTCATGTACAAAAATTGCGCACACATAAACAACAACAACAATATGCGAAATGAAAATAAAAACAAACGCAAACCAAACCACCACAACTGCAAAATAATAAAGTCTTCCGGGATTGCGACGCTGTTGCGCGCCGGCAGCACTGCGGTGGCAACAACAACAACAACAAGAACAACATTGGCATCGTGAGCCGAGCTGCACGATGGATGGAACGATGGGGCGCTGAAATATCAATGCTGTGTGATAAATGTCGCCTAATCAGCTGCATCATTGTCAACGACAAGACAGCGACAACAACAAAAACAATAGCAACAACACATCGGCAGCAAAGTCCGCTATCAGCGGCTGTATGATTGTTGTTGTTATTGTTGCAACATGCCGCGCAGATTTGCCACTTTTTTGCTATCCCTCTTCGTACTTCGCTCCACAACATCAACTCTCGTTGTTGTTTAGCCTGTCAGCGATTTCTTAACGCTTATCGTTCCCTTCCCTCCCCTTTCCACTTTCTTCGCCCCTACGCAGAACGCACTCCTACTCGTTGCAGTGCTGCCACCGTTTGCTGCACTGTCGGTTTTGTTGCTTTTGCATGGAGTTAAGTGAGTGCGCGAGCTGCTTGAATGTTGTTGTTGTTGTTGTGATTGTTGTCATTGCATCGTCTGTTGCTGCTGGCAACGACGCACGATTCGATTTCGCAGTGCAATGACCTGTTTGTAACCGCAGCAATTACAACAAAACCAACAGCAACTGCAACTGCTACTGCTGCGAAATATAATAATAACAACAACAACTACAATTGCATCAACTCAGTTCACGCTGTCTGCCTTGCAATGAATGACACCAGGCGGTAGCGACAGCAACAGTAGCAGCGTTCGTCTGCTATGTGGGATAGTCAACAACGGCTGCAAAACCAACAACAACAACAATAACAGCAATTACCAGTAGCACCACTGCCAACAACACAAGTAGCAGCAACGTTCCGTGTGCGTGTGCGCGCACTGAAGTCGCGTAGAAGTCGTTGCAGCAACTTCGCTGTCAGTTTGATTTGATTAAGAAACGTTTGTCGTATTTGTTGCCTTTTGCAGTTGTTGGTGCTTTTTGCATTTAAATTTCATTTTATTGTACATATAAGTTGGTTTAGATTGAAATTTAAAAATTAAATTTGTCTTAACCTCAAAAAAAGAAATATATCTATAAATGTATAATTTGTTGTTCAGACTGATTGATTAATCATTGAATTTTTTGAAATTCGGGCTCTAAAGGGGCAAAACATGAAGAAACTTGATTTCAAACTTGGTGAAAACACTCCAAATAAAAAATAATTCAACACGTATTTTTTATTTTTTTTGAAAATCAAAATTTAAAGAGGTCAACAATGGGTTAAAGTGCGTATACGGGAAGCCTACAAACAAAACATGAAACGATGGGCTGATTGACTTCAAAGTTGTTGAAAACACTTGAAATCAAATATAATTTGACACGTATTTCTCATTTAAAATTGAAAATTAAAGCTTAGAGGGGAAAATCAAGGGTTAAATCTAGTATGAAGAAATATGATTTTTTGGGCCTTTGGACTTCAAACATAATAAAAGCACTTCAAATATGAAATAAGTCGATAAGTGTTTTAAATTTTTTCGAAAATCAAAATCTGACAGTGTCAACGATGAGTTAAGAGTTTGTTTAGAGTAACTGTGAAAACACATGATTTAATGGGTCTTTTGACTTGAAAATTGTTGAAGACACCTGAAATAAAAATAATTAGACAACTGTTTTTCATTTTTTTTTTTAAATCAGAATCTGATGGGGTCAGCAATGGGCTTACCGGTTCTATGAAGAAAGAAGATTTTGTGCGTCTTTCGACTTCAAATTTGGTAAAAGCTATTAAGGGGAGGTTCTCATCTAGAATATTGAAATTTTAGATTTTTTTTTTTTTGCATTTTCTGAAAGTTTAACATGTCTAGAATGTTGTTTTAAAATTATTAGTTGATCCGAGTTGTAGAACGTATTCTAGAGCCCGTTGATTGTTGCGGTGTCTTCATTGCAGCGGGACGCTCGTAGGCGTAGCTAAAACTTGCTCCAACTAAACAAGCCATTATCTCAGGACCAGATATTTCCAAACTGCCCGGTGCATAACTCGAAAACGGTTCAGCCGATTTTCTTCTAGTTACTTTCATTTTGAAGAAGACAATTTTTATTAAAGAATGACCTATTTTCGTTTCAATATTTTAACATTAACTATTTTTTTTAAATAATAAATTCTGGAAAAAAAGGTCTGAAAAAGGCACTCAAATTTCAAAGTCCCGCCATTTTGTCAATTTTGATATTTTTTCTTAAATAATAGGTCATTCTTTAGTAAATTTATTCTAGTTTATGCTACATCAAGAAGTTTTTGATTTCAGATTGATTTGCAACCTGTGGACACCGGGCAGTTGAGCAAAATTTCCAAAACATGCCGTCGGAAAAGCCTAATAACGGACGCCATTTTGTTTTTTTTCTAATAATAAAAATAGAAATCTATAACTAAAAGTACATTGTATCAAACTGCCAAATATCGTGTTGATATGTTTTTTAGTTTTCCTCTAAATAATTCCCAAAGTTAACCTACTTTTTGGTGGTCTAGATGAGAACCTCCCCTTAACATGTGAAAAAAATTGATACGTGTTTTTGAAAATCAAAATCTGATGGGGTCAAAATTGGGTTTAGATTTTGTATGGGGAAACAAGAGTTAAGAGGTCTATTGACCTAAAATATTGTGAAAGCACTTCAAATGAGAAATAATTAAACAAGAATTATCTCATAAAAATCTAACGGGGTCAAAAAAAGGTTAGGACTAACTTGATTTATTGGGCTAATTGACGTGGGGCCCTGTTGGTTAAGAAAAGAGTGTGAGAAAAATGTTTGATATGTGAAATGAAATAAGAAGTGAACCCATTTCGTACCTTTGATTCGTTGACGAATCATAGAAATTACTAGTGTTTGCTTTTTTATTGCGATAAACCTTTATATTCTAAAGTTTCTGTTTTTTGTATTATATTTAGATCTATTAGCTTTCTAATAAAATCTTTTTTTTTCATGCCACGCCTTCCATGTTAAAGTTAGACGAGCATTGAGAAAACCTCATATATAGACTATTTTTTAATTCTTTAACCGTTTCGGGACTACCAGCAATTTCGGGACTACCATTATATGCCCTTCAAAACAACTAATCAGATCTTCTGACTCACACAAAATATTTATTAGAATTCTATGTCCCCAGATAAAAGAATGATTTCAGAATTTGTAAGCATCCAACATAATTTTCTAGCCCCAACTTTCATAGCATGGAAACATTTCTACTGAGATTGTTTTGGATTTCAAAATTAAACTCCGTCCCGAAAGGGTTAATAATACTAAAAATAACCAGAGTTTTACAAAACCAACAAAGAATGATTGGAAAAATAACACATTAATTTTGTGTAATTCTTTTGTATTATATTATAGTACAATTTTTATCAATTTTGACAATTTGATTGATGATAAGAGGATGGTTTGCTTAAGACGTATCTACCTATAAGATAATAAATTTTTTTTTAAATATGTTCGAATTTTCGTTACTTTTTCCTCTGAACGCCAACTCCAGACTAGACTAGACTAGATTAGACTAGACTAGACTAGACTAGACTAGACTAGACTAGATTAGACTAGACTAGACTAGACTAGACTAGACTAGACTAGACTAGACTAGACTAGACTAGACTAGACTAGACTAGACTAGACTAGACTAGACTAGACTAGACTAGACTAGACTAGACTAGACTAGACTAGACTAGACTGATTAACTTTTCTCTACATAAACAATTTTGTGAAACGCAAACACATTATTCGGTCTTTGAGACTGGGTTTATAAAATTTTGTTTTAGAAAAACATAATCCGAAGGTTGTAACTGTTGAATTTCAGGTGCAGCAAAAATCGAGAATTCACTTTCACTGAATCAAATGCGTAGTCAGCCATTGAACAAATTGTCAAATGGTGGAACCGAAAAGCCGATCACTCATGCTCGCATTGTGCATTGTGCAAGCGGAATGCGTTCGTCTGAAACAAATCCCTTTCGAGCCATGTCCATGCAGTGCGCCATAGTGAACCGCCGGTCCATAGGCTGGTCGGCTTCAAAGTTCACCACAGACTCGCACTGCCAGCATGGCGAACGCACTTGAAATGCGCTTAGCGCATCCGACACGCGCTCGCCGCTGAGTCATTACGCTGCGTTGGCTGGCGGCCGGCGGCCTTTAACAACAATTGCAACATTCATGCAATCAATTTGCACTCGGCGCGCGGGAGCATTGACACTCGGCTGACCGCGACGTCGCCGGCAGAACGGTTCCAAGGTCCGTGCCGTGCACTGTAATTGTGGACTTTTCGCATTAAAATGTAATTTTTTGGCAAAAATTCGGCAAACAATGAGGCGATTGCCGCTTCCACAGTCATTTCGATGGTTAATGTTTTATTTTTCGCGGCGTTGTTCTGTTGTTTTTCAATGCGCGTAACGCAGATAAAAAGTCAGCAGCACCAACAACAACAACACGCCGAAAGAAGATAAAAGCAAAGGCACAACAAATTAACAATTGCAAAATTCCGCCGAAATATGTGAGCCGCAGCAGCCACACAACGACCGCGAACACAAAATTTGCAACTGATGCAGAAAAGTGCGAATTACACACACACACACACACACACAAAAGCGTACACGTGCACATCGAGCGAGCAGCAGTGGGCCAGGCAGCGGCGTGTCATGCATATGCAACAGTTGCGTTGCACAAGTGGCCGTTTGCTTGTAAGTTGCAACATTTTGAGATTTTCCATTGGCGCAGACATTGCAATGAACCCAACGTTGTTGGCGACAACAACAACAACAGCAACAAATGCCACAGCAAATGTCGCACCAATGACATGCGTACGTGACGGCGACGGTGACAGCAACAGAAGAAGAAGAATATGAGGAATCAGCAACAATGGCAGCAAAACGTAGAAGATGAAAAACGACAATGAAGTTGTGGATGGCAAAAAGCGCGGTGAAGAGTAGACAACAGACAAAACATGAGAACTGATTAATAGATGAAGTTGAAAAAGAGAAAGATAGGTTAGAAGAAGTAGAAGAGAGGGGAGCAGAAGAGTATAAATCATAAAAAGAAGGGAAAGGAAACTAAAGAGTAAAATTAAAAAAGCAAAAAGGGAACAAGAAGGAGGGGATACAACTAAGAGGACAGTAAGAAGCATAAAGAAATGGAAGAATGCTGTAAAGATAGGAAATATTAAAAAGGTGTTGAACGATGAATAAAAAAAATACGGGAAAAAATTCTAGAAAACAAGAACAAATATGCCGTAAGGGCATAAACCAGGTGGATAGAGACAAAAGGTTCAAGAAATAACAGTAGAAACTATTGAATATGGAAGGGAAGATAGATCTGACGAATGAAATTAATTAGAAACCAAGAAATTAATAATTTTAAAATGTCGACGAGTTTTTAAGACTCATAAATGGACGACGATAATGGCAAACCAAATTGGCATACAAAAATTTATAACAATTACTTGAAAAGATAATGATTGAAGAAAAACAATGATAGATAAAGAGGACGATAAATGAAGAGACCATGAATATAACGGGAAAAGTCACGATAAAGAAAAAGATGACGAAACGAAAAGACATGACGACCAAAATAAAAGACTAGCAGAGCCCCACGGCTTTGCACGCAAGTTTGAAGTCAACTAAGCCAATAAATCAAGTTCTTCTTAACCCTTTGTTGATACCGTAAGATTTTTATAAAAATATACTCATTTAATAATTTCTCATTTGAAGTGCTTTCACTATAGTAATTTGAAGTCAATGGGGTATTAAATAATGTGAAAAACACATCGCTCCTTCGCTGCAAGAACGTCATAACTCAAAACTACATCATTCCGAGAAAATTCAATTTTAAAGTTTACCATTACAGGGAGTTCAAGGTATCAAAAAATTTTTCATGTCGTCTTGTGAGCAAAGTATTGAATATTTTACAAAGCGGTTTTGACAGATTAAAGATCATATGCAGATACACACAGGGTTGCTATAAACTGAAAAAAATTGTTTTTTGAGTTATGACGTTCTTGCAGCGAAGGAGCGACATGTCAAATTATTTTTCACTAAGCGTACTTTCACTGAGTTTGAAGTGAATTTTCGAAAAAATGAAAAACATGTAACGAATTATTTCACATTTGAAGTACTTTCACCAAGTTTAAAGTCAAAAGGCATAAAAAATCATATTTCTTCATACAAACTTTTAACCCTTGGCCTCTTTAAGTTTTGATTTTCAAAAAAATTAGAAACACGTGTAAAATTATTTTTGATTTTAAGTGTTCACACCAAATTTGAAGTTATTAGGCAAATCGGTTCAGGGTTTTTAAATAGTCTTTCCGTGAACGTTAACCCTTGGTTCACCCTGTTAAATATTGATTATTGAAAAATTGAAAAATACGTGTCGAATTATTTTGCATTTGGATTATTTTCACCAAATTTTAAATAAATAGACCCATTAAATTGCGTTTCTTCATACAACACCTTAACCCATGTTTTGCCCCTTTAGACCCCGAATTTAAAAAATTACCGCCTTAGTGGAGGTTCATTTTTCAAGATGTATCTACAGTTTACATTTTATATTTGTGTCTTAAGCAGTTTGGGCTGGGCGATGATGAATCAGTCAGTCAGTCAGAAATACAAATTATATGTATATGGATGATTCAGAAATGGATAAGACGAGATTACGATCAATGAAAATAATGATTAAGTGAAAAGCCGCGATAAAGGGAAAAAAGACAACAAATACAAAATATAGTAAACGAAAAACGATAAATAGACAAAGAAAAGGAAAACCGCTCAATGAAAAATTCGTCGTCTGCGAGTACTTTCATACAGAACGAAGAAGTAAAGTTCACAAAATTGACACAATAGAGGGAAAGTGGGGCATAGAAAACAACAACAATGACTATAGCAACAACAACAGCAATTGTACATATGTATGTGTATATAAAATTATGTTTACATTTTGGCTTCCAGCGCCCAAGCGAGCATTGTGCGTGTTAATTAGACAACAACGAATAGCAACTGACTGATGTTGCTTGTTGCTAGCAACACCAAACTTTCAGCAGCCGCAGTAGCCGCACCAAAAATTAGAAAATTTCAATTTAGAAATGCATCATGCAGCTTAACAACAACAATGAGAGCATGCGTAACGTTGCAATGCATTACTTATTGTACAATAACAACAACAAGCAAACAAAACAGACAGTAATTTTAACGTGTCGTTTGTGTTGTTGTTGTGGTTGTTGTCTGTCCTATGCAACTAGGCTTCCTAACTATTAAAACGGTTTAGAGAGGACAAAATTTGGCTTAAGGAGGACTTTATATGGGAACTGCTTCATTTCAGGAGGACATCACATTCCTTCAATATTTCACCATGTTTGTAGAAAATACAAGTGGAAAAAGAGAAAACCTAAAAGCACATGTAAATTTAACTTTTTAACCACTTTAAAAAAGAAAACAAAACGCATAAAAAACAACAAAACTGTAATCAACAATATCAAACAACATTTTCAATATTAACATGCAATTGCATTTGTATTATCAGCACTTAGGCACACAACATTTTTTATTTTTAAGTCTAATTTTTCCAATGCGGCCTTAATCATGTTGAACATTCCAGCAGCTACTCATCCGGATTTTCAAGGAAGTTTATAATTTTATTTTGAATGCCGAAAGCAGCGTCGAAATATTGGACACAAATTGGAAAAATTTTCCTTATTAATTAAGTTGCCACACTTGAATAAAAAAAATACAAAAAAATTTAAATTTCATTTGAGCTTGAGGAGGACTTTTTGGCCTTTGAGGAGGACATTTTCTGTTCTAGGAGGACATTTTCTGTTCAAGGAGGACTGTCCTACTCAAAGGAGGACGGTTGGGAAGCCTATATGCAACACACTTTACAGCAATCGGTGTTATTGTTTTTTTGTTACTCTTGTGAGCTATGCGAATATTTTGTTACATTTTTGTTGATGTTGCAATGAAAGAAATAACACTGTACAACAAAAAAAAAATAACAACGTTCTGACAACGGATTCTGGTAGAGGGGGCAAAAAAAAAAATATACGTGTATCGGTGTTTTAAAAGTTTACGTCTGAATTTTTTTTAGGGGGGTCAAAGTTTTCCCCTTTTTGCACATTCTTATGGTGAATCGGCATACGGAAACCATGTAACCTCACATTTTAGGTATATGATGGGTTCAGCAATTTGATGTAAAATACTACGAAAAATATGTTTGTGGAGCATTTTAACCCTGTAGCTACTATTTTTATGGGTCAATTTGACCCTTTTTTTCTAAAATGCCAAAAATGTCCTGTAAAACAGGACTTTTTAAGGAAAAAATGTACAACGAAAATATTCGCCACAAAATTCGACTATAGGTCTCTGAATACATCAAAGCTCAGAAATTAACTTCAACGCCAGAATTAAGCCAAAACTGAAAATGTTGTCAGAACCTTGTTATTTAAAAAAAATTTGATTTTGTTGTGCAGTGTAATTAATTAAAATTGCATTAAACACCAAAATGACAATTGGAAATTAAAAATGGAAATTAAGTAGTCGCAACGTTTTGCCATAGTTTTTTTTCACATATGAATTTTGTTGTTGTTGCAGCCGTTATGCGTTTGACGCGCCGCCAGTGCGAATTTGCAATGCAAAATTGCAACAAAGCCGTCATCGTTCTGCCGCTGGCTGCTGCTCGACCTGAAACACGGTCTGTTGCTGCAGCAATCGTTGCAATTGTAATAATGGTAAGCAACGCACTTCAAATGAGCTCACATTAACTGCAATTGTCACTGCGGTTACTGTTGTTGTTTGTTGCTTGTTACACACTTTTTTAGAGGTGCACAGTGTGCAATGTGTCTGTTGCCAGTCAACAGTTGGTTTAGAGAATTTGTGGCGCCTTTTTGGTGTGCAATTCTGTGTTGCTTTGTTTTGCCTTTTCGCAGCTTCATTGCAGTTGTCTAGAATAATTGATGAGTTGTCTATTGTTGCTGCAGTTACAGCAGTTGCTTCAACTTTGTTGCCACAGTGCGTGCAAAAGTTGTTGCCATTCAGCGTTGCCATTGCCGCCGCCGCCGCCGCCACCATTGACGCTGCTCATGCAAGTTTGATGGTTGCTCAGGCAGCGGTCATCGCACCCAGACGCACTTCGCTGACGCTGTCGTTGTCGTTGTTGTCATCGTCATCGGTGCAGTCACAGTTGCTTACGCATTGCTGTGCAGTTTTGCAGCGGCAATTATTTGTTTATGTTTTGCAAGCCTCTTTTATTATTATTTGTTTATTTGGTGTTGTTGTCGCCGTTGATGTTTTTGTTGTTGTTATTGCAGCAATAGGCCTTGTTGCTGTTTTTCAAGGGGACATTAGCCGCACAGGCATTGCATTTCAATTGCGAAATCATGGCTTGATTTGTTCATTATCTTGCAATCAAGTTGATAGGTAATTTAAATTACAATAGCGGTATTCATGATATGTGCAAAATAGCACTGTGCAAGTTAAGTTAGTGAACTATGTATACTTTTAAATAAGAATCAAATCAGCTGATGTTTTTTACTTGCATTAGGTTCTAGCCGATGTGCATTTAAAATCCATTTCAGAGTTTGAGACAATAACAGCTGCGGAAATTGTAATAAATAAAGTCATTAACAAACTGCGTTGGTAAACAGAGTAAATGTTTTCACTTCGTCGTAGCTCGTGAATGCCGCCTATAAATTGATATTTCCACAGCTATCGCTTGTGTGATTCGTGTATAACGGTTCGAATTCTGTTATTAAATTGCTTAATTACGCCACAAACACGAGACGACAGCCATCTCGCCACTCCCTCTTCCACTCGTTGCACAGTCATGTGGAAAAAAATTCCATAGCATTTTTGTGCTGCATTCAAAAATAATCGCAAAAGTGTGCAAACTGCTATAAATAGCCAAATGTGCGTCAAGGTGAACTTACGGCCAAACAGCGCAACACGTTGCCGTCGTTACAATTGCAACAATTGCAGTGTAGCGATACGATTTGGGCGTTTTCGCACCTGTCGCGACGCATCGATCACACGAAATTTTGTGTTAATTTTGTATAAATAAATCGCTTTGTAAATATTAGCAAATAATTTGTGTGCAAAACAACACACTCACACATTCATACAAACATAAGTAAATGCATCATCGGTCGACTTGGTGCCGTGCGCCCCGCTGCCTGAATGCATTCATTGTTTTTGAGGTTAATGCGCTACACAATGTAAATATTTGTATGCGAATATTTTTTATTTACTTGTAATGCGCCGTAAATGCGCTCAACTGTTCTTCTTTGAAATATGTACAACGATTTGTTTTTCTTAGAAAACACTCTTGTCTATTATTTGATTTTCTTCAAGAGTGCTTGTAGGCGGGCCAAGGCTTAGTGTGTCACAAGTGGTTTATATTATATTTTATATATTTACATATATGTATATCTGAGTGATTTGCAAGTCAACGACAGTTAAACTTCACATCTGCCGTATTCATGTAGACAATGTTGCCTACGATGAATACTTGGCCCAATCGATAACATTTAAAACAGAATTTTTATTCCATGGGTTGATTTGTCCTCGGTGGCTTTTCTTCAAAGAACGAGTCGTTTTTGAGTGAGTTCTTCTTCTGCTAGAGAGTGGAGCAAAGGTGAAAGTCCGTAAGAACACCAACGATGGTTCTTAACTGGTTTTTCTTCCGAGAGAGAAGAAGAAGGGAGAGACTTAAACCTGTATTAGCTTCATTCCATCTGAATTTGTTGTCTACAGAAGACGTCTAGAAGTGAGAAGCTTATAGTTAAAAAAAAGCAATTTTGAACGTAGCCACGTCTTGGCTCACCTATTTAAAATAAGTAGATCTTCGTTTTAATTTCCTTCGGTAGTATCCTGTCCATTAAACTGAGTTGATCTACATATAGTTCCCAGCTATATCCCGAAGTCCTGGAATCCAACAAAGGCGAAAATGGCAGTCTAATTTAAAGAGATTGGCTGCAACTAGGAGTTGGAGTTAAACAAATTTTTTTACTTTAAAAGGTTTGCCATTTCCTACTGAGGGAACAAATCTCTGAAATTCAGGGACCGTAACAGTTATAAGTTTTATTATAAAAATCAATGGTTTTGAGTTATTTTTTAACTTTTATTTTATGACTCAACAAATAACAGTTATTTTTTATTTATATTTAAAAAATCCAATAATTACAATTATTTTTGTTGTTTTTCTTATTAGTCTACAAATAACAGTTTTTTCCGATTTTTATTTTAGTTGTCCTATGATAACTATTACTGGTGACTTTTATTTAAAAAAGTCATCAATAAAAATCAGTCAGTGACTTTTATTTTTTAAGTCATCAATAAAAATGATTCAGTGACTTTTGTTCATAAAAGTCATCAATAAAAATCATTCAGTGACTTTTATTTTTAAAAGTTATCAATAAAAATCATTCAGGGACTTTAATTTATAAAAGTCATCAAACAAATTATTCAATGACTTTTAATTTTTAAGTGATCAATAAAAATCATTCAGTGACTTTTATTTTTAAAAGTTATCAATAAAAATCATTCAGGGACATTAATTTTAATTTTAAATTTATTATTTATTTTCAAGTCATAAAAAAAATCATTCAGTGACTTTTATTTTTAAAAGTTATCAATAAAAATCATTCAGTGACTTTTATTTTTAAAAGTTATCAATAAAAATCATTTAGGGACATTAATTTTAATTTTAAATTAATTATTTATTTTTAATTTTTTAATTCCGTGACTTTTATTTTTTAAGTCATCAATAAAAATCATTCCGTGACTTTTATTTTTTAAGTCATCAATAAAAATCATTCAGGGACTTTAATTTTTTAAATCGCAATATAAAAGTAATTTACATTAATCACAGTACTGGATTCATTAAATATCGAAATGTATATATATTCTTGATCGACTGAACAGGACCTGACTTGACAATTCTGTTTTCTGGATGAATCATAACTTTTGCATGCATTAATGAAAATTGTATTTATATTGCGACTTAAAAAATAAAAGTCATTGAATGATTTTTTATTGATGACGTTTATAAATAAAAGTAAAATAACTTTTGCATGCATTAATAAAAATTACTTTTATATTGCGACTTAAAAAATAAGTCATTGAATGATTTTTATTCATGACGTTTATAAATAAAAGTCACCAATAATTGTTATCATAGGACAGCTAAAATAAAAATCGAAAAAAGTGTTATTTGTAGACTAATATAAAAAAAATCAAAAATAATTGTTGTTATAAGATTTTTAAAATATAAATAAAAATAATTCTAATTTTTTTAATTTTTCCATAAAAATTACAAAAAAAAATTTATTACCAAGTTTGATTCTCGGTGCGAAAAGAAATATGTTGGTATATTTCATTTGCTGGTTTGATATTTCCTTCATAGTAATTTTTTCAAATATAGTTTTCATAAATAACTGTTATTTCCCGTCCCTGCTGAAATTAAAATTATTATTCATAGAAAAATGTGTGCTCTATTAATACACATGTCGTTTTATTAATAAATTCTTTAACTTAAAATACTCAAAAACAAAAACAATTTTCAAAGAAAAAGACGTTTAATTTTTATTTTGCACACATTTTAATACTTGTTCAGCGCCAACCGAATAAACATCAAATGGCGAATATGAGGAAATTAATAGCATCGACAGCGACAATTAATGCAAACAACGCAATAATGTGCGCACGCCCACCGCAACAATCACCGCAATGCCGCAAAACGGCAGCAATAAAAACATCGCAGCAAAATCAATTGCGACAACAACGTAAGCCACAACACTGGAGCAATGGCCGTTTTCGTAGCTGGACCAGCGGATGTGCGTGCAATGCTGCCACAACTGCAGCAATAATAACAGCAGCGAAAGCAACAACAAGTTGTCGCCAGGTCAAACGAAAAATGTGACCAAGAAAAAGTACTAAAACAGCGGAGTCTAGAAAATAGCGATCGTTTAGTAGTAAAAGCTCACAAAATACGGCCGACAGAAGGCACGGCGAAGTATGAGTGGCGAGGAGGGGGAGCGCGAAGCGAGCAGAGCAGCCTAATTATAGCACTGCAACTGTGCCAACTGTTGGCTGCGGCGCTGCCAGCCGTAGCAGAGGGTGTGACTGCACGCCGGCGGCCAAATGCGAGCCGCGCGCAGCGGGCAGTCGGGCGAACGAATTGGGGACACACGCGATGGGGGCGATGCAGGTGCGGCGCCGTTCGAGGGGAGCATGACGTCGGACGTTGATGCTGTGCAATGATGTTGCGGGGCAAGAGGGGCGCCGGAGTGGTAGTTGCAATGTTTACTTTAAGTTTGGTTGTTGTTGTGGTTGTGGGTTTGAATGTTTTTATTATTGTTTACCACATTTTCAGGTCAGTCGGTTGGCGATGCATTCTCAGTCGCACACACACACACACACACAGCCACAGGCGAAGTTGCCGCGTGAAATCGTCAAAAATTATTTAGATGTGATTTTTATCATTTTATAAGAATTTACTCAGAGACCACTTGTTGAGTTCCTTTTCATTTCTCTAGCTTAGGTTAGGTTAGGCTTGGGCCAAATATTTTAGAGAGAATTAGAATGTTGAAAGAGCAGATTGGTCCCTTGTTCTCCTGGAAAAAAATGCATAAAGGTCAAATTGAATTATTTATTCGTTCACTGCAAACTTTATTGCTTTTCGAAAGTTGATTTATCATCAGTCAGTTGTTCGTTCATCAATTTGGTTGTTCTTCAGTCAGTAGTTCGTTTTTCACCCCGTTGCACAGTGATTCCTTCCATAGACAAAATTCAAAAAAATTATAGTCTCAGAATTTAATGATTTTGATGTCATTTGTTGGTAAAATTTCAACTAAGAAAACCCCAAAAATTCTGTGCAAAAATTTAATTAGTGTGTGTGCAAAAGCGGCTCAAAGTTGAAACTTTTTTCGCAAAAAAATGTAAACACACATTTTCTGTTTTTTAGTCTATTGAGTAAAAAAAATTAAAAAAATACATAGTTTCAAAGAAGTTGCTAAAACTTTCAATATAGATTAAGAAATAATGTGGTCATTTTCGCTTTTAATGTTTGCTCAAAATTTGCTAGGCTGAGGCTTTTATATCACTTTTAATTAAACATATTTTTCTTAATTAAAAATCTGAAAATTTTCAGGAAAATATCTAAAAAGTATGTGAAAGTATGTTCCTGGATTTTTTAATTTTAAGAAGCATTCTTTCTTTGTCGGATAATGTAATTACATCCTCCGATATCTTCCGATTTCAGAAAATAATTATATTTGAAAAGTGGTCTAAACACCAATTTTTCGAAAAAATTTATTTTTTCATCCCTAAAAGTATGCAATCAGCATGAAAAATTGAGAAAACTGCAGAAAAGCAAAACATACGTCTATTATTATTATTTTTATTGCAAAACTAAAAGGTCCTAAGACAATTTCTGTTACTCTTCGCAATTATCCATGTTGACGTTACCGATTAAATGTAAAATCTGAAAAATCTAGCCAACACACTTAGTGCTATAGGACACCAAAAATGACGAAAATGGCAAATTTAAGTCTCAGGCATTGCCAAAGTACAAAAGTTTAAGAAAAACAAAATGGAGATTTTAATTCAGCAGACCTGCTTACCTGGTATACCAAATTTTATGAAGAACAGACCACTCCTTCTAATTTTGTCCGCGGTTGTATGGAGTCGAATCACTGTGCGTTGGTACATCTGACTTTAGTTTTTAAAATCCATATATGTATTCATTCAACTAATTGATTATCCGTCCCACTTTGCGTTCAACTACACATTACCTACATTTATGTTTTCCTCCCCCTTTTGCCACTTTTTCGTTCCGATTTTATCTGCCGGTTACGACAAGTCGCTCGTAAATAAATAAATAAATGTACGAGTGCGGCCTCAATGAATGAATGAATGAGTGAACAAATTCAAAAAAGAGCAAAACAAAAAAAAAATAAACCAAAACTGAGAAAAACTGGCAAGTGTCTGTCTGTCTGTCCATCTGTGTTTTTGACTTGATATGTATTTGTGTTTGCATTTTGACGCCTCGTTCGTGTAGTAAACACAAATACACTGCACTTCTGCGGCCACTCTTCGGCTGTTGTTGTCGCGCCCGGTGTTGCCACTGTCATTGTAATGGTGGTTGATTGTTGCTTTTCTGTTGTTTCTGCAGCACCTCAACGGTGCCGCCAGTCGTCACACTCGCATCGCATCGCATCACATCACATCGCATCGCATTGCAGCCGTTCGCATTGGATCTCAGAGCATTGCAACGTATCGCTTCTTGGTATCTCCATCAACAGCATCAACCAAAACAACAACAACAACAACAGTGGCATTTTACATTGAATTCGGATGTTGCACCAACGACATCAACGGCCAATGATTGCCAACAGCAACATCGCTGACAACGGCCACGTCGGCGCTGCAGCAACGGCAGCTGTATGCCTCATTTTGTCTGTTTGGAGGAATTTGGGTCATTCGACAGCAGCACCAGCGACACACATCCATATACGAGTATGTGTGTTTGTGTGTGGATTTACTGCGCATTGCATAGGCGCTCAGGTTTACATTTACTGTAAGTAAGTGTGTGTGTGTGTGTTTGCGTCGGTGCTGTGCAAACAGTTGCACATTTTCTTCTGTTCGCTGATACTGATGTTGTTGTTTTTGTTGTTGTTGTTTTGGTTGTATTATGCTATATCAATTTCCAAACACGCTTGCAATTGCAGCAAGAATTCCTTTCGCATTGTGGCCGGCATGTGCAACGCTGCGCACAGTGGAACACACTCAAATTGCAGGCAACATAAATATTATTATTTGGTTAAAGTAAATGTTTCATGAAATTGTTGGCCCGCAGTAATATTTTGGCAGTGATACTTGAAACAAAAAGCACAAACAAATGCACGCAAGACCAGCTCGGAACATTTGGAATTGTCGCAACATTAACCCATATAAGCTCAGCGTTTTTTTTTGTGAATATTCGAATGAAAAAGTTTTTTTTAAGGTTAAATGAGGTCGGACAATTCAAATTTGAGGTCAACAAAATTTTCCGATTTTCGGTTTTCGAGATATTTGGTGTTTTATTAATCGAACACGTAACTATAAATTTATATTCTGGCTTTAATATTGGATTTGTGCGAAAAGTGTAAATATAGGGTGTTTTTTTTAGAGGTTTGTTTTTCGAATAGAGATAAAACTGGCATTTTGTGGTCAAATCTGGCAACTCTAATGTCATTTATGTTCAGTTTAGTTTGCCATTTCATCATGAACAGGTTGACAAAAGAACAACGCTTGCAAATCGTGTAAATTTATTTCGAAAATAATGGTTCAGTTCGCGAAGTTTACCGCAAGCTCCGTCCATTTTATGGTCGACATAATCGTCCATCAGAGCAATTAATTCGGTTAACCATGGGTCGTTTTCGCACTACGTTTACTCTATGTGATAATACGCATCCGCAGAGACGTCGAACAGTGCGCACCGAAGAAACAATTGCCGCTGTAGAGCAAAATGTTGAAGAGGACCCGAATGAATCGATTCGCCACCGTGCACAGCAATTGGAGCTTTGTCCATCAACTTTATGGAAGATTTTGCGCAAAGATCTTGGCTTGCGACCTTACAAGATCCAGTTTGTGCAAGAATTAAAGCCGCGAGACCATGCAATGCGTCGTGATTTTGGTGTATGGGCCGAAAATGAGATTGATCTCGATGCTGATTTTCATCGCAAAATTTTGTTCAGTGATGAGGCTCATTTTTGGTTGAATGGCTACGGCAACAAGCAAAATTGCCGCATTTGGAGTGAAGAGAATCCACATGTGACCCTTGAGACGCCATTACATCCACAAAAACTGACTGTTTGGTGTGCTCTATGGGCTGGTGGAGTCATTGGGCCATACTTCTTCCGAAATAATGCTGGAGAGTCAGTTACCGTTAATGGAGACCGGTATAGAGCCATGATAACCGACTATTTTGTTCCCGAATTGGATGGCATGAATGTGGATGAGTTGTGGTTTCAACAAGACGGCGCTACATGCCACACAGCGCACGTCACAATCGATTTATTGAAGGAAACATTCGATGAGCGCATAATTTCGCGGAATGGACCTGTCAATTGGCCAGCAAGATCGTGTGATTTGACACCATTGGATTATTTTCTTTGGGGATATGTGAAGTCGCTTGTCTACGCCAACAAACCAGAAACGTTAGGGGACTTGGAAGCCAACATTCGTGGCGTTATTGCCGACATACGGCCCCAAATGCTCGAAAAAGTGGTTGAAAATTGGACCTGTAGAATTGGCTTTATTCGAGCCAGCCACGGCGGCCACATGCCCGAAATCATATTTAAACATTAATGGCATAATGGCATTTATCCTTCCAATAAAGCCAAATTGATGGACATTAAAACGATTTTCTTGTGTTTTATTTCAATTCGAAATTCTATACCTCTAAAAAAAACCCTACGTTTGCAAGAGTTTGATCAATTTTTAACAATTTTTAAATATTATTGTTTTTTAATGTTTTTCGATGCTTTTGAAATTATATCAAAAATAACCTTTTGTTTTGGGAATTCATACAACTGGGAAGAGGTGCAAGAAATGAATATATTTATCCCATATCACACAAAATATCCCATATTAACTCATATTATCCCATATTACAAATCATACCATCATATCATGCAAAACTTTCGCGTTTAAGGTTTAAAAAAGAGTCCAAAAAAATGAATGAAAAATGCAAAAATTTACTGTTCGATTAATCGAACATTGGGCCGATATGGGTTAAGCATATATATGGCATCAATTTCCGAAAAAGTCACAAAAAAGCATAGTACTAAATATCCAGATGCTGTATAAATCGATACGCGTGCCATATTAGTTCTTAGTTAGTTCATTTGAAAAAACCTCGTAATTATATAAAAAGCTTCATCCGTTATGCAATGGTAAACTTTAATTATTTAATAAACCAAATTCGAGTGTGTGAACTTTAATCGCAAAATAAGGTCACCCAAAATATTTCCCACAATCATCAACGACTGCAGTGTCCTCTCCTGATTAGCGCTCAAAGTAAAAAAAAAATCAATACAGCTCACTGCTTATCAATTTTTCAATTTGCTCTCGAATTCACGAAATGGTGTCACCACTTACTGGCTCGTTGTTGCTGTTGCTTCAGCGAATTTCGCATGTGCGCGGAAAATGAAGAAATAATTTAATAAAACGCAAGCAACATAAACCCACTTTTTATGCAGCGCGTATTTCAACTCAAATTTGTTTCTCCTCGCGCCAATTTGTATTCGTTGGTTTTTGGCCATTTCTGGCAGCTTTGTGGCTCTATGCTTTTTGGAGCAATTGCCGCGCAGGGTCATCTCCCCGCACACTCGCACATTTTGCAGCCATCGCCAGCAACATTTGCTGCCTGTTTTTTTTTGTCTTTCGTGTCGCTTCGTCAGCGCTTTTAGTTGTTGTGCGCTTTTTCTCTGTTTGTCTTATATTCCTGCAGCAGCTGTTGTTTTTGTTGTTGTTATTGTAATGATGCCACTTTGGTCGGCGCTGAAATTCACAGCGAAATGTGTGTCATTGTGGCACCAGGCGCTCCGCTCGCCTCGCCGCCAGTGCGCAAAGGTGTTGCGTTGCTGTTGTTGGCACTAAATGCCGCCAACGTCAACATTCACATCGCCAGCGGCGACAACAACCACGTCAGCACATCGAAAGGCGTAATTATTTAAATTGGTTTTTCATGTGGCGCTCACAAGCTGCAAATTGGGCTGGCCATGTTGCACGCTTCGTCGGCGGGTGAGTTGCCGATCGCTGCATTGCTGCTAAGTGGCATGCGGCGTTCTATAGCAATTTTCACATAGTTGCAAAACTGAAATGGGAGCAATAGCAGCGTCAGAAAGCAGGCAAAACGTGGCGAAAGCCTTGTGGGAAAATTGCCCGATTCGAGCAGTGCGGTGAATAGAGTTTGAGCGCACAAGTTCGAACCAAAGTTCGAGGTGCAAATCGATGTTTTAAAAGTGATTCGAATGCACAAAGAAAATTGCTGAACAAAATGTTTGGGACGTGTCGCCACGCCTCTTTATTAGAGTTCTAGAGCTTATTTACTTTTGAACAATTTTAGCTTAAAATTGGTTAAATAAATTTTGTAACAATATTTTTTTAATTACAGAAAAATTATGTAATATTTATGGAAAAATAAAAAATTATCACTTTTTGATTTTATTTAACCATTTTTAAAGAAACAGGGTTTTGATCAAACGCGCCCAATTCGTAGACTTCTATTAGAACACAAACTTTCCCTGTTATCGCTGCAAATTATTGGAAATTATTTTGGGGATAACAGTAAAATTTTTGTAATTTGCTTTGAATTCACTTCTAAAAATATTAATTTGTTGGTGCCTACTTAAATTAAACCCATAAATCAATCGTAGCTGTTGCTATAAGATGACAAATAGGTGAAGTTGCTCTAAGGCAACTTTAGGGTTGAAAGGGTTAATCTCATGATTTAAGTGGCAAAGTTTTAATGTAAAAGTACCCAAAGTACCTACTGAAACTTATTCAAACGTCACAGGCAGTGTGCCATATATTTTTATTACTAAATAACACGGTTTGATTTTTTCGAAATTAAGGTGCAAAAAGTAAGCTATTTTTATGTTTTGATCCCGGGATCGGATTTTATTAATCCCTTGATTTTTCGGGAATGAAATTGTCCGAGATCCCGGTATTCTGGATTGCAATCCTTAATCCAGTGTTATCATACTGAACCTTTTCGGTTTAAATATGCTCTGTTCCAGAGCTGCCACTTCTACCTATGTAATTACACTGTGCGTGAAATTTGCCCTCAAAAATTTAGACATGGGGGGGACCTACTGGGTGAGTTTCCTATAGGTATACTGAGTTGAGATCCACCAGCCGTTTGGTAAGATTGGCTCTAGTTTGTGAGAAACCCGACATTGAAGTTTGGAAATTATGGTCAAGCTTGTCGCTTAAGTAGGTCCTAAATCGTTTCGAATATCGCTTTACTGTCTTCGGCAAGTTTTAGATATTTGAACGACCAACACATTTGCTTAAGACACCAATCCGAAAAAAATACATTCAAACTGTGTAATTGCGATATGTTCATTTTTTTGCGCAGCGCTACATGGCGTATGAGTGTCATACGCCACGTTGAGTGTTATAATTAAATGACACTCATATTAAATGAGTGTCATACGCCACGTTGAGTGTTATAATTAAATGACACTCATACGCCACGTAGCGCTGCGCAAAAAAATGCACACATCGCAATTACACAGTTTGAATGTATTTTTTTTGAATTGGTGTCTGAAGCAAATTTGTTGGTCGTTAAAATATCTAAAACTTGCCGAAGACAGTAAAGCGATATTCGAAACGATTTAGGACCTACTTAAGCGACAAGCTTGACGATAATTTCCAAACTTCAAAGTCGGATTTCTCATAAACTAGAGCCAATCTTACCAAACGGCTGTGGATCTCAACTCAGTATACCTATAGGAAACTCACGCAGTAGGTCCCCTCCATGTCTAAATTTTGGACTTGCACAGTGTTATTATTTACAAGATTTAAGGGTTAACCCTTTCGCTATTTTGTTGCCATATGGCAACATACTACTTTGTGGACGTCTGCATCCTCTATGGTTGCAAGAATACATTTTTTTGTTGTTCCTTAGAATAGTTTGAAGTTTTAGGAAAAATACGAAATTAATAAACTGAATAATTAAGTTTAGAGAAGAGAAGTAGACACGTTTTTTTTAATGGTATATCTTGAAATAGTAAAGGAAGAAGAAGCAGAAAAAAAGTAGATAACTTTTTTAATTTTACGTTTTCTTTCAATTTAGATACATTTAAAAAAAAAATTTGGCTGAAGTAAATGAAGAAATATTCAAATTTTCGTTATGCATAAAAAGTTTTATGTTTAACCCTTTCCTTCCCATGGTAGCCATATGGGTACCAAATTCAAATTTGGAATTTCGATGTATAATTTTCGATTTTTCCCTATTCTATGAATTTTGTCGCTCAAAAAAAACATAGTTCTGAGCTTTTTCAGCAAAATATGTAGTTTGTTTTTTTGGGAACATTGAAAATTGTTAACATTTGTGCAACGGCTCCTGCTCGACAGGGCAGCAGAATTAAATGCCAAAAATTTAATATTGCTCTATGTTTAACAAAGGACACCAAATAACTCTAAAATTCTAACAAATAAATCTAAAAACTTGTAAATAAAGGGACATTTTGTTTTCATATAAAATATGTTGTAATTTTGCTTCATAAAAGCCCAGTGTAGTCCAGTGTAGTATGGCTACCACCCCCGCGCACCACCCACTGGAAAGTCGAAACCATTTTAAATATGATGCAAAATACTTTTAAATACTTCTCTCGTTTCAAATAACCAACTTCCAATTTGTTTCTATGGCTATTTCATAATTCCGGAAGGAAAGGGTTAAGTAATTATTACAGCCACAACGATGTGGCTGCTCCGAGTATACAAATTTAAAAATTGCTTATGGATTGTTACTAATATAACCTCATAGAAGCCTTAGACGTAAAATTTAAAATTTTAACTTTCCCCGGTAAAAAGCTGTAGCGAAAGGGTTAAGAGACCGAGTTGCGTGTTCGTTGTTTATAAAAATATTGCATGTGTTGCATGTGTAACTTAGGGTTAATTGTTGCTTTTAACTATTTGATTTTGATTTGTGTTAAGTTATATTGTGTCACATTTTCATTCCTATGGATTGCCAACTTTTGCCTCCATTTACTCTACAACAATTTTTTTCGAGTTTGTTCTGTTTACTCTTCGAAGCAATATTTTGTCTACTCACATTTTGATATTTCAAATTGCCTTTTTTTATTCTTTTGAAATAATATTTTTGTATTTTTTTATTTTATTCTTTCTGTCTGCATGCATCACCTTATTTGCGACCCTACAATACGTTTTCGCGGTCTTCTGCTTCTCTTAAGCCTTCGCTCCTTTCGTCGTCTGCTTTCCAGTTCTTCAATCCATTCATTGTCTCGCTGAGAGTTGTGTGACGTGCCCCCAAACAACTGTTAACAATTTGTTATGCCAACAGCTCTAACAAAAACAAAAGCAACAACATCAACAAATACTTGTGCCATTCGTTTTAATTAGAGAATCACGAACGAACGCCCTGAGTGCGCTTGCGCAGAGCAACACAAATTAGCAATTAACAACAACAAATATAAGATGTAGTTGTATCCATAGAAACGTGTCTAAGAATTCAGATAAGAAAATACTCGTAGAAGTGCATTGGGCGAATGACAATAGCCAAGCCATGAAAGAGGAGTGACGGAAACGGAGCCAGCCAGATACCATCAAATGCCAATGGGGCGCATTCTTCGGATACAACACGCTTAATGCCAATCGTAATCTTGCGCAGATGCCGCCGCAAGAAAATCAGTCTAAGCGAGCAGCAATAGCAGCAAAACGAACACAAAGCCAAACACAAACGGTCGACAACAATAAAAGTAACAGCAACGTCAAACTAATAAGCCGTCAGGCAGTCAAGCTGGCAGCGTCTAACTGGGTCATGTCAAATTAAATTGTCTGTGCGAGCAGTGGCCAAGAAAATGGGCAGCAATAAAAACAACAGTTCAACCATACAATGCCTGCACGCGTTAAACGCTCAGCGCTCAGCGCCGGTGTCAGCTGGGCGGTGGGCGGGGCGACTGCACGAAACCAAGCACCGATGGATGACTGGGTGGATTGGTGGATGAATGGTCGGTTGGATGGATGTCTGACCGCTGAATCGGTGGATGTGTGAAGGCATGCTGGGCGCAATGGGCAGTTGAATGGAGAGCAATGCCAGCAACAACTGTGCACGGCTACCAAAACAATAACATGGCAACAATGCACAACAACAACGTGGCCAGTAATTACCGGACTTTGGCGTTGGTTGCGTGCGCACATCAACCGGGCAGCGGCTGCGCGGAGTTGGGGGAGGAATGCGCAAATTAGACTTTTGACTGCGCACCACTGCGCGTGTGTGCACATGCCCACAGCAGCGCCCGTGTGAGATGCTTTGGCGCAGCATAGGCAGCAGCTTGTGACACTTTGACTTGCTCCGCAACTGTATAGTAATTTGGTTTTGTCAATTTCGCAAGCAATTTGCATGCTGCTGGAAGTTTGCGCAATTTAATTATTTTCAATTTAATTGCTTGAACATTTTCGGAAAGTGGAAAAAGTACACTGTGCGCCAACAACAGCATAAACGAGCAAGTAGAGTGGCAATTTTACTTATTTTAATTAAATTTATTTTATGGTAAGAGACAGTGGCGCACGCAGGGGGGTTGTGGCGGTTCAAATCACCCAAATACAAAAATTACAGGTACAAAATAAGTTTTCAGATGGTATTGAGCTATAAAGATGTACTCAAAACCCCACCAAAATAAAATCCTGTGTGCGCCACTGGTAAGAAATGATGCAATGCGTGCTCGTTTTTTTTCAATTTAGTTTTTGCCATTTAAAAATTTAATACATAAGTTAAAAGCCTCGTATTTCATCAATCTAAATTAAATTTTTTGATTTTCAAGACAGTAATATTTGTACAACAAAGTAATGGAAGAAAACTGGCCTCGGTAGCTTAGCCGTAGTGTACTAGAAGTAGTCCCAGATATGCAAGCTATGCTCCTGACATCCATAAACACTTTCCAGCTTACTCCATACCCTCAGGACTCGCTCCAATACCACTCACTCTCACTGGCCCAATGGCGTATCCTGTGCACCAACCACCCCTTAGCGATATCCTCAACCATCCGCAACTGTCATCTTCAACCACTAGCAGCTGAAAGCACAGATGGCGCTTTAACCTTTTCGACCCCAAAGTTGCCTGAGAGCAACTTCACCTATTTGTCATCTTATAGCAAAAGTTACGATTGATTTATGGTTTTAATTTAAGTAGGCACCAGCAAATTTATATTTTTAGAAGTGAATTCAAAACAAATTTCAAAAATTTTACTCTTATCCCCAAAATAATTTCCAATAATTTGCAGCGATATCAGGGAAAGTTTGTGTTCTAATTGAAGTCTACGAATTAGGCGCGTTTGATTAAAACCCTGTTTCTTCAATAAGGGTTAAATAAAATAAAAACGTGATAATTTTGTACATTTCCATAAATATTAAATAATTTTTCTGTAATTAAATGTAATGTAAAAAAATGTAAAAATATTGATACAAAATTTTTTTAACCCGTTTTAAACTAAAAATGTTCAAAAGTAAATTAGCTCTAGAACTCTAACAAAGAGGCGTGGCAACTTCAAATGTCGTGTGCACACTTCTTAGGCAAATGTTTCATGATTGAAATACCAAAAATAATATCGAGACGCAGGGTAAAATTTCGGGTCGAAAGGGTTAATTACATTAGTAGCAACTAGCGTTGCCGTTTTGGTTATTTTCAACCAAAAATGGTTATTTTTATTTTTGAAAATAGATTTTGGTTATTTGATTATTTTGTATTCTATTAGGTTCTGTTTTAGAATATTGCACACTGAAACAAAATATATCTTAAATACCGCCTATCACAATATTATGGGGAGTGGCAATAATATTGATATTGATTGATAGTGGCAACTTATAGCCATTGCTGTTTCTCGTAAAAAAGGAAACTGCAACTGTTTAAACCGATAACTATGTTTTTAAAAGAGTCAACAACACGTTCGCGGTCGTTAGCAACTACAGTCGTGTCTGGGTATAGTGAACACCCGATATAGAGAACACCCAAATTGTGATATGGAGCCTCTAAATATTGAAACAAAAATTTAATCAAAAAACAAAAAGTGTTTTTTGAGCAAATAAAACGAGTTTTTGAACAAAAATGTTAACCTTGATATAGTGAACAACCTCAATACTGTGAACAGGCCTTGCAATAATTAATATATCTTTCATCTTAGATTTTAAAACCAGAGGAGATAATTTATTTTATCTATAAAACAATCATTCGGGAATTTATGTTTTTTGAAAATGGTCGAAAAATTCACTTTTTTACAACTATCACCGTCAGTAATTTCTTCAAATCTTATTTGATTTGGAAAATCTATGTATCGTTAAAAAGGTTAAGGTATTATCTTCTGATGACAGCTCGTGTTAGTCGGATAATTCGTTTACGAAACAATAGAAAAAAACAGGTTTTTCGAAGATTTTTCGAAATCGCTTGTTAAAAAAATTTTTTGAGTTTTCAGTTTCGTGTTCAGCGGACCAAAGTTAGTCTAGAAAACACTTTAAATTTTAGATGCATTTGCCGTGTCGAGTAGTGTAATCTATAAAATTGAGTTTCAAAACATTTGCTTGGACAAAGTTTTTGGCATTGAAGCGTTCGCTTTTGGAACTTTTTAGCAATAATTAGTGTTGTTCGTTGGGCATTATTGTTTGTTACAATAACAATAAAAAATACGATCTAAAACCACATAATTTGGGAGATGAAGTCTCCACATCAGTGGACATGCACATACCCTGCCAGCCCAGTACAACAATAACGTTCCATAGTAAAATCTTAAAATAAACTTAGGCAACGTAACGAAAAACAATAATAATAAAACTTGCAGCATGCAAAAACAACGTTGCCCGCAGCGCTGTCAACAGTTCCTTGCTTTCAATCAACTCGTGTGGCAGCACAACAACACGAATGCAAAAACACGAACGGCGCCACCTACACGCGCCGCGTTGGGGTTCATGAACCGATGCACGGCCGCCGCCAGCACAGAGCGGCAACTGAAATCAAATAAAGCAAGCGGCAACAACAGCGTCCAGCAATAAAGTGCAAATAGAAATGTGCGCGCAACAACAAAACAATTCGTGCAACGTGCAACGCGCCACGCGGGCCCTGCAGCTTTAATGTGAGGTTAAAAAGTGCACGCCGGCTGCACGCTGCAAATGTTGCAAGCGGCAATTTTTTACATACTTATGTAGGTAAATGTGAGTGTGTTGTGTTGCAAATTAATTGAAACACATGCGCGATAAAACGTGGCAATTTGTTGCAACGGTTTGTTGCATGAGCGCCACACAAAAATATATGGTGTTACCATATTTTGTTTTTTCCAATGGCAATGTTGCAAACGTACATCGGTGCGCTGCACTTCCTGTATGAGATTTGCTGATCGAGGCTTTCTTCGACGCTGTCGGCAATAATTCAAGCGGCCAACGCTGCCGGTGTGCGTGCAGTTGCTGGCCGCCCACATGTTGCACGTCGGGTTGGTTGGGTCGATTGTGCAATCGATCTATTGCCAACCCACCGCTGCTCTCTTTCTCCGTCTTCTTTCACTCCTTCCATCGCTCTTTCGCACTCTTGCGGTGCACTTTCGCCAATGCCATTCAAATGTTCGTGCCAGATCTTTGCTGCTGCTGTCAGCCACAACTTATGCAACACGCGCAGTGGCACTCGCTGCGCGCGCTCGGGCCAATTGCTGCTGTTGCGTCACGTTCCAGCATTGCTGCATCATATGCCATTAATGGTTTAAGGTTGCAACAACAACAACAACGGCCACATTGTCGATGAGTGCGATTGGTATCGGTGGCAACGACGCTGCCACTTGACTGCTGCCGCAGCGTAGTAATAATTTAGTTAAATTGCTTTCGTAATTTTATTGGCTGTCGCTGGAGGGGCAAGGAGAGGGCACTGAGCTGGTCAAACGAGCCAAGCCAGCGCTCAGAGTGCGCACCATAAGCGGCCTTAATGTGTTGCGCTTAGTTGCAATTACCGCATTGGAGCAGCGCCTTTCTCTGTCTGCTGCCGATCTTTCTCTTTCTATTTTTATTGCTTTTGCAGAGACTTTTCATCCTGTTAGGCACTGTTTTCCTTTCAGCTTGAGTGATATATTGCTGGCTGTCGGCATGCGAGTGTCCACTTACGAGCGGATATAGTTGATATAAGTGTGTGTGTATGTGTGTGCTATTCGAAATAATGTTTGCGACTAATTTCTAAGCTCATTTATCAACAAAAAATCAGTCATGATGAGGACAGTAAAAATACGATCGAGATGTTGAATTGTAGTTTTGATTAAATGATCGAAATTTGGGGCAGCTGCGCTGACTAGGACTTGTTGTAATATATATTTTTTGACAATCACAAATTTACTTCAGTCAAATGCATTTTTTGATTTTGGACAGGATTGCGTGATCTCGAAAAATTCACATTGTCGCCTCAAATCTGCGTTTTATTAAAGCCATTAAGACATAAAAAATGATTCATCGTTTTGTGTCGCTGCCACCTTCTCACATTTCATGTGCGCCATAATTGCGTAATTCAACTCAAAAATGCATTTCGCTGCCCGCGCAGCGCAGCAAATTTCAGAAATTCGCGCATTACGTTTTATTCATAAAAATGGTTGCGCGCAATTTTTTGCAGCAATTGTCTTTATGCATACAAAACAACAACAACAATAGTTTAAGAAAGTAAGACACATAATGTTGCCCAGAAAATTTAAAATGCAACAGAAAATGCAATAGTTGCCGTTGTGATTGTAATTGAAATTCGGCTGCAGAATGTAACTTGCTGCCAAATGCAATGCAAATTGCTTAAAAGCTGCGCTTAATTTTGACTGTTTTCAGCCACCAACTTGAATTCACCGTCTCCACCATAACCACCGGCACTGCAACCATTCACTAATGAAGTCATCAAAATTGCCAGAAAGAAACTTTTTTGTCGTTTGGCGGTGGCACGAAAACAACATTCACTTTTATTTTCATACTGTCGCAAAATATTTGTTTTTGCGCTGTTTTCGCTCGACTGAGCGATTTTGACGTTTTTACAGTTTACAAGTTTCGTTTATGATTTTCAATTTTTCTTTATTTTTAGTTTTATTATTTTCATCTCAATTTTTTGCTTTGTCTAACTCTGTCACCTTTAGGCGCTGTTGACTTCGGTTGTACCGAGGCGCGGACGGACAGACTTTGCGGAAAACAAGCCGCATGAAAATGGAAATGTGCAAAATGTGGATTTTCAGTTTCACTTACAGTCGCGGCTCATGCCAGCCGACAGGCATTTCTTGAAGCGGCAATACTGGCAGCGATTGCGATTCAAACGTATCACGAGACATTTACCGTCGCGCAGGCACCGATACTCGATTTGCTTCTGTATGCTGCGACGAAAGAAACCCTAAAAACAAAAAGACAGAGAGAGAGAGCGCGAAAGTTGAATAAAATGTCAAAAAGTTGAATGAAATGTCGTGGCGGCAAATGCAAATTGCGCGCGTGCTCACCTTACAGCCCTCGCATGAGGTTACACCATAATGATAGCCGGATGCCTTGTCGCCGCAAACCTTGCACGGCACAAACGATTTCGAAACGCTGTTGGTGTTGGAGTCCGCTATGGCAAATTGTTGATCTGTGGCAGGACATAGAAAAAAAGATATAAGTAGTTATTAGGGAAATCCAATACAAAGAAGAAAGTGTTGAAAATTGATAAGAGGAAATTTACAACAAAATAAACTGTTGAAATTTTCTTATTGTTTATGATTCTAAAATATCGATTTGCATTTAATTATTATGAAACCGAAACTTTTTAAGGCTTATGAAACATTTTGATTGATTGACTGATTGATTGATTGATTGATTGATTGACTGATTGATTGATTGATTGATTGATTTATTGATTGATTGGTTGACTGGTTGATTGATTGATTGATTGATAGATTGATTGGTTCATTGATTGGTTGATTGATTGATGAATTGATTGCTTGACTGATTGAGTGATTGATTGATTGATTGATAGATTGGTTGGTTCATTGATTTATTGATTGATTGACTGCTTTATTGATTGATTGATAGATTGGTTGGTTCATTGATTTATTGATTGATTGATGAATTGATTGATTGATTGCTTGATTGATGATTGATTGATAAATTAATTGACTGATTGATTGATTGATGATTGATTGATAAATTGATTGGCTGATTGATTGATTCATTGATTGATTAGTTGATTGATTGACTGATTGATTGATTGATTGATAGATTGATTGTTTCATTGATTGATTGATTGATTGATGAATTGATTGATTGATTGGTTGATTGATTGATTGATTGATTGATTGATTGATTCTGGTGAGTCTTTGTTTTTCTAAAACAAAGCGCTTGATTCGACTTTAGTGGGCTTCTATATAATTTTTATAATATAAAAATAGTCTACATAGCCCACAGGTACATATGCTCGTACAAATATATGACATGCATACGTATATATGTATGTGACTAACCGATTTATTATTCAAGCTCTCTATTCACTTAAATTATTCCTTTTGCCACGCTGTATAATTAAATTTGGCGCACACGTGTCGTATGAGTGACATTTGTGTCCAAACACGCTTTCGCATAAACACGGTCACTCAGCCACAATGTGCGTATCGCATTAAGTTGCCACGTAAACTGTAATTTTGCTTGCTAAAAGTTAAAATAATCATTTAAAGTGACAGCTTGGTGTGAAAATTCATCAATCCGCATGCCAAACAGCTGTCAACGTTACTCATACGCCCCCGTTGTCGCTTGGCTCACAACAGTTGAAACCCTCAAACACACACACGTCGTCATGCATGCAACAGAGCGCAATTTACGACTGCCTGATCAGCCATCAAGCGGCGCACATTTCACTGCAGCTGGCGGCTGTGTCGTCGCTTCCTTTTCCTTTTCACTTTTATCGAGCCTCAGCTGGCACGTCGCGTTGCTGCTTATCCCAGTTTCAGCAATCGCATGCGCTAAATTTAACGATAATTGTCATTTTGACAGCTGGCTAATGACAGCTGTCATTAGTTGTACAGCATGAAGCGCAATAGAGCGCATCGAGCTGCAGCAAACGCAGCCATGCTTTGGCCAATTGCGCGCTGCAAGCAGTCATCTACTGTCAGCCGCTGTTGTTGTTATCTCATTTAAGCGAAATTTTCGCAACTGCAGCGAATGCAGCAAACACACAGCGACCACAACGGCTGCCACAAAATCGACATCGTTAAATGCGAACGTGTTTTGGTGCGCCGACAACAACAACAACAACAGAGACAGCAACGAACACTTAGCGAAATGCGGTCAATTTTATGTGTGCACTCAATCATGTTGCAGGAAGATAGTTTATGGCAAACAGAAATGGTAGAAAATGGGTCAACTTGCGGCAAGCATTAGCGGCGGCTACAAAAGCCGCACAACAGTTGAATTGCAAATTTTTATCAATAACGCCGCGTGTGCGCTTCAGTAAAGTTGCCACCAAGTTAAGCGACTGCAGAAAACTGACATCGTATCAATGGCAAAATATCAGCGGACGCACGCATACATTCATACATAAACTTATGCAACATCGTAGCTGGCTGAGCGCCTTAGTGCCACACAGCTTTTTTGCCATGTTGCGCGTATTTGCTGCGGTTTGCTTCTGCCAATAGTTATGGCTTAAAACAATTTTAACTAAAACAGGCAATACGCGCAGCAACTTGTGACGGCTGCTTTGCTCGATAGTGTTTGTTAGTAGTGGGATTTGTTTACGATTTGGCTCTTTAAAATCTAATTCAACTGTATGTGTGTGTGCATCTAATTGGGCAGCGAATACAAGTACAATTAATACAAAATTTCGTTACGATATTTCAACTTAAGCAGAAAGTTGTCAGGCGCATTACTCAGTTGACAGATGGACGGACAGACGAACGGTCATGGAGGTATGCAGCAAAGTTAAAAAAAAATTTTTTATAATAACTAAATATTTTTCAGGCACGTTTATCAGTTAAGTGTTATATTTAAGTTATTCAAGTCGGAAAATAAACTGCCGAATCTCTCTCCTTTCATACCATGTTTCAATAATGCACGACTTATGTTTCTAAATTCATATTTCATATTCAACTTTTAGCTTGCGAGAACGTTCGCCGGTGCTTTTTTTCTTAGTATAACAGGATTATTCTGGAAAATATACATATTTGAAAGACTTCTGAAAGATTACTGAAAGATAGTTCGAAAGACTGAATGAAAGATTTTAGCTATTCCAATGAAAAAATCTGTCGGCTAAAGCTCTGAAATGCACCACTTAAGTGAAACAAAAATCAAAAACCTGGAATTTCAATCAATGGCTTTTTACTTTTGTACTCAAACTGAAGTGAGTGAAAATTGAAAATGTATTAAAAAAAGTAATTGCATTCTTTTATAAAATATGTACATTAGAGTGGAATTAGTGTTGTATGGAGATTCTTAATAATGGGTTCTCGATGCTCCGCAACCTCTCATTTTATGCGGTATGGTGAAAAAGTGCATGAGCCAAAATATTTTGGGGCTAGGGTGGGGCTAAATGGCGTCGCATCGAGGTCAAAGTTCACAATAAAGCTGGGAAATTCGACAAACTGCTCCACAGCTGGTCAGAAATTGCTCTGAGAGGGTTAAAATGTATGAATGGCCCCCACTAGTTTTCTCTACTGAACATTTCTTTCAAACATATTTATACCCTATCTCCAACACTTGATGGAGCTCCCATACAAAATGGTTATTTTTATAAAATAGGCTCCCACTGCTCCCAGGTTGCCCCCAGACGTGTCAAATGTATGACCGGCATCCATTTATTTTCCCTTCCGAATGTTTCTTCTAAACATACCTACCGGCTATCTCCAAGTCTTAAGGGGGCTCCCATACAAAATTGGCAATTTTCCATGCCATTGGCTCCCCACTTGTAGATGTAGTAGTTAAGTAAGCGAGGAAACATCGTATCTGGGAAACTACTGAACCGATTTAAATGATTTATTCAGCGATCACCAAAATTCTTGAGTACAAAAAATACAAAATTAATTAAGGTTCAGAAATTCACCACCAGAGGGCGTCTCCCATACGATCGGATTTGTGACGTTGTCAACTTTTGGGTTTCTACAAAGCAAAAATTAAAATGTATCAATCGTAATTGAGTGTTAAGAAGAAATCATTAGATTTTTGTGAGAAAATGTGAATTTTGTATTCAGCCGGTATAGTTAGATACTCCTTGCGTAGGCAGCTTGGAGCAAAACTTGTTTTCTATGTCACAAGACTTCATTATAGTCTCTGATGAGTTTCACGGCCCTTCCGACATGTCCACATGTAATTTATGCATGTAGGTATGTTTAAAAGAAACATTCGGAAGGGAAAATAAATGGATGTCGGTCATACATTTGACACGTCTGGGGGCAACCTGGGAGCAGTGGGAGCCTATTTTATAAAAATTACCATTTTGTATGGGAGCCCCATCAAGGGTTGGAGATAGGGTATAAATATGTTTGAAAGAAATGTTCAGTAGAGAAAACTAGTGGGGGCCATTCATAGATTTTAACCCTCTCAGAGCAATTTCTGACCAGCTGTGGAGCAATTTGTCGAATTTCCCAGCTTTTTGTGAACTTTGACCTCGACTTGTGGCTCCTGCACTTGTTTACCAAACCGCATAAAATGAGAGGTTGCGGAGCATCGAGGACCCCTTTATTAAGAATCTCCATACATATATATTTTATAGGCATGCAAAGGCTGAGCGGACGACTCCCGAGCAACTCAAGTTCTTCGTGGTGTGAGGCTGAAAACCCTCAAACTGTTTCATGTTACGGAAAAAAGCTTTCAAGATAGTTGCTAGAATATCAAATTGTCTTACGAAAGTTTTTTGTGCTTCGAAAGATTGAGGTGACTTGAAAGATAGTTGTCAGAATAGCAATATTCAGCGATTCCATAGTTTCCTTGACAACTTTTGAAACATTTGATCGATAGATATCGCGCAGCGTTTCCCGCAAATTGTCTTTTGCTGGCATGGTTTGAGCACAAAAAAGTTTATTGTTTATACGTCAGCGAAATGGCACCCAATGCGTTTTAATGTTAGCTACGCTGTCATTTGTAAATCCCTCAAAATTAATTCGTATCGATAAATATCGATAAAATATTTTTTTATTTACAGTTTCCTATTATTTCTAAACGAAATTCTTCTTCAAAAAACAATTAAATTTCCTGCAAATAGTTGAACGACTCAAGGAGTGTCTTCTGCTTTCCATCTCAAAATGCACATTTGATCTCACTCATTGGACAAAGTTGCTTACGCGCTGCAGCAGTTCAATTGAAACGTTTTGTTGCTAAACACAAAAAGCAAAGAGCGCAATGTTGTTGCATTGTTCACTTAATTTCCGCCATCCTTTTATCAATTCAAAGACGCTAATTGCAATAAATCATAAGTGCGGCAAAAAATTCAGTTTTCGTTGTTGTTGTGGCAGCGCGCTGCCTAAGACGACAATCTAATGTGCAACGGCAACGGCAGCAAATGATTTGCATGCGCTGCACACGAGTGGCTGCAACCAGCAGTGCGCGCTGACGCGGTTGAATGCGCTGTGCGGCAGCAATTGCAGCAAAGCAAAATCACTCAACTCACACACAAACAGCAGCAGCAAAGCTGTTGCTGTTACTTCCTTGTAGGCGCTGCTGCTGCGACTGTGTTGTCTGCAGTTGCAGCAGCGACGCAGACAACTTCTAACGTTTCCATTATGCAGATTAGAAAGCGCACAAAAAGGGCCTCGCAGCACCTCGCCCTCCGCCATTCGCAGCGCAGAATAGAGTGAAGCGTGCCGTTTGTGTTGCTGTTAGCTGGCGATGCATACGCCGCGATAAGCAGAAAGGAAATGCAACGGCAACAATTGCTCGCAACATACTCGCACCAGCGCCAGAGTGCATTGCAGCGCGTTGCTTTGCACTGTTCCCTGTGACTTGCAAAATAATTTCAAGTACCAACTCCTGCCGCCCGGCCGCGCCCTTAGTGCCGCCACCAAAGCAGCGCACTTAAAATTTGCCGCTGCCTACATTGCGGCAGTGCCTACAAGTAGGTGTGGCAATTGCTGCAACCGCACCGCAACTGCCACGCCAACGAAATCGGGCAACAGGAAGAAAAAGTCGCAGTTCATTTGCCTCTTGTCAGCGTTGGCGTCGATGTCGACGTCGGCGTCAGCGCCATTGCCAGCGGTTGCAGTTATTGCGGCAAACGTTTTGCTTTTCCCTTTTTGGTGGCCGCCTTTACGATCGTTGCTGTTGCTGTTGTTGAGTTCAAATGTTCCATTTGAATTTCAAATTTCGGCAGTTGCACTCGCCGTGCTGGCATTTCGACGGCAAGGCGGCCGCGCCAAGCGATTGCAAAACGAAAAAGCCGCCAAAAAATACCGCGCAAAAAACTTTTGCTGCGGGGGCAGTTGAATTGTACGGCATTTGAATTTATGATTGCGGCCGCTGCTGCTGTGGCTGTTGCTGCTGTCGTGGTTGTTGTTGTTGTGGTTGCTGCAGCCCGTTGTAGCCGTTGTGTATTTGAAAATGATTTGGCTGGTTGGCTGAAGATTTTCTCGTTCTGTTTTGTTTTTTGTTTTTTTTTGTCGAGTTCAATGGACGATTGCGAAGCAGGCGAAATTTATGGCCACAGTTGTGCGGCAACTATGACGTGGGGGAGTTAGGTGTAGGCTGGCATATGTCATGTCATGACTGACGCTGACACTGATGCTGACTCACTAATTGCAGCAACAAAAAGCGGAAAATGTAGAACGCGAAATGTTGCAGCAGAGAGAACAACGGACGGAGATTGCGTTTGCTTGTAGTTGAGGCGGTAATGTACTTTTCTCGCAGGAACTGTTTGAAAAAAAGCTGGAGACTAGGTTATGTTTGAGTGTTCATAGCTTCATATGTTTATGGTTAACTTTGTATATATGTAACTGTTGGATCATTAATGAGATTACGATGTAAACGTAACTGCATACATATGCGAAAAGAAAGACAGAAAGAAAGACATTCAGATTGGACTGAGACTGAAGCTACGAGTTGCAGCCAAAGACAGGTATTGACACTTTAGAAGAAAAAGAATTACGCTTTCCTTCTTTCTTTATGCAAAAAAAATTCTTTAAAGGGGAAACAGTATTCTGACTATTATTTCTGCTGATGAAGTTGCAGCTAAAAATTTGATTGGTCCCTCTTTGTAATGTCAAATGTGTGATTGATTTGATTACTCAAGACAATTTTTACGGCCTAAAAAATAGTTTACTATTCGTGCCTGATCTGATCACATCGTCACCTTCCCAGTCCTTCCCGCGTCTGATCGCAGATCGCCACCTTTGAAGTCTTGAAACACGCGCTCTGCCACCAATCGAATGCCACATGCAACAAATCAACGCAAGTTCCTTAAACATTTGCACGCACATACATAAATGTGCCAGCAATTTGCCGCATATTAAAAGTAAAAACTTGTCGTAATTAATAGTTTGCCACACAAATTACAATTAACCGTTGTTTGTTGGTTATTGCTGAGCTTTTTTGTTGGAGCAACGTTGCCTGCTAAACGCAGCCGTGCGCAGCATGCCACACGCCACATACATATCAAGCATATATGTACATCAGTGGCGCACACAGGGGGGTTTTGGGGGGTTAAACCCCCGAAATGTCTTTAAGTAAGTACAGAAATTTAATTTATAACCGTCGCATATATATTCAATCATCAATAACACTACTCGACACAAAAAATGCACCTAAATGCACCTCAGTTATGAGCACATATCTCGTAAACGAATCATCCGACTAGCACAAGCTGCCCGTCGGTCAGAAGATAATACCTTAGCCTTTCCAGAGATATACAGATTGTCCAACTCAGATGAGATTTGGAGAAATTACTGGCGGTTAAAGTTGTAAAAAAGTGAATTTTTCGACCATTTTCAAAAATCATAAATTTTCGAATGTTTTTTTTAAAGATAAAATAAATTGTTTACTTTGGTTTTAAAATTGAAGATGAAACATATATTATTTGTGCAAATATTAAGCCTAACATCAATAGAATCGAAATAAAAATGACAAAGTTATGATGCAATGAGTGAAAACACCAACTTCACATTGGCGAACAAAAATTTTTTTTTTTGCCGAGACCCATCCAAATGTTGATATAGACGTGAAACTAGAGGTCATTTATAGTAACCTGGCATAGTCAGATTTTCATTTTCTGACCCAAAGTCCTTTTTAAAGGACTTTAAAATTTGAAGGACATACACATTTCAAATATTTTTTTTAATATTTGCGGTTATGCAATGATGAAGATATGGATATCAAATGAAAGAGAAAAATTGTCTCATTTTAACTAAATTTTCTATTTGGAACGTTCAGGACCAAAATATGTTAGGTATGAAAAACATAAATGTTTTGGATCTCAGTCTGTAGATTCATACATCTAAATTTTATTATATTTCAAAGTTCTCAAAGAAGTTACACAAAACCCCCCCAAAACAAAATCTTGCGTGCGCCACTGTTGTACATACATACACACACACACACATACTCGTACCGCACTGTTTGTTTTTGCTTTTGTTGACGGCTGCCGACAGCCGTGCCGCAATAAATAACATAAATCCTTCAGCACACTTTGGACAGCAATTGCAGTTGCTGCTGCCACTGCCAGCAGCAATGCGTTACTGTCGACCAACATGAGTTCATTAGCGCCGCAGGGCCGCCGTGGCGTTGTGCAGCGTGTCGACAGCGCTCGTAATTGTTACAAATGCGCATTGCTCAGCCGGAAAATGTTGCAATTACGAGCATTGTTTGTGTAATGCGCTTTTGCCGCCATTGTAGTCGATTGTATGGTGGCGAAGGAAGCGGAAGTGTGGCATTGTCGGCGGCAACTGGCAAAGTTGACACAAATTGATTGTCAGTGGAAAGATCGACCGCACTTTTTGCTCTCATGTAACTGTAATTTTTGCTCCTCATTTGACTTAAACTACTGTCAGCTGATAATCAGCTGTGGGGTGAGATTAATTACAAATTTAATAAACAGCCAATAATGCAATATTCTTTTTGAAAACATGAACCAACTCGCAGCGCAAATAAATCATTGCAGCTTCGAGTTATATCTCATTTGAGATGGTTTTACTAATTTTGAAGTTAAAAGGCCCATTCAATCATGATTTCTCACACAAATTTTTAAACCTTTGTTTACCTTGTCAAAGTCGGATTAAAAAAAAATAAGGCGTGTCTTATTATTTGCTATGTTAATTGTTAATCTTAACCCATTGTTGACGCCGTAAAATTTTGATTTTCGAAAAATTCAAAAAAACGTGTCGAATTATTTTTGACTTGGAGTATTTTCACCAATTGAAGTTGAATTCAGTCGTGAATTTGCTCGACTTTGATGGTTGGCGACTTGGATGTGATTGGACGAAGCAAAAGAGAAGGCAGTGCTGTCTGTCCAGATGGATCGACAGATAATAAATATGCCTTAGCTCTTTAGAATCGGCAAAAGAACAACTGTGGGATATATAATATTTGTAAAACATAAGATATCTGATTGTTAGATCACCTCTGAAGTTAAATTCTTGCAGCCAAAGATGCTGTGTACAGTCGGTTATGTAGTTTTAATAGTTTAGTTGACAACAAGTTGCTACTAGAGAGCATTCGTGAAATTGATAGATTTAAAAAGTTTCGAGAGATGCAAAAAGACTTACTTGTACCTTTACCTACCTTTGTTTTACTTACTTGTAAAATAAAGGTAGAACCGCTGTTAAATTTTTTGACACTAAAGGTGTTTTTTTACGTTTTACGTATTCGTAAAAACCTTGAGCCGTGATGTCACTTCGATATATGTATTATTAATTTTGTATCCTAAATTAATAAAGTTAGAAGGACGAAATTCAAGGATGTGGTAGTGTACATATTAGTCCTTAAGATATATTTAAAAAAAAAAAAAAATATTGGAAATTTGCAAGGATATTCAAGGATGAAGTTTTAAAAGGACATTTTCAATACCTCTTCGTCTTTTTGCACCAAAACATTAAATTTTCTAAGATTCTAAGGATTTTTCTCTTTCATTTGACACCCATATTGTTATTCTACAATGCGCTCAATTTTTAAAATAATTTTTTGAAATAAACATGTCCTTAAAATTTCAAAGTCCTTTAAAAAAAATCCTGACGTCAGAGAGAAAAACTAAAAACGCAGTTTTACTACATTTGGCCTCTAGTTTCGCAAGTATATCGATTTTTTCGTGTGTAAAATTTATTGTCGCACGGTGTAATATCTGAAACATACGGACTACTTTTCGGACTACATTATAATCAGTAGCGGCTTAACGGGGGGGGCGGAGGGGCGGACCGCCCCGGGCCCCGGGCTGCGGGGGGCCCCGAGAGAAGCTTGTATATAAAAATGTAAAGTTTTTCAAAACTGAAACTTGTAGAAAACTATTTGCGCTCCACAATGGTTGTTGAAAGATTGTTTGTCACTTTTATCAATTGAAAGAGACACATATATCGACGATTGACTTTGAAATTGCAATAACAAATTCAGTTCAATAAAAGCAAGAAAACATCCTTTCGAAATAACAATTGTTTACAAATTTTCAAAAAATTTTTCCTCAACGATTGCAATATTTAATTTTTAACTTAAAAATTTGTGCAAAGTATGCAAATACAAAAGTTAAAAATTAAATATCGCAATCTTAGAGTTTGCTTGTAAACTAGTGCGAATTACGCAATTACTTAACCTCATTGAACTTTGTAGACGTCAAACAAATTTACAGTTATTATTATTATTTTTATATTATTTTATTATTTTTATTTTTTCCGGTTTTCTTCTTTGATAGACTCTTCTACGAAAGCAATTCTCTCCTTGTAAGTAAGCTACTGCTACTGGGTTTTATAAAATATTTCTGTACATTAGAAGAAGAAAAGTGTTTTCTAGACTGGAACTTTGAAATAGAATAAAATTTAGATGTATGAATCTACAGACTGAAATCAAAATCATGTATGTTTTCCCTACCTGACATATTTTGGTCCTGAAACTTTAAAATTGAAAATTTAGTTAAAAGCATGTCTTTCATTTAATACCCATATTTCCATCATTGCACAACCGCATATATTTAAAAAAAAATTTGAAATGTGTATGTCCTTAAAATTTTAATGTTTTTTAAAAAGGACTTTGGGTCAGAACATGAAAAACTGACTATGCCAGATTACTATAAATGATCTCTAGTTTCACGTCTATATCCAAATTTGGATGGGTATCGGCAAAAAAAAAATGTGTACGCACAGTGTAATAAATGTAAAGTTGGTGTTTCTACTCACTGCATCATAACTTTGTCATTTTTCTTTCAATTCTATTGATGTTAGGCTCAATATGTGCTCAAAAAATATATAAAAATAATATATCTTTCATCTTAGATTTTAAAACAAGGGGAGATAATTTTTTTTATCCATCAAAAAATATTCGAAAATTTATGATTTTTTGGTCGAAAAATTCACTTTGTTACAACTTTCCTTTGGGGAAGTTACTCACAAGTATTGTCAGTAACTTCCCCAAATCTCATCTGATTTGAACAATCTATATATCACTAAAAAGGCGGCTAAGGTATTATCTTCTTCTTGAACGACGGACAGCTCGTGGTAATCAGATAATTCTTTCAGGAGATATGGGCTCATAACTGAAACAACAGGAAAAAAACTCGTTTTTCGAAGATTGTTTGAAAACGCTTCTTAAAAAAATTTTTTAGTTTCAGTTTCGTGTTAAGCGGCCAAAGTTAGTCTAGAAAACACTTTATCTATGCACGCGATTGGCCCATTTTTTGTCGAGTAGTGTAATGATGCACTGATCGCAAAACAATCTAATCCCCCTGCTCGGGTTACTTAAAATAATGGCCAGATCGTAGTAACGAAGCAAGATTTTCTGTTTTTTTTTAGTTTTAAGATGGCTTTTTGAAATGACGAGTTTGCTCTCCCAAAAGTTTTCCTAATTTCACGAAAGTTTTTATCAAATTTGGAAAGATTTAGTAAGATTATCCTTTTATACATTTTTCATTTTTTCTCTGGGATTCTATTGCTTTCCATAAAATTTCAAGCACATATTCGTTTCAATATTCGTTGTCCCTTTGCTGTCCATTTACTGTTCAATGGAATACAAATTTTCAAAAAAATAAATAAAAAGCATAACCGTAAATTTCAGTTATTAGTTTTGGACGCAAACTTATTCTGCACCGTTTGTGGGGGCCCCTCAGCCGTCGCCGCCCCGGGCCCCCGAGCACCTTAAGCCGCCACTGATTATAATGCAGTCTATTATATTGAAATTGCGCATTCAGCAATAGTATCCAAAAAATTGTGTATACTAGTGTCCACACTGCCAGTTTAAGTTGTTCTTATTTTTGTTTTGTATGATCTTTTCCCTCGTTAACAAAATATGCCAATCAAAATTATTCCTCAATAGCCAAATTTATTTCTCTATCTTCATACTCAACCCAACCGAACCAAAGCTCAACCAAACCCAAGTAAAACAGTCTCCCCTATTCGCAAATTTGTCCCAACTGCATGCGCCCATAACAACAAATATTAACTTCCTGCTGCTTCCTTCTCTGCTGCTGCCACGTTTTGCTTGCCATATACGCAGCGGCATACATAGCCAAAGGTTAGCTGAACATTAGCTGAAAATTTTAACATTTTCCGCAACGAACAGTGCAGCAGAAAAGCGCAAACCTCGCAGCGCTTTTCCGGCTCGTAAGTGCAAAGCAAATAGGAAAACAGCAAACGAACTGCACGCATGCGCAGCGCACAAGTCGAGCGGCCGGCGTGATTATGCAATCGAAACGTAAATAATAAGTGAGCAGCGCAAATAAAAACGAAGATAAGCAAACTAGGAAAAGCAGAGAGAAATGAAAATAAATGCGCACAAACAAGGGAAATGGCTTTCGTGAGGCTGAAAAGTGGCAAAGGCAACAACAATTACGACCAACGCAACCACATGAACACGCGAAGGTGTACGAAACTTTTCACACTTTCAGTCAGTGCAGTTGCAATTTGTATGCAGCAGCAACAAAGCAACAACAGCAACAGCAAACGACGCCAATTTAACCGCGCACCGCTTAATAAACCAAATTGCGGCGATTTGTTTGGTGTGGAGTTCAATAAACTTGCAAATTGCAGGCAAATAAATAATGCAATAATAACAGCAACAACAACAAATAATAATACCAACTGCCAGTAATAACAACAACCACAACACAATACAAATGCAGCGAAAACAATTGACACACCCACCCACACTACGAGGCGGCAATGGCGGCTGCGATAGCAACCGCAACAACGACGACGACGACGACGCCGCCGACGATGGCGCACGCCCAACGGCACGAGGAAGCGGCAGCGAAGAGCACACGGCGAGCCAAACGCCAACTCGCCGCCGTGCACGCTTGGCTGGTGGAGTAGCCAGTTGGACAGCACAGCGCAAGCGAATGCTGCGACGGTGCAACGCGGCGACGAGGTGACGACTTGGGCGGCAATTTTATTGCGCTTTCTTATTGTTGGTTTTGCAGTGTGCGGCGGACAACGTGGGCCATTGAAATTTCCCTACACTCACAGCAGAAAGCAGAAAATAAATACTGAAAACATTTGCGTAAACGATTTCCAAAGTCGCGCTTTGCGTGAAAATTGTTGAATTTTTTTTGGATTACTATATTCTGCGCCAAATCGGTTGATATCTATGATACAATTTTTTGTTCTATTTGTAGGTTAAGTGGCAAAAAATGGGTAAAGATTGAAGAATTGGATTTTTCATTTCAAATTTGATGAAAATAATTCAACTTTAGAATAATTTTACACTCCTTTTTCAGTACCAAATAAAAAGCTGGCGTGGTCAATAAAGGGTTGGGAGTTTGTATGGATAAATGAAAATTAATAAACCTATTGACTTCAATTCACAGAAAAAGTAATTGGACGAGTGTTTTCAACTTTTATTCAAATTCTTTCGGGATCAACAAAAAGTTATAAGGATCGTGATTCAGACTTCAGATGTGAATAAATATGATTAACGAAGATAGCATCTCAAAGTAAGGAACGATTATTTCAATGAAATCATGAAATTCACGCATGCAAAGCCGCTGCTGATGCTATATACAATCCAGGGGCGGATTAAGAAAAATTTTTTGGGGGTTTAAAAAGTAATTCTTTAATATTTTTTAAAAACCATGCACAAACAAAAATGCCTTTTAATTTGTATGAAGTTTTAAAGTCGACCCAAATATTTCGGGAAGGGTTTCAACCGCCAAAACCACCTCTGAATCCGCCACTGATACAATCAAAAGTGCAGCTGCAGGAATAATCATATTTCGAGTTTATTAAGGTTCGGCTACTTCAGGCTAAGAAACGGAAAATTATATTTCACATAATACGACACATAATAGTTGGGCTGAAAAGTTCGTATCGTTTCTATGAGATGGCACCACTGGAATAAAATCCGTATCATTTTTACGTAGTACCAACCTTCAAAAGAAACGTGTATAAATTTGACAGCTGTCTGATTATTAGTTTGTCATTTAGCATTTTAGTGAAGCAACTTTTGTTATTTTGAATAAAATGGATAAAAAGGAATTTCGTGTTTTAATGAAACACTATTTTTGGATGAAAAAAAGTGCTACTGATACCAAAAAGTGGTTTGATGAGTGTTATCCTGACTCTGCGCCGGGCGAAGCAACCATTCGTAAGTGGTTTGCTAAATTCCGGACAGGCCATATGAGCACCGAAGACGATGAACGCAGTGGACGTCCAAAAGAGGCTGTTACGGACGAAAACATCAAAAAAATCCACAAAATGATTTTGGAAGATCGTAAATTGAGGTTGATTTGTATAGCTGACACTGTAAAGATATTAAAGGAACCTGTTGGACATATCGTTCATGAATATTTGGGTATGCGAAAGCTATGTGCAAAGTGGGTGCCGCGCGAGCTCACAATCGACCAAAAACAAGAACGTGTCGATGCTTCAGAGCAATGTTTGGAGCTACTCAACCGCAATAGAAGTGAATTTTTGCGTCGATATGTGACAATCGATGAAACATGGATCCACCACCACACTCCGCAGTCCAGTCGGCAGTCATCTGAGTGGTCTGCACGCGAAGGGAAAAACCATCAACAGCGACTATTATATAGCGTTATTGGAGCGTTTGAAGGACGAAATCGGAACGAAAAAACGGACGAAAAAACGGCCCCAGTTGAAGAAGAAGAAAGTGTTGTTTCATCAAGACAATGCGCCGTGTCACAAATCGGGGAAAACGATGGTAAAATTGCATGAATTGGGCTTCGAATTGCTTCCGCATCCACCGTATTCTCCAGATTTGGCCCCCAACGACTATTTCCTGTTCTCAGATCTCAAGAGAATGCTCGCTGGAAAGAAATTTAAAGCCGATGAGGAAGTAATCGCCGAAACAGAGGCCTATTTTGAGGCTAAACACAAATCGTACTACAAAAATGGTATTGAAAAGTTGGGAGATCGCTATAATCGGTGTATCGCCCTCGATGGCAACTATGTTGAATAATAAAATCGAATTTTGCCAAAAAAAATGTGTTTTTCTATAAAACGATACGAACTTTTCAGCCCAACTGTTAACTACTCGGAATTTTGAAAGATTGCTGCACACAATTCAAATAATAAATTGCGCCGCATATCTTAGCACGTCTGCACGTAAGCAACCAAGACAAAAAATTCTGAAATTTCAGTCTATCGTTTTGCAATGTCACCTTAAGTGCCCCGATCCTGTGGCATACCTTGTTGCTGTTTCACATTCGCCAGTGGCCCGTTGGGAGCTGTGGCTGCTGGGGTAGCTGTTGCTGTTGCTGCTGCTACTGAATGATGGCCGTTCCCAACACAATGCTCAGCACCCAGCGCCGATACTGCGGCTCGGTGTCGGCCGCTGTGTCCGCTGCTGCTGCTGCAGCTGCCGGCCGACGAATTTGAAGAGCAGCCGGATGATGACGACGGATGCGATTGACAGAATGAACGGAGACTGCTGTTGGCGTACAGAGTACCTCCACCATTGCCGAGCGCCTGTACGTTTGCCGTTCCAACGGCTGCTGCTGATGCGTTGGACAGCGCGCACGCTGCTGATGCTGTCGCGGCCGACACGCAGGACAACGACGCTGACAACGACGATGGCGACGATGACGACGAGGAGCAAGCGGAAGCGGATGTCGCCGTAGCTGTTGAAATGCCCGACGCACAGGATAAATTGTTGAGTAGCGTTGCACCAATGAATGTTTCAGAAGCGGCCGTTGCTGCCGCTAATGCGGGTGCACAATTACCGCCCAATGCGGAAGCCGCTGCCGGATAGTATGGCGAACAGTCGCCGGCCAGCAGCTGTAGTGACGAATTGTTTTCGACTGCCGCGCAGCCGTTCAACGGCGCATGAAGTGAGACGCTGGCGGCGGCAGCTGTGGACGCGCGAATGGACAACGGTGGACTGGGTGGCGACTCGGTGGCGTATGTGTCCGACTCGATGGAGGCGGGCTCGCTGTAGCCGCCCTGCGTCGATGAGTCCTCCGGCGTGTCGAAGAAGTGCAAATTGAAGTCCGAGTTGGCGTCGAAGCTCACCTCAGGTATGGGCTCGTCGTCGTCGTCGTCGTGCTCGTCGTCGAGTTCGGCGTCACCGACGCTGCCGGACGGACATGTGCTGTGCTGGCGTTTGTTGTTGTTGCTGCCGCTGCTGCTGGTTTCCACGAGAATCGACGAGATTTGCGACTGATCCAAATCTATTTTGAACACATCCATGTTTCGGTGTTGTCATCCATCGTCAACATTGTTGGCACTCGATGACAAGCGATCGTCGCGACAGCGATGTGCAGAGCACGCGGCGAACGTGCGGCAGACGAGAGCGGGTGTGCAGGTGTGCATACGCGTTGACTCAACATGGGGCACGAATTTGCGGCGATCGGGGGTGCGCTCACGATTCAAACGGACACTGAGTTGTTTTGGACTTGTTACGGGCGGGTGGGTGGGTGGTGTCAAGTTTTAATGTTTCGAAATGTGCACAAAACTCTCGCGTTTAGTATGGCGAACTCTAATCGGCACTAAAACGAAAAATATCGCCCAGCATTGATCGAGCAGTACTCTGCTGTGGGTAGAGTGGCGGTAAATACTTACGAGCGCAGAAAACCGGCCGACTTGCTCTAGAAAGTCAGACAATTTCAACACTGTTCGGGCTGATACACTCAAATGCGTTGCATATTTATTATTATTTTTGCTAACAGCAGTAAATGTATTCTACAATATGATTTTTGAATTAAAAAAAATATATTTTTCATGCAGAAAAATACTTGTTTTCACATATAAAGTCACAGTTTTGTCCATAATTAATTACAGTTTTCGAGTCTGCACCTCAATTTTTGGCTTGAAGAGCTTCAAACCAAATTTCACTAAACTTTACTTCTTACGCATTACAAGATCCAATGCTGTATGAAGTTTCAGAATTTTTTGATTCATTTAGCTTTAGACAGTTAACTTTTAGCGAAACGTTTCTTATTTCGCCATTTTAAGATTTCCTTAAAATTGAAGAAACTTCAAGAAACACTTTAAAGTGACAAGCTATTAATTTTTGAGAAAATGACAAGAAAGGCCAAATGGTACACTGAAATTATAACGTATACATTAAAAAAATTAATAAAATTTTTGGAATTAAAGAAACTGATTAAACAGAGTTTGGCTACAGTGAACCACTGATAACTGCGTTTAATGTACATTTTTGGAGTTGACAAGTTCGTAAGGCTCAAAGTTTTGAATCGGTTTAGACCAGTGTTTATCGGACTATATAGAAAACTGTATATTTTTAAGCTTACTGAAAAAAGTAGGCGACAACTCAAACATTTCCCACCTATCAAATTACCTAACCCAACCTGTCAATTGTTTGAATACCTCATTCCGTTCGTCATTTCAACATTGCTAGTCTTCACATCTCCGTATCATTGATACAATTCAGTAACGCTTTTCTATTAGTCTCAATTAAAAAGAGCAAAAAGCTTCATTTCTGCTATTCGTGACCACTGTGTTAGTTGTAAAATCTTAAGTCTACGATTTTTGGCACTAATTCTTCACAATGGGTTCCACAAATATATTTTCGCTTTTCAGGAATCAGCATTACATTTCTTTGCTTCTTTCAGCAAGCTTTATTCCAATAACTGCCAAAGGATGTTAGCAAAAAAATTCTTTCGCTGTCTTATGTCAAATTTTCTTTGTTTTGTAAGCCCAATGCAAAATCATTATTTATACTCAGCAAAATTCTGATTTAATTCTCGCTAGGAAAATCAAAGCATTCAATTCACTTCCGTGTTGCTTTTCGATGTTCAAATGGTATGGAATTTTTTCACTTGGAACTTCATTCGTTGAACTCGACGGCAACTAAAGTGTTTCTAATTGCCCGGAACGCGCGCAATCAGCAATTAATGCAACAATTAACAAGCGACACCGCGTAATCAGCACGTCAAAAAATCCCATACAGTGCCGCAGCCGCTGCGCAAAACTCCGCTAAATCCCGCTCAAAGTGCGACACCAACGATTCCAGGAGAATTCGAAAGTAAAAAATACAAAAAAAAACAGAAACGACAATCAACATGCGCGCGCGCGTACCGCACGAGGAACCAACGAATCGGCCAGCCAAGCGTCAGCGTCGAGGCGCTCCAAATGCGCAACCGAAATCCCAACCAAACCGTAGAACCTTCGAATAAGAACAAGAACTACTTATTCCCTACGAGCAGCCGCCGAAGAACCAACCACCGCCACGACACACTCGCAAAGAACCGCGTCCGCTTCGTCGGTGTTGGCGATGTTTGGTGTGTGGTTGTGTTTCTATTGCTGTTGCTGCTGCTGGCGCTGCTGCGGCGAGTGTTGTGCCCGCTGTGGCTGCCATTGCCACTACCACTGCCACTGCTCCCGGCCGTGGCCGCGGTCCCAACCTGGGCTCTGGCCGCGACGCTGCCGAAGACAACAGCCGCCACAGCCAGCCAGCCAGCCAGACAGACAGACTGTGTGTTCCTGGTTGTGCTGTGCCTGTTATTGCTGTTGTTATTCATGTGATTGTTGTTGTTGTTTATGCAGTTGTTTTTCCTATCTTTCTAATCTATTTGCGATTCTCAAGAGCTGCGCCGCTGTAGCGCGAGGGGGCGCAGAGCTGCCAGAACGCCACAACAAAAACGACTTCATTGCTTACGTCGACCCGCGTGCCAACGCTGCACCCGCCGGGAAAAGCTGCCAGCCAAGAGTCAAGAAACTCTCGATTGGGATTTTTCCTTCTTTTTCCCAGTCGTCATCGTCGTTGTTGTCATTTTTGTTGTTGTCATTGCAGTGCTGGCGTGGTGTGCTTCTTCGTTTTGTTGCTATTTTCAATTTCTATTTGCAACAACAACCACAGCTAGAACAACAACAGCGCAATGCAGCAACATTGTAAAAGGAGTAAAGCAACAAATCAAATAAAAAAAACGCAGGCACAACGTCAAGACTCAAGACTCAAGATCAATTCCGCATACACATACATACAAACACACTCAGACACACACATGAAAACACTAGCCGACAGAGTCGCATACGAGCGCATAATCACTGCCGGAGAACCGTTACAGCGAGTGGGCTGGTGAGGCGGCACGATCGACTGTGGCGGCCGCTTCCTCCTTTCTACTTCGGCACACAGCGGCCTCGCAGCGCCGCAGCGTCACCAGACACGCGGCCAGCGTAGGCCAGACACAGCAGAAAGAAAGTGCAAGAACCCGACGGCAACGCAAAGATCCGCGAGAACAAGAAGCAGAATCCGAATCCGAATCAGCGAAGCAGGAAGAGTTATGCGATTAGCGGGAGAACGCTTTCTGCATTGCGCTGCTCAGTCGGCGACGCAGTTCGATAGAGCGCACGAACACGAGCACGAACGTCAACGAGTGAGAGTTGCGCTGCTGACAGTTGCGGAGAAAAGAAAATGGAGAAAATTCAGAAGATTTCCAGTGGTCGAGCGAGAACTGCGAACAAAGATTGGCCGGCGAAAGCAGCAGACGAAGAACTAACTTTGCTAAACTTCTTTAAACAAGCCAACAACAAAGTCATGCATTCATACATAAATAAATACTGCAGTAATTTCTCAAGATCGGCTGAGGGTTTTCTTAATCTGCTTAGTGGAATTTTTGGCATTTTTTAGTTTCGCAGCCATTTCGACAACAAGTTCAAACTGTGTGTGGGTGTTCCATGGCTTCGTGATTTGAAATGTTTTCCTTACACCTTTCACTTGAAATACTCGCAATGAAATTTTTTCCTCATTTTACATTCTATAAAATTTTAAGTCAGTTTTTCTGTTCCGGAACGTTTTCAACAAATTTTAAGTGTTTGCCAATTTGTAAAAATCCCATTGTATGCGTTGATTGGCGTGGTTGTTTCAATTCGAAAATCCCGAAATACCGCAACTACGAAAACGCAGCGCTTCGACGTCTCTAGCGTAGAGGGTTCCTCATTCCGAAACTGAAATCGAATGGGGAAGCAGGAAGAGCAACAGCCGCTAGCGGCTGACAGCAATGCCAGCACCAGCGTTGTCCCGAGCGCGGCCATCGAGGAGGGGTTGGACACCAACAACAGCAGCGCCAGCGACTACAGCAACGCACAGCCAGCGACAGAGCCAACGGTTGTGAAAAGGAAAACTGTGATACCGTACGCCAAATCAGCTGCGTACGCTGCCTGCAACACAGCGCAGCGATCGCTTAGAAGTAGGAAATTGCTTTCGATGTATTTGCACAGAAGCGGATAGCGCGCGAAAAGGAATTCCTCGAAAGTCAACGATCAGCGCGTGAGAGCGCCAACAATTGCAACCAGGAAAAGCAAAGAAAATCGCCAGCAGTGGGGGAGAGAAGAGGCGAGGAGGAGGGCGGGCGGAGCAATGCCACAGCCGAACGCGTAAAGAAAATTCAAAGTAAACGGAGAAACTGTAAATAAAGAATAACAACAACATCAACAAAACCAACAGAGAAAACTGCAAGCCGCGAAAGCGAAAAGGCAACACAAGCACACTCAGCGCTCTGGCTGCGGCTGTCGGTTGTTGCTGCTGTTGTTGTTGTTGTTGTTGTTGATTGTGGTAGCAGCATAACGTAACAGTCCAGTATTGGCTGCGACACGAACCAGGAAGAGAATTGCACGTACGTGTATGGGTAGCGACAGCGACAGCAACAGCAACAGCAATAGCAACAACAATGGCACCAAGCAACAGCTGCTGCCGTTGCTGTTTTCGCTGTGCGATTGTGTAATCGTCGGCGTAGGCTGGTGAGCAGTGGCCGTGCATGGCATTCGACGTTCGGCGGTTGGAAGCGGTGCCGGGTGTGCAGGGTGCTGCGAAAGCAGAATTGCAACTAAATGCTTTCAATGTTGTTAGCGCGACTTACGCCCGTTTGAACGGCTTGAAGAGGCAGCGGCGCTGGCGATGGGTGGCGGTGTGCGGTGTTCAACAGTCTCCCAGAGTGCACAGTTTGGTGGCGGAGGTCGGGCGCGCGTTGAATGGTTGCATTGAAAGTGGAATCCTCCCCACAAATGTTGCCTTTTTTGTGATCAGTTAGCGGATTATCGCACATGGGGGAAAGTTGTGCGCAACCATTTGGTTTCGTATTGTAATAAATTGATTGTATAGTGTTGTGAAATTGCTGAAAGTACGCTGAGAGTAGTGTAAATTGGCAAAATTATTCAAGAAGTCAATAAATGAAATTTGCTTGTATGGTTGAATGTGGAAACACTGTTGTGTTTATTTGACCAAATATTCCATTTAAAGACATAACATTCTGAAGAGCTTGACACACATACACACAAAAGCGGCGATTGGTAACCTACTTTCGGTCACAGCGGCTTAAAATGTCATCAAATAAGCTAACTAAATAAATACAAGTTTTCTTTGACTGCTGTCCTTAGTAAAATCTTTTTGAGAGTAAAATGGCTGACCGTTTGTCACTAAGAATCGACTCAAGAATCGAAACTCAGCACCCTTTCATTCTTGTGTAATAAATTCGTATATTCTACACGAATAGTTGCAATATGTATAGTTGATGTTAGCTCATGGGGGTTTAAAAATTCTTTCTAAGCTTTCTTTGACACAAGAAAACTATTTTCATTGAGTTCGTAAAAAAATAGTTTTCAACAAATCGCAGCAGTTATGCCTTCTCAGTGAATCATAAAATATAAGAGCGAAGAAAATTGCAACTAAGTAGCTTTCGAGTATATTATTATTTAAAAATAATATAAAAAAAATAAAAAAATTATTACACTGCACAACAGCATTTCTGTTGCATGGAGTTTTTTACATGAATCTGAATCGTTTTTCCACGCTGTTTTCAAAACCATACTCCGTATTTATGTAACAGCTCTAGTTTTCGCAAAAAATGGGCGTCTCACTTTTTCGTATTTTCCTCGACTTTTTTCTCGTTTTCGACTGTAATTTCTGAATAAATAATCCTATCGACATGATTTATATATCGTTGCACTAACAACATCTCACGCCCTCTTTTATGACATTAGTCAATTTGATGCGTTCTAAATTGGCGTTGTAATATGGTTTCAAAGGAGGAAAATATTGAATTTCAAGGCGTTTTTTCTGATGGCGAAAATTGTTCAGAAGTTTCATAAATCAAATGACGAAGTATATGAATATCTTAGGAAGAAACATCAAGCAATACAAAACAGCCAAATTATTTGGCGGAATACACATTCGCGTCGAAATAATAGCAAAAATGTACCATAGCAATTTTCATCACTTTTCATACTTTTTCCTTAAAAAATTAGGGGCCTCAAAATATATGTATTCCGCCAAATAATTTGGCTGTGTTGTTGATGCTTGATTGCTTGATGTGTCGGCTTTCATTATACACCTAACTCGTTAATTGATTTACGAAAATTGTATATGTTTCTGACCATCAAAGAAAACAACTTAAAATTCAATTTTTCCCTACTTTGAGGTCCAATTACCGCGGCATTTTAAAAGTTATAAAAACAAATTGCATCGGAAAAGAAGCTGTACGGTTTGTTAATGCGATAAAGTGAAAATCATATCAATCGGTTTTTTGGTTTAGAAATTACGATCAAAAATATGGAAAAAGCAGAGGAAAAACTGAAAAAATGACACGGTACGTATATCTCACTAACTAGAACTGCTAGAAAAAATCTGGATATATTCGAAATCAGGATAGATTCGAAATCAGCGCACCCAAATTAGTAAGAAACAGTAGAAAAACTTCATGCAACAGAAAAAAGTGTTTTTTTGTTGTGCTGTGCTTTTATTTAAATTTTATGTAAAAATAATATAATAAAATAAAATAATAATATAATAAAAATAAATAAAAAAACATTCATATGTTTATCTGTAGCACGAAGCCACCTTATAACCACATCTTATTCCAGCAACATCTTCTTTATACATTTTTCTGCGCCAGAAATTCCCCCAAAACCATCTAAATTCATCCGATGGAGCACAACCAAATCCCAAGATGCAACACTCGCCAAAACTACACATTAGACTCGTAACAACACCAACAACATCAACAACCGCAATTACGCACACACATATCAGAGCCATGAGATAAGAGTGCGGCGGCGGCGTCAATCGTCGCTCCGCGCATCTCGCCCGCGTTCTGTTGCTCTTAGCCTTTGACTAGAAATTTGCAATTTAAGTTCAATGACTTGCGCCAGCAACGTCATGGGCAGCAATACGCTGCAATCGCAGTAGTGGCGGCAGAAATAGCAACAACAAATAGCAACTGCCAGCTCTATCTTCGTGCGAGATGTGTGGGCAGTGGTGTTGTTGTTGGTTGTTTGTTTATTTGTTGATTTGATAGCAAAACCTAATGCAAACAAAACAAGCGTGTGCGCTAATAGGAAAACAACAAATAACAAAAGCAACAACAAATATAGTGTTTGCCATAATAATATCAACGGCGAATAATAACAACTGAGATAAATATGGAACGGGCCGGCATGGAGATGAGCGAAGTGAGCGCTAATAGGAATGTGCGAATGCGGAGGCGAAACAAGGGAGCGGAAGTGCGCAGAAAGCATTGAAATTGAAGTTGAAGAAGGTGGCGACTGGGCAGCGATCGCCGCACACCCACTCCCACACCCGTTGCGCGTTGCGCGTTGTGGCAATTTGATGCTTGCAAGCTGAACGCTCGGCGCGGCATTTGTTTGGGCTTGTTTATGGGCTGTTCTGCTCTGGATGAGTGTGGGTGTGAGTGGGAATGTGTGTACGTGTGTGCCTGTGTCTTGTTGCTTTCAAATTTGAATTTATGCATTTCAGCGCAGGAAGTCCATAAATTCAATGCAGCATGGCCATTTGCAACTATAGAACAACGACAGCAACCACAACAGGCCATGCACATTTCACTATGCAAAGTCTATGCTCGATGATGAATGCCTTCAATGCACTTCAACACTCTCCTTCCTTCGCCTTTCCCGCTCCCCTTTGCCTTCGTCTCCGCTGCAGCGACTGCAAGTTCATTGCGCTCGGACGCGCAACTGAAGGCAACACATTCTCACAGCGGCCACAGGCACTTATGTGCCACATGCCGTATGCCGTACGCGGCATGCCACACGCCACAAATGATGATCAATCATTTTGGCACTATTCCATGTCGCCATTGAAGCATGAAGGCGAAACTCTTCCTGATTCGTTTTTATTGCTGTTGTAGTTGTTGTTGTTGTGCTGGCATATGCATTCGGTATTTGCAAAGAGCAACGAGCGAGCGAGCGCCGCTACAAAGGAAATTCTTGCCAATGTTGTTGGCATTAAAAAGTCTACTTTTACCCGTTGTTGCAACATCGACATTGCACACTACAATTCCACGTAATGCCAACAACAACAACAATGTTATAAAACAACAACATTAGCAGCAGCCAGAAGGGGGTACTGCCAACGTTGAATGTCAGCAACCTCAATAAAATTTCACGACTTTTCCTGGGTCATGATCTGTTTCTTCGTTTTGTTGCAACATTCGTCGTTGATATTTATGTTGTTGTTGCTGTGGCACGTCAACAACACTACTTTCCTACAGTGCGCAGCTTGGCATTGCGCGTGGCGAGCGGGCGATGTGTTTGGGTAGCGCAGCGCCAACGTGGGCAAAGCAGACATTGTCGGCAATTTGCAACACGAGCAGAGAAGGTGTATGCAACATATGCCAGTTCGTGCCTGGTGTGCAACTGGCCAGGAACGTTATCTGTTCGCCTGGCCCTATACAGTGACAGCAAACAGTAACAACAACAACAACAACACCAATGACACCAACGCCAGCACTGCCACAGCCACAGCCACAGCGCGGCTATAAATAATGTGGCCGGTGGGGTAATGGCTGCCGCCGAAGTAAGGAAACTGTAACGGCTGCGGTGTGTTGCATGAAATGCTTGCAACACGGTGTCAGGCGTGTTGCGCGTCTACGACATGTTTATGAGGCATTCGGACATGCGCTCAAGATAAACAAAACAGCCGAAATATGGTTGTCCTTTTTGTTGTTGTTCTAGTTGCTTGTTTGTTGGTTTTGGCATGTTTCGGTGGGAGCATCTCTATGTTGCTGGCGTATTTGGCATGTTGCAACATTTGGTGGTCATTGCTCTTTGCTGTTGACGCTGCTAAATTTTTGGCATCAACATTTTTCCAAGCAATAGATCACGTAAGCTTACAATGTATGTAGCTGTCATGTCACAACCGATTGATTTGTTTTAATTCGAAAAAGTTGTTATTCCCACAGTTGCGCCTTTGACAGATGGCAGCTCTGGCTGCCTTCAGTTTCTGACCAATTTTGCATCTAAAACTCACCTGAAATGGTATCGCTGGAACCCGTCGAACTCACTGAAGTGTGGCCGTCTGGACTTTGCGGCTCGCGCGGACTGACCGGTGTGGGTGGCGTTGGCGCTGGTGAGGCTGCGCCGCCCGCTAGTGCGCCCGCTGCTGTGGTGGATGTTGCTAGGCCGGTTGTTGCTGTTGCGCCGGTCTTAGCAGTTGTTGTTATGGTTGTTGTTGAGATGGCTGTGGCGGTGGCGCTCAAATCATCGATCTCATGCTTCAGCGGAAAATCGAAATAGGACGTGGTCGAAGTGGGCAGCGCGATTCTAAAAGAAATTTTATTATATTATGCAAAAATATTTATTATTTATAAATAAATAAAATAAATTAAAATAAAATAAAATCAAATAAAATAAAATAAACTAAAATAAAATAAAATGAAATGAAATGAAATGAAATAAAATAAACTAAAATAAAATAAAATGAAATAAATAAATAAATATTATTTATTTATTATATATTAAATTGTGATAAACACGCATACATACATAACTAACACACATAAATACAAATAAAATAGTTCTTACATGTGTAGAAAGGAAAACGAAGATTACATATATTTGCTTAAAAGCTCAAAAAAAAAATTTTTATCTTACAGAGACAAACCTTCTCTTAACCCTTTCGACCCTAAAGTTGCCTGAGAGCAACTTCATCTATTTGTCATCTTATAGCAAAAGCTACGATTGATTTATGGATTTAATTTAAGCAGACACCAGCAAATTAATATTTTTAGATGTGAATTCAAAGTAAATTAAAAAAAATTTTACTATTATACCCAAAATAATTTCCAATAATTTGCAGCGATATCAGGGAAAGTTTGTATTCTAATTGAAGTCTACGAATTGAACGCATTTGATCAAAACCCTTTTTCTTTAATAACGGTTAAATCAAATCAAAAACTGATTATTTTGTATTTTTCCATAAATATTAAATAATTTTTCTGTAATCAAAAAATATTGATATAAAATTTATTTAACCCGTTTTAAGCTAAAATTGTTCAAAAGTAAACTAGCTGTAGAACTCTAACAAAGAGGCGTGGCGACTTCAAATGTCGTGTGCACACTTCTTAGGCAAATGTTTCACAATTCAAATACCAAAAAGTAATATCGAGACACAGAGTTAAGTTCGGGGTTCGAAAGGGCTAAAAGTTTGTTCAAGTCTACACTCACTTTTCTTGAAACTCTGTCCGCTTTTCTAAGCCTAGAAGCTTGACATAAGCCACACTCAAATCTAGCGAATCTCTTTTAGATTTTCATTTAAAATTTTTTATTAAATTTGACCACTGTGCAGTGTACAGTGACGAATGTTCGATCAATTCTAACTCTACAAACATGTTGTGCTGTATCTTAGTTAGTCGCCGCTGGTGCAATAATTACACTAACAATTTCCGCTGCAGCTAAAGTGCACATTGCCCATGGCCGTCGCTGTTGGCTGTTGGCTGTCGCTGTCAGTTGCATTTCAATGAGCGAAACGTAATTGATTGGAAAACGATTGGCAGCCGAACAGTGCGCTTGGCGGCAGAGCTGCGCAGCTAATTGGCCATTTTGCAATTGCATTGCATGACAATTGCAAATGGCAAAGGCAAATGACAGTGGAAAAGGATATGCAAATGGACTTTGCCAGTGGCTATGGCCATGCAGCGAGGGGCAGAGGGAGACGTGCTTTGCGAAGGCAAAACGTGTAATGCAGTAAAAACGTCAGTCATAATATAAATAGTCCCAAGCAGTTACAGTAAAACAACAAAGTCTGAATGCGAACGTGCAGGCAGTCCTTTGGCATACATCCTCACATCTTTGCACAACAATGTGTGGCTATTGTGTTGCACGTGCAACAGTCAAAGCTTAAGAAATTTAAATCGATTTCCTGCGTTCCAGCATTGCGTTGGCATCTCACTCGCTGCCGAGTCGGGCCAACTTTTCGCTTCAGCGCCCAAGTGGCATTCTGGCTGTTTGCCTTGTCGTACGTGTGTTTATGTGTGTGTGTGTGTGTGTGAGCGAGTGCATGTGTGTACTTTATTTTAGTTGTTGTTAATTTTTGTTGCATTGTGCGCATTGTTGCTGCTCTCGTCGACACTGCCGTTAGGCACTTGACATGAGCATCCTTGTTGGCATATTGTGTTGTCATAATATTTTCGCATTGCAAGGAGATCCCAAATGCCATGAGCCAACAAAAGAACGAGCACACATACTATGCAGTAAAGAAAATGAACGACAGGCGTTAAAGCGGCAGAAAAACGTGCGATAATGTCGATGCTGCTGTTGTGATGCATGTTGAATGGATTTGGTTGCCAGGAACTCTTTCGAATTAATTTTTGAAAAGGTTTAATATTTGCAATGAGGTTTGAATACTTTCGCATACATGTATACATGTGTTTATGTCTGTGTGTTGAAATGGTAAAATTAAAGACTTAAAATAATTATTATCCATATTTTTGGAAATAAAAAAAATGCCCTAATTTAAGAAATTTCTAAAAATATTGCTTGATAATAATTATTCCCAATAAGACGTTTTTTACGTGGCCTGTAACTATTGTCATGTAATAAATATTTGTGAGTTGCTATAAGAAAGAAAGAAACTGTTATAAGAAACAAATATTTTTTTCATTATCGATAATTTTTTTGGATTTATTATTTTAAGTTGCTTCATAACTTTTATTTCAACCACTATTTTAAATTACTATTGTTTTAAGTAATTTTTTTACGTTGCTTCATAACTTTAATTTACGATTTTTTTATTCACTTTGGCGATAGCAATTATTTGAAAAAAAACCGCTGAATTACCACATTTTGGGTATGAATTGATTTGTAATTGTTTCAAATTGACAAACGCAAACTAACTGCAGGAAACCAATTTCCACCAACAACGTAAAAATAAAAAATGTCTTTCGTAAAAGTTATGAAGCAATGTAAAAAAAATTTTTCAAAATAATAAAATAATAAAAAAAATTGAAGAAAATTGAAAAAAGTCATAAATAAAAGTTATAAAGTAACGAAAAACAAAAAATTCCTAAAGAATTATTATCAAGAACGAAAAAAATATTTGTTTCTCATAACAGTTATTATGCAACGAAAAAATAATTGTCGCAAAAAATAATTATAATCAACAAAAAAAATGTATGCTACATTTTAATTAATACTTGCATTGCAATTTTTTCTTAACCCTTTCGACCGCGAATTTTACCCTGTGTCTCGATATTACTTTTTGGTATTTTAATCATGAAACATTTTCCTAAGAAGTGTGCACACGACATTTGAAGTCGCCACGCCTCTTTGTTCGAGTTCTAGAACTAGTTTACTTTTGAACAATTTTAGCTTAAAACGGGTTAAATGAATTTTGTATCAATATTTTTCAATTACAGAAAAATTATTTAATATTTATGGAAAAATACAAAATAATCACTTTTTGATTTTATTTAACCATTATTGAAAAAAACAGGATTTTGATCAAACGCGCCCAATTCGTAGACTTCAATTAGAACACAAACTTTCCCTGATATCGCTGCAAATTATTGGAAATTATTTTGGGTATAATAGTAAAATTTTTGTAATTTACTTTGAATTCACTTCTAAAAATATAAATTTGTTGGTGTCAACTTAAATTAAACCCATAAATCAACCGTAGCTATAAGATGACAAATAGGTGAAGTTGCTCTCAGGCAACTTTGGGGTCGAAAGGGATAAAAAACTTATAATAGTAAAGTTCCTGGTTAAAAAGTATACTTGAAGACAACTTGAAGAAAACCTTAAAAGTAACTCAAGCATTAAATAAATTAAATAAATAAATAAATTAAATATGGAGCGTAAAATTTGCTTTTACAGCTTCACTCGAACTAAACCTGCACATCCTTGTAGCGCTGCACTTAATGCAACAACCAACCTAACTTGATGCCACAAAGTCGCAACACAATTTCAAAGCAAAAAATATTCAATTTTTAAGGTTTGTGAAAAAAATGAAATGAAATTCGCATTTGCATTCACAACGTCCGCACGTGGTAGCTCATAAATCCCTGAATTTATTGCATATACTATGTGCATGTTTGCACAGCTTTGTACATGGCCACACACACACACCCGCACACAAGCGAGTGTGTGTTGGAGCACATTAGTGCGGCCCCTAAACCCTGCCCGCCGGCAGCAGCGACGAACGCAAACAACACACAAACAGATTTCACAAACAGTGAAATCACAACAGAGAAGCGTGGGAGCAAACGGAAAAGGAAGGCGCAGAAAAGTATGCAAAGTGTACTCAACATTAAGAAGTAGAAAAAACACAACACAACACAAACGCAAACACAATGAAATTAAATAAAAAATTGAATATGGAGGGCAAAATGCAAACATGGAAATGGAGTAAAGGCAGTCGCCGAGCTGCTGTTTGTGGCACGACACGGCCTGTGAGTGCAATGCCGAGTATGGAAAACAGGGAAAAGCATAAATCTGGCACAGGCTGGAAATCAGCAGCCGCTCGTCGTCTCCGTCGACAACTCAACACCTACGCATTTGGGTCAACGGGCTGTGCAGCGGGCAAAGCGGAGTGCCGCGACAAAACTCATTTATTTGAATAAATAAAATAAAACGAAATGAAATGAAATGAAATACGAGTAAAAGGAACTAAAATGAAATGAAACAAATTGGAAATGGCACAATTTAAATGGAATTCTCATTGCGTTGCACTCGAGGCATAAACTTTGAAGCGTTTATCCATTAAGTTGGGAGCTGGCTGGGAGCGTTGTAGTTTTCGGCGTATTGATTGGCTTTAAAATTTGGGCTGCTTATATAACTTTTATTGTGTTGGTGAAAGACCTTTGTTTCTCTTATTTGCTAATATTGGTTTAGATAAAAAGTTACTTTTCAGACAAACATTTTTCAATGACATATTTTGGTTATCTTTGCTGGTTAGTGCATTGAACCACAAATGCGAAGCGACTCTCTAATCAACTCTAAAATATAGAATAAGACGGGTTTTTGTTGAGCGCCTACATTCTGAGAATAAAATGGCAAACCTCTGGGAGTAAAATTTCCTATGAAAATAGCATAGAATGGCATAGAACTGTGAGTTGCGTTTATATGCGCACAAAATTACACGCGCAGCACCGATGAAAGCGAGAAACAAGGCATTAATCTATGTAATAATCTGGCTGTCATGTGTATGCATGTATTTCGGTTGACTTCTTGGCCATAATTTCCATGCATCGTTTTTTGCCATTCCATGGAATTTGACTTTTTAGAACTGTGAATTGGCCATACAATTTAAATTAAGTAAGGAATTAGAAATAAAATTAAATAAACAATCAACTCAAAACAGCTGCTTCTTCTGCTTCTTAGTTGCCAGTCTACCAATAGTCAATCAATTCATACATTATATAATTAAAAATGTATGCTTAAGATTGCGACCATTTGCTAACTAAAATTATATACACAAGTTTTAACGAATTATTTCTGATTGAATTTATTTAATCATGTTGCTCCATATAAACAATTTTAATAACAAAAATGTAAATGTAAACAGAATTCAATGTAACTGAAAGGAGGGTATTCGTTAAAAAAAGTTTTTTTTAAACAGAGACCTAAAATAATTATTATCCATATTTTTGGGAGTAAAAAAATTGCCCTAATTTAAAAAATTTCTATATACATATATTGCTTTGCAATAATTATTCCCAATAAGAATTTTTTTACGTCGCCTATAACTATTATCATGTAATAAATATTTTTGAGTTGCATAATAACTCTTATAAGTTACAAGTATATTTTTCGTTGTCGATAATTATTATTTTGGGATTTTGTTTTTTTACGTTGCTTCATAACTTTTATTTATGACTTTTTTAATTTACGTTACCGATAAATATTATTTTGAGACATTATTTTTTACGTTGCTTCATAACTTTTATTTATGATTTTTTTCATTTACGTTGCCGATAATATTATTTTGAAAAAAAAATTTAATTACTACATTTTGGATATAAATTAATTTTTAATTGTTTTAAATTGACAAACGCAAATTAACTGCAGAAACCTAATTTCTACCATCAACTAAACAATTAAAAATCAATTCATACTCAAAATGTGGTAAGGCAACGTAAAAAACAAATTCTTTCATAAAAGTTATGAAGCAACGTAAAAAAAAAATTTCTCAAAATAATAGTTATTGGCAACGTAAATAACAAAAAATCATAAATAAAAGTTATAAATCAACGTAAAAAAAATTTTCTCAAAGTAATAGTTAATGGTAACGTTAATCATAAAAGTTATAAAAATCATAAAAGTCATAAATAGAAGATATGAAGCAACGTAAACAAAAAAAATCCAAAATAATAATTAACGAGAACGAAAAAAATGTGTTTCTCATAACAGTTAATACGCAACGTATAACTTAATTGTTGCACATAATAATTATAATCAACAAATAAAATTTATGTTGCATTGTAATAGTTACATTGCGTTTTCTTAAAAAACTTGTAATAGTTAAGTCCCTAATTTTAAGGGATAATTTACTAGTTCAACTTTATATTCATTTATGTTTGTTTGATTAATTTTTGATATTTGCTCGACAAACATTTATACATTTTAACATTTATTTTAGCTTAAAAAAACTGTTGGAGTTTGGAGGTTATGCGAGTTAAAGCTAAATTTTCCTAAAAACCTGTGTGTGTGTGTGTGTGTGTGGCTGGCCATTATATTAAAGTAAAAAAATGTACATCTTGACATTGATTAACCTTTTGCGTTGGTACTAAACAACTTTTTAGAAAGGGTCCTCCCCTGTGTGCGTGTGTTAGAGTTAAAAAAACAAAAAAAAAGCCTTCGACACTTGGACCCCTGCGAACCTACGCAACGAATTTCTTGGCAATCAGATGTTTTTATAGTTTTGCGTTTGTTTGGTTCACTTGAAACCTTTCTACACTTTTCTATTTAACAAAATATAAAAACTAATATATAGGGTGTTTTTTTTAGAGGTTTGTTTTTCGAATAGAGATAAAACTGGCATTTTGTGGTCAAATCTGGCAACTCTAATGTCATTTATGTTCAGTTTGGTTTGCCATTTCATCATGAACAGGTTCACAAAAGAACAACGCTTGCAAATCGTGCAAATTTATTTCGAAAATAATGGTTCAGTTCGCGAAGTTTACCGCAGGCTCCGTCCATTTTATGGTCGACATAATCTTCCATCAGAGCAATTAATTCGGTTAACCATGGGTCGTTTTCGCACTACGTTTACTCTATGTGATAATACGCATCCGCAGAGACGTCGAACAGTGCGCACCGAAGAAACAATTGCCGCTGTAGAGCAAAATGTTGAAGAGGACCCAGTCAGAAGAGGAGTCAGTTACTGTTAATGGAGACCGGTATAGAGCCATGATAACCGACTATTTTGTTCCCGAATTGGATGGCATTAATGTGGATGAGTTGTGGTTCTAACAAGACGGCGCTACATGCCACACAGCGCACGTCACAATCGATTTATTGAAGGAAACATTCGATGAGCGCATAATTTCGCGGAATGGACCTGTCAATTGGCCACCAAGATCGTGTGATTTGACACCATTGGATTATTTTCTTTGGGGATATGTGAAGTCGCTCGTCTACGCCAACAAACCAGAAACGTTAGGGGACTTGGAAGCCAACATTTGTGGCGTTATTGCCGACATACGGCCTTAAATGCTCGAAAAAGTGGTTGAAAATTGGGCCTGTAGAATTAGCTTTATTCGAGCCAGCCGCGGCGGCCACATGCCCGAAATCATATTTAAGCATTAATGGCATACAATTATCCTTCCAATAAAGCCAAATTGATGGACATTAAAACAATTTTCTTGTGTTTTATTTCAATTCGAAGTTCTATACCTCTAAAAAAACACCCGATATTTACTATATGCAGTTATGAATTTCAGATAACTCTTTTAAGTACCGAGAAAGTGCACAGGTACAGCCGGCCTACTTTCAACAATAAACTGAGCTCCGCAAGCCAGTCAGCTTCTTGTTGCAGGCGCATGCACACACCAAAGCACACACACATACACACACCACACATACGCAAGTGTGTTATAGACACCAATTGAGGGCTGGAATTGGAAGCGGGGCTTACGTACATTTTGGCAAAGGAATACCTGTTAGTGTCACTGACGCTTAAACTAGACGTGGTTGGAAACTCCATGTGTCGCCGGCCCTCGACGGGGCTGGCTCAGATGTTGAAAAATGCGCAAATACATTTAAGCTGCTGCGGCGATGACAGGCGCGACCAGAACACAAGCGCGGCCCGGCGAACAACGCAGAAGACGTGGTCTTGGAGCTGTTCACCGTTTTGGCTCAGCGACTCAGTGGATGCTTATCTTTATGCAACGAAGTTTGATTGCCTTCACTTCCGCGATTTGTCAGTTTATTTATTTATTTATTTTTGGTTTGCTTTTTGCCTCTCGACTGTGCACCGGAGTTGCGGACAGTTGAATTCGGAACTGACTTCGCACACCCACATGTGCGCACTTACACCTACACGAGCGCGAACACGGACACGGCTACGGACACACACACACGCGCACGACTGCACCGAGCTGAATGTTGATTTGCGGCGCCCGGTTGCTCGGTACACTGCGGCCGCTTTTCGGTGGTGCTTTGTTTTGCGCTGTGCGGAGCTTTTTCCTGCATGCAACGTGCACCACTTATGCAGCGCCTGCAACTGCTCCTGCTCGCAGGTGTTGTTGTTGTTGTTGCTGTCTATGGCTACAATGTGGACTGCCTAAAAGTGCAGCAAGTTTTGTTTTGCCCTGTCAAATGCCACGCAATTTGTTGGTGAATTTTGTTATTATTTTTCTTTGTGAAAGACAGCTTTGATTCGGTTCCTAGCAACGTTTCAAATCCTTTTTCTATAGAACAATATTTTAAATGAACATTCAACACGGATTGTTGTCTTGTTCTTGTCATTGTCAAATAGCGGTGCTTAAAAATTCTGCATATTTTCCACAACTGCAGTCAAGTTTGCACTTTTCAAAACAGTTTTTTAATTGTTCTATGCGAAGGCAAAGATTTTCACTTGATTTGATTTCAAACTGGTTTTCGAATCACCAAAAATTGCATGATTTCACTGCATCGGTCGAATATATTTGCTCAGCCGAATGCACATTGCAATTTGTTGCCTGGTTCGCTGTGTTGCAATTGATTTCCTCGATGTCCATATTGCAGATATATCGCCGACTGAAACTGGAATCGCCATTCGACTCTCGCCGCAACACACACAGCGTGCGCTCGCCGTGTGACTGTGTGACTGGGCCAATAAACTTTAAGCTGCAATAATAATAGCAGCAGCAGCAACAACAACAACAACCAGCGCGCAGCAGCTGTTGTAGCCGGATGGTGAGCGCCACAGCAATGCAGGAATCACATGGCATGTGACGGCAGCGATGGCAGGACAATGCGCACAAAACATAAACAGAGCGGCTACTATGCACAGGACACGGCACAAGAGAGCGCACGAACACGCAACAGAGAGCGAACGTGCAGCTCAGCGGTTGCCGGTGCATTGCGCAGCGAATAGCGGAAAAGCTTCCCAAATGCAAATTTAAATGCTGCAAAGTTGAAAGAGCCAACTTTAATTATATAAAATCGATTAGTAAAACTAATAAATGCGGCACTCGGGTCGTATGAGTAATATCGAGTGTGAATATGAATCAATCCGTTGCTCATACGCACCGGAGCTCCCTGTACCGAAAATTCGATATTGTACGCAAAATGTAGCGATTCAAATTTAATATACTTAAATTAGATATAAAGAAATATAAATAATATTGAAATATGACAGAATAAATTGTGCTGGGAACAATTTAGTAAATTGTATTTTTTGTGCCTATTAACAGAAAAAATTCGATTTCTTATTTCATATACATTTGGTTATTGCTTAAGTTTTTCTTCACGTCCTGTGAACCCTAAACCAATTACCAGTTTCTATTTGATAACCTTTAGACATAAAATCTCTTAAAACCATTTCACAAAAGCTATTATTATTTAATTATAAAAACCAGCTTTTCAATGTGACATCAAAGTTTTTTATATTCTCTGGAATTTCTAAACTTTAAAAACACAAAAAAATCTAATTTTCTTAATTAAAATTTCCACTTTCTGGTTCATATCTCAGCAGGCATTATATATATGAAATATTATATATGTTTGTAGTACCTAATATAGTATGTGTTATATTTTGGATGTCGACTCTTGTGGAAAAACAATCGACTCCTGTTCACATTACGATTTATAACATTCTGTTGCGGTAATTTTAAACATAGCCTGCATGCACTTTAATTGATAGAAAAGCTTCTTGGCAACGGCGAAATTTCGCTTTGCTCTCGGTTCAGCCTAATGCAGCCACAAACTTCTGCTGCTGCAAACGGGCCTCATTAAAAGTGAATTTGCTCCCAATAATGCGGCTTTATGCCGCTAGTGGAATAGTTATTTTTCTGTTGTTGTTGTTTTTGCTGGTATTATGCTCGTCGTTGGGCGCAGTAACTGGGTCAGGGACGTTGTGCTCATTGCAATGTTTTCGTGCGCAGCGCACACGCATCACAACACTTCCGGGGCATAGAGACAGCTCTGCAGAGTAAAAGCTCTGCAGGCCGGCGAGCGTCTGCACCAATAGAACTAAACAAAGGATGTGTGATGAAAGCTTTGCCTGCTGCCATGTGCTTAGGGCAATCGACAAATGTGAGGATGCTGGCTGGAGAGCACGTGACCGGCGACATTCGCCGCTGCTGTTATGGTTTGTTGCAGTTATTGTTGCCTGGATGCGGCATTCAGTTTCAAGAATGCACCAACGCGCTGTAGATGCGGCAATAATAAATATCTACTTTTCCAGCGATCGGGTGCAATGAAATTGCAGCTGTCCTATTGTGACTTATGAAACAGGTCACATACAGCTTGGCTGTGCCAAGTTGCGGTCTCAATCTTCTTATAATGGAAACAGGGTTTTCGTTGTTCGGCATAAACGAAATCATTTAATCGTAATCTAGCGTTTTATTCACAATTTGTAAAAATATTAAAATCTCATAAATTAAATACAATTAAATAGACATCAATTAACTTGATTGATGCATGAGTACGTACAAAAACAACACAAAACATATAGTAAACAAATCATAGCATTGAATAGTGGGTTTACAGATAATCGAGCACCGACTACTACGCGTAGGAGTAAATAAATTAATGCTGACAAAATAAAACAATCAGTATTGGATTATACTTATAGAAATTCTAACAATTGTGCAGAACAGCTGACATTAATCTGGCTTGCTGGTTAGGATAAGTAAACAAATACAATTACCTCGGCTCATAATCAGTTTGAATATTTCGCTTTGCCACATGCTAATTACATTCAGATTACACATATATACTTTCATATAAATTATTTAAATATGTTAATAAAAAATACGGTAGACAAACATTTTCTTAGGCACTTGTTTGACTTGCAAGTAAAACTGCATTCGTCTCTTCGCGAATTAAAATACAATTTCTGCGCTATACTTAAAGATTAGTTGGCATTTGAGTTAGTTGTTTGGATGTGCATACGTGTGTATGTTAGCTTCGGCACATGCGTTCCACAATGCACTAGATTCCCTAAACATGTTTGCAAAAAATATACGTAAAAATATCGGAGGCCACTCGGAGATTAACGTTTCATTTTGTCCAAAATCGGTATGACCATGTCGAATTTGGGCCGTTTGCCCGCATCGTCGTTCATGCAAATCGTTATCAGTTTGGACATGTGCGGCGATGTGCCGGGAGGAATTTTCACACGCAGGCCCTCCAGTGCGATCTTCATGCCACACTCCATGGGTGACCACTCTGCGAAGGGAATTTCGCGCGTGGTCAACTCCCACAGTATGATGGCAAAGCTCCACATATCGCACGCTTCCCAATTGCGATCAGCCTGCTTGCGCTGCAGCGCCTCGGGCGACATCCAGGCGGGCTGATAGACGCGGCCCTTCTCCTGGAACGAGAACTTGGCGTCACCCATATTGATGCGTGCCGTCAGGTCCTCGTCGATCTGAATACAAAAATTAAAATAAGGGTCAATAATTTATTTTATGATCACAACGCGTCGTTCACCTACCATAACGTGATGACTGTTGAGATTGTAGGTCGGGATAATGCGTTCCAGTGAGTGTAGGTAGGCCATGCCACGCGCAATGTCCAACGCGCAGTGCACCGCCTGCGCTGTGTCCACCACAATGCCCGTTGCGCGATGTAGTAGATTAAACAGCGAGCCACGCGACATAAACTACAAGAGCGAACATAATTTGAGACGCTTTACAAAACTGAAATAAAAATTGTTGCATACCTGACTAATTGTAATCAGATTCGGCGGCTGATTGCAGGCGCCAATAATTGGCAAAATGTTGGGATGCGAGAAAATGCGCAACTTGGGAAATTCCTCGTTGAAATCGCGCGATATACGCGCCGTGCATTGCCGCACTGCAAGAATCTGCAATGAAAGTGATTTAAGTGGACAAAGCACACGATGGTCTTGGGTGGGGACACTCACCTTGGCAATGACATCATTCTTCTGCCAGCGACCTCGCCATGTCTCACCCGACGGTGTAATGGCAATTTTGGTGTGCAAATCCAAATCGCCCAGACTGATGCCCTTAAAACGCGACAATGTGGCGTCACGTGAACGGGTCTTCGTGCCTAGCCAGCTCTGCTCCTTGAAACTGATCTTCTTTATGTCATGGCCATTGCGTTCGGCCAGATCTTGCAGCCGTTTGGCGAGGCTGGGCTTAGCCTTGTCCAATGGTGTGTCGTTGTCTTTGTTGGCAATGGAGACAAGAGCGCCGGCATTCACCAGATCCTCGCAGATCATGTCGTAGCCCCAAAAGCAGGCATAGTGCAGCGGCGTGTTACCATGTTCGTTGACAGCGTTTACATCGGAGCGTTCGCGCACCAGCTGCAACAAATTTATATTATTAAATTTACATTCTCAATTTTTTTCGGGAAATTTTAAACTACCAATTGCACGACATCGCGATGGCCATGCGCCGCAGCCAGATGCAGCGGAATGTCATCGCCCATGTTGGTGGCGTTAACACGTGCGCCACGCTGTATCAGCGTCTCCACCAGTTTTGTGTGACCTTCTTTGGCGCACCAGTGCAGTGGACTGAAACCGTGGTCGTCGCTGTAAGTAACATAACACAAAGTAGAATCAATCAAATTCAAAATCCATACAGTCGAAATCGACACAAGACCTGTTGCCTTGAATATGCTTTGAATGGACAACTACGAAATTTGTTCCAAACTGGTACACATAGTCAATCTTATTGTACCAGTTAAAACATAATGCATTACATTTTGTTGTTCTTGCTTTACATCTTTTTTAATCAGTATAATTTTGCACAAACTGCAACAACAACAACAACAACAACAGCATCGGCAATGTGGCCACTTGACCAACAATCATGACGAATACACACGCCGCACAAATAATTCTAATAATACTTGTGAGGGGGCTGCTTGGTCGTAGCTGTTGTTGCCCCTGACACTTGCCTGTTGTTGTTGTTGTTGCTCGCGAATGTTTACGCAGATTTCCAAATTCAAGAATACGCCATGACGTCACGCCACTGGCGCTGGCTTGTTGACTGCAACGGAAAGCTGATTACAAAACACTTGGAATTCGCATGCGACAAGTTTCGACTGGCTTTGCACTCGAAGGAGTAGTTTCCTTTGGAGCTGCGACTTACCCCAGATTCATATCGTTGCCAGTATCTTCCAGCCAGAGCCGCACTTGTATGGCGTTTCCTTCGCGGCACCAGTGAAAAATATCCTCCATTTTGCAAATTTTTAGCTAGTCTGATTGGTGATATTTTATTCGTATTGCACACTTTAAGGACACTTGTTTTAGTTTCTACCAAAATGGTAATTAGAAAAACTTAAAATCCTTGTGAATTTTGGCCAAATTTACACAGATTGGCTGGACGAGAAAACTGGCGAAGTTGTTTTGGGTTGTAGCGAACTGTCAAAATCGCTTCACGGCTGACATGATGTCATTTCTCAACGGGTTGGTGCGCTTGCTAGAAAAAAAACAACAAGAGGGTTGGGCAGCACTGTCTGCGGAAAGTGAATATAAGTGGAATTTGATTTTTATTCAAGTAATTAATTGCGATTATGTTGGATGCCTAAATCACCATTAATTTAGAAATAATTTGGTTAGCTTATAATGCGTGTTGCGAAGTTTTCAAAATGATCATGACTAATCAAATAATAACAATCGAAGAGCAGGCAACCGCATATTTTGTTTTAGTGCCATAAAATTACAACTCTGCGGCTGGGTAACTAATTTCAATTTGTTATTTGTTGTGCTTCAGCTGCAAAACGTGGTTAAAGTAAAAAACCTCGTTGAAAGTAAATTTTTGCTTCTTATAAATCAGAAACAAAACATGAAATTAAGCACTTACAATTTTCTCACCTCAAAGGCCATCAAGGGCGTCAAAGTGGGCTACCCGCTTAAACTGACGGTGAGTGTGACGAAAGTTTTTCACTTCGAATTGACTTCATGCAATTTGCATTTACAAAAACTAGATTACCAAAAAGGATGTAGTGGAGAGCGAGTTTAACGCTACTTTCATCGAGCGCCTCCTGCCTAAGCTGGAGTGGTCAGCGGTGCACTTGGCTGCACAAGTGGTAAGTAAGCACCGAGGAGCATGCGAGCAGCGCTTTATGCGCTGTTTAGACTTATTTCTGATCTGATGACTGATTTGTTTGACCGTGTTGTAAATGACTTAATGTTTGAATTGTAATATTTTAAAAATGTAATGTTTTGCATGTTGCAGGCCGAAATGACTGACGACATTCCCGCTGAAATGCCGACAAATGTCAGCGAAAACGAGGAACTGCTACAAAAGCTACACCATCTGCTGCTAGAAATCGATGTGCTCGAAGGACAGCTGGAATGCCCAGAGACGGGACGCTTGTTTCCTATTAGCGATGGCATACCAAATATGCTACTAAACGAGGATGAGGTTTAGGCGTCTGAAAGAATTCATAATTTTTATGAAGCTGTTAATTGCTTTTAAAACTATGATAAGTTAAATTACTTTTAGTTTTCAAATTCATATAATTATAGAAATACTAGAAAAACTAAAATTTTTTTTATGTTTCAACCAAATAGTTCTTTCAAATACTTTTAAGATCTTATTGTGCAGCCAAAATATCGCTGCATTAGCTTAATGAAACAATGCGCTTAGTTTGCTCGTTTGAAAAATACACCATTTATTCGAAAAAATATAAACACCTTACAATTCTGTATGTACTCATAGTGAATTTCCCTTTAATTGCGAATGTTGCCTACAAAAATGCATTGAAAATTGACTCAACAATACATTGCACATTTGTGGTTTTTTATTTTTGTTTGCTTGTTTCTGCTTTGTAAGAATGTATAAAGTTTTACTTATAAGAGAATGGAATAGACGGATACACATATGTATTTGTTGAAAATAATATGCTAATACTTTTAGAGCATAATTTAAACTTATTTCCTAAGTGGACGAACGAACACACAAACTTGAAACATGAAAATGTTTGCTTAGCACAAACTAAACTCAACATCGAATCTACAAGTAAGTCTGCAAGGTATGTGCAAATTTGAATGGGATTTCAAAAATCGTGATTATGCAAAAGCAATATTTGCAAATATTCGAGTTAAATTCGCTGCAAATAAAAAGCAGCCTAATTGCATTTTATGTTGGCACTCTTTGGCTGCGCGTAGATGCTGCCCTTGGCCAGGTTTGATTTGGGGCCCTTGCACAGTTCCGGATTGCGGCCGAGCGGCGCGTAGGTGCGCTCGCCCAGTTTGCTGGCATCGGGGCCGACCGCCTGCTGTCGGTGGCCCATAGAGATGCCCGGATTGGCGCCGTTCCAGGTCACATAGTCCGCGCTGAAATGGGAAATGAGACGTTTGAAAGTTGCATAAAATTTAATTTTGGACAAAAATCTCTATCTCACAGCAATAGATTCTCATTAGCGCCCTTAGCCAATTCGGTATTATGTCCCATTGTGGCAATGCGACCAATTATCGACTTGAATTCCTTCTGTTGCTGCAGCTCAGCATCTGCACTGATCGAATCACTTTGAGCATTTCTGCGAATAGTTTACCAAATAAATTTAATTTCTTTCGTTGATCGAAGTGCAGATTTCATAGCACACAAATCTAGACATTTTAAATCGACTGATACGTTTACAAATGTATTGGATGATTGAACTACTGCGTTCAGTATATATTTAGCATGCACGAAGAGCTAAATGAAATCAGAATTCGATTGCCTTCTACGGCGGGATGCATTTCAGTAGCAAATGAGTGTGTCTGTATATACATACGTTTGTAGGAAACAATGTAAAAACATACAAATTGGAGCAAATGCAAAATCGAAAAGGGAAGAGTTTAAAAAATTCAGATTCAAACTCTGAAAAAGTAATAAAATCAATTAAAGGATCAAATTGTAATATAAGCAATGTACAGGATGTGCTGGCAACAAAATATATATTCGTAGATATATACATATATGTATATATTGAAGAAGTCTTATTTTGATTGATGAAAGCGCTGAAACACTAAGCACAGAATATATCTGATAGAAGTTAGCGTTGAAGTTCTTATATGAAGTCACTTGCTGAACTTCAAATGGATTTAGTTCAGTAGGTAATTACAGATCGTGAAATTACTAATTCAACTTATTAATGAGCGTTAATTACGCGTGTAGTTTCCTTGGACAAACATTTTGTTTTAACGTTGCATTTATTTATATGCAAATATATTTGTCTTTGATCAATATTCAGGAGCTGTGTTAGATGGAAACGCACAAATCAAGAAGGATGTGTGCTGTTTGAGCTGTTTTTATTCTAATGAGACTGAGAATATAATTCACAATAGAAGCAATTTTTATAGTTTTCGGGAAAACCCATTTTAAAATCACTAAAGCACATTTTCCCCATTTTGTTTGTCCTCGTATGAAGATAGACAATTTCCGTATTTGCGCGGATTCGTTTACTTTCACAATCTACAGAAAGATCTATGTTCCTCAAACATCTGACCAGCCCCCATCCCACATTAGTATCTCACCTGATACTACAAAAAATCGTAAAGCGTGCATTGTAAAAGGACACAACTAATTACAGGGAATTGAAAACTTAAATCAAAACTATACCAATGAATATTTGTAAACGATAAAAGTGCCAGTGAGACAAGTGCAACATGGTGGCTACTCTGCAACGAGTCGCATTATTCGCATAGGTTACCTACTAACAACGCCACACAAAGTGCGACACACAAACACACACACGGAAAAATTATAGAAAATTACGTTAAATGAAAGGATACTCTGCTAATTGGACATTACGTTAGATTTGAGTAAACTAATACAAGTGGCGAGCGAGAAAGTAGAAAGTAGACATATTCGCTTAGCGATAGTCGAGCGTACTTTAGCGAGTCGGATTTGTCACGCGGACGCGACAATTTCAACTTCTCCAGTATGCAAGCCGAAGTGCTGGAAGTGGAGTTGGTGAAGCCATGCAAATAGCCGTTGACGCCAATTGTATGTGAATTCGAATGTGCCAGAATGCTTTTGGTGGTGATGGGTGGATATGAGTTCGATGATGAGTCCGATGGGGATGATAGAGATGAAATGGCCGCCGAGGAGGGAACAACCGCCGTCGACGTGGTGGATATGTTAGTGGTGATGGTGGTGTCGGTGGCAGTTTCCTGTACTGGTGACACCGTTGATGCAGCTGATGAAGTGAGGGTCTTTGCAATGGCACCGGCACCGGTGTCGCACGGCTGTGCATCGTTGTCAATGCAAATGGGCGAGTTGGAGAGCAGGATTTGGGTGGTGGCGGTTGAGGGTGTAGTGACATTTATGGATGGAAATGTGAATTTTTTAACCGCCGAGCGCGACCACTTGGACGTGGACGAAGCCATTCTTCCGGCTATTGTTTTTTGCTGCTGTTCATCGAGTGCGTTCTTGTTGCAATTGTTGCTGGAATTGTCGTTGGGCGCTGTCGTTTCAAGGACAACAGTGATGATGCTGCTTAGTGGTTGAAGGGGAGAGATAATGGGTCATAATCAGCATAAACGCATAAGAATTGATTTTGTTTTTTAGTTTTGATTGGAAACACAATACAAAAGAGGAACGCAAATTAAACGAAAGAGAATCGAGAAGCGCAATACATTTTCTTAAATAAATTGGCAGTTCAAAAAAAGTTGCATGAAAGTATTGAAAAGGTAAAACGTAAAGATACTCGTTTTTTATAGACAATTTTTCGAAATCAATAATTGAGTGAGTTTTATTTATCGGATTTAAATTCGATCCGTTTTCGTGTAAAACGAAAAATTAATTTCTGAATAATTTTGGAAAAATACCATAAATATAGTTAGGAAAAGTCAAGAAGCAAATGAATGTTGAAAAGCAGAAGCACGCGAGATTTTTCGTAACTTCGCAAAGCAGTGAGCAAACGATTCTCATATTTTCCTACAAGATGTTTTTACATTAGATACGCTAATAGAAATCATAGAGTTGTTGTTGTTTTTGTTTGGATTTTCCAATTTGTAGACAAAACAGAGGAGGCAAGAAAGAAGAGAATCTTTGGTCATACAAATTCAAACGCGCAATTCAACAGCAGAAGGTATGAACACATGAATGTACGAGTAGGACTTAATATTAACTGAATTTGTTTTCGAAACCTTACTGTACAAAATGTCAACAACAAAAACTGAACAGATTAACCAATATGATCGCAGCAATAACTCACTTGTCAGCGCCAGCTGCGTCCACAACGGTCACCCCTTGGGGCGACGTGTGCTTGTCCTGCTCCACAGTGGTCTCCAGTTCGACGACGTGCTTGAGCGCCTGTGCCTCGTCCTCCTCCTGTACGATGTGTAATATTTGCACGGCCCTGTCCTCCGCATAGTTGACAGACTCGAGCGCCATTAGAATAATGCGCTCCGCTATTTGCGGGTACTTCTGCTTGAGAAGTGCTTGCACTGAAAGAGATTAAGAAAGAAAGACATTAACGGATGAATTTGCGAGGATCATGTGAGCGCTCACTGGCTTCCTTTTCCTCGTGCGAGAGCTCCTTCGGCCGCAGCGGCATGATCTTTTCGTCGCTTGGGTTTTTGGGTATGTTGTTTCGGCTTGGCTTGGCAGGAGTCAGGAAATCGCGCTTTACGTAACCCATGGAGATCAATTCCTCGGAAGCCTTCTGAACGTTGTTATCAGCACCGGCCAAAATGTCCAGTATCAACATCTCGTCAGCCTTGGGGAAGATGTTCTTCATGTATCTGTGGGTAAGTTGGTCAGAAGGATTTTTAATTGAAAGCAAGAATATAAAAGAACCTAAAAATGATTGAAAGAGGCACATGCTTAGAGGAGTAATGAGGAGAAAAATTAATAAGCAAAGTACGGATTATTGGGAAATTTTCTTAAGATTTTTTTAATAAATTTCCATAATAAGTTTTGTTAATAATGAAAATCATGTTTTATTATATTATTAAAACACAATTTGAACTTTTTGAAGGGCAAGAAAATAAGTGTTGCGAAATTTGATTGATTTAATCATAAAACCATTTCAAAGGCCATCAAGTGAAAACATTTTGTAAAAGTATTTTGAAAAAATTGTTAACAGCGAACAAATCAATAACGTAAAGAAACAATTACAGTACATCTAAGACAACCACAATATCGAAATCAGAAAATAGCAACAACAACAAAAAAATCATACAACAACTACATCGACATATGTGATCGTAATGATCGGACCTCAATTTCATTTTTGGCGACGAGTGCGGTTTCGGCGAGCTGCGCCACTGTTCGCCGTAGCGTGGCGATCCGTGATGAAAGGGCATGGCTGACACTGCTGCCGTGGCGACGTAATTCGCGCTGGCACCACCGCCGCCACCGCTGTGCATACTAATGACGCTACCGAAACGGCCGCCTGGTATGGGACTGGCCGTGCGTGAGGTGCTGCTGCCGAAGCAGCTGGCGACGGCGCTACTGTAGCCGTGCGCGTGGCCACGCACCGCTGCGCCCATGTCCAGGCGGCGCGCCGGTGGTGTCATGTGGAAAGCAGAGTTGCTGTGGTAGAGATGGCGCTGAGCGGGCGGCGTTACGAATGGGCCCGGCATTGTGACCGGATGTTTCTCCACTTGCAGCGCGCTGATGACCACCGCCTCGCGATTGTAGTAACTGCCGTTCGAGCAGCGGCAGCACGGAGAAGGTGCAAGAAACACACATACACAGACACAAAGCATTAGTTCGGAGCGACGAGTTACAGGTTGCAGAGACAGTGCAATGGAGCGTGGAGCGTTGCGAAAGATTCAGTGTGCATGATTTTATTAAACGAGTGTGTGTGTGTGCGTGATTGTGAGTTTATGGGCACCAATGCGTTGGTGGGTTAGCGTGTAAAAGCGTAAAGTTTAAGAGTTAAAGGTGAAAATTAGTAATTGAAGTTCTGAGGTTAATTAGCATGTTTCATAAGAGAGAAGCGAAAGGACATAGGCAGCGCAATTAGCAGACTTACCGTCTTAACAGCAAACGAATATGATCCTCACTGGCGGTGGGAAACATGTTTTGTATCTTGTTGACCACCGCATTCGTGTCGAGTTGATCCGAGAACGAGGTCTCCTGGATGGTGGAGCGGCGTGACATATTGCCCAAGCGCGGTGTTTGCGTTTGGGGCGATCGGGCGTAGAGCAGTGGTGACATTTCCTGTGAGTAGGCGACAAGAAAAAATTATCAGCTGCAGAGCAAAAGTTTCAGTTGCGAAACAGTTTACTTGGAACTTGACAAAAAGTAAAAACTGAAAAGTGTCATACAGTTTTCCAATGCATTTTGGGCTTTCTTAGGTTATATCATTGTATGATTGCAATAATTAATAAACCCATAGTATGTAATTAATTATTAATATAACACATGATGTCATTATATTACATATTTCCCTTCATTTGGAAAACTTTTCACTGTCGATTAGGTAAACTCAGTCTCAATAAACACTTTCTCAGTTAAGAAGAAGGAATGGGAGAATGCAGAAACAATAATAAATATCACTGTATGACACAACAGAACGCGACTTCAGATCATTTCCGCGCTCAACTTAAGGTTTAGTTGACTCGAGGTCTATTTAACTCAAGACTGACTTTTGCCTATCTGTTTGGATATATGTATAAATTATTGTTAACTATTTATTTTAAAATGTCTTTATTTGAAATGTCTACAAATTTTGGCTTTTCGTCGAGACAACCAGTAATTGAGAATTTAAAAAAAATGTTTCCAACCTTAATCTTCTCTACCCTTGTTGAATCATTTAAGGTATCATGGCACGTTAGAAAGGGGAATTTTTAATGATTTACAAAATTATTTATTTTTCAACTCTTTTATTATCAATTTTATTTTTATTTTTATTATTTTTATTAGCATGGAAGTATTTTGGAAGGACCGAGAGAAATATTTACATTTCGCTAGTAGACCGACTGACCCACAACTTGTTCAAAGTCATTTTTTATTGTCACACAGTTCCATTACATCAAAAACCAGTTTTATTGGCATTCAAATTAACTGACGAATTAAATGAAACACAAATTTTAAATAAGATACAAATTGCACGATAACAGAAGACTCACACTCAATCAACAATCAACTCACCAATTGTCCTCTGGACGACAACAACGGGCTCGAGGACATGTTGTGCAAGCTGGGATTTATACCGGGACCCGCCTGAAAGGCACGCATTGCAGGCAAATTGTTGCTGGGATACACATGATAGGGTGAACCATGCACCGGCTGCGGGTTGGACAAACAAATACACAGACACACATACAGGGCATCAATAATTACAAATGTTGCGACAGCCGACTCAAGGCAAATAACAATATTTACAACAATTCGTGAGCGGTTGCACTGTACCTGCATTGGAATGGACTCGGTGGAGCAGCGGTCGTTCTGCAGCTGCTTGTAGCGTATGCGTGGATCTTCGAGCTGCATGGCCTTGGTCAAGTAATTAACGTAGTAGCTGCAAAAGTGTGCAATTAACATAATAAATGAAGGCAATTATTGAAAACACATTAAGTGAGCGGAGTGGGGCAGCAAACGAAGGGCATGCGCCGCCGCTGTCATTGCCACTGTGCGCTGTTGCATGGCTGAAGACCTTCAAAAGCGGAAGCGAAATTAAAAGGGCAAGGACATGCGGCTGCCTCTTCAATACACACACACACACACACAGACATACCACACGAAGGCAACTGCTTCGCGTGGGAAGTGTTCGTGTGTGTATACTCGGCTGCGGTGGCAAGTTAAAGTCGTCTCCACCTTTGGGTGCAAGATGTGTTGATTTCATTTGGCTTCAAGCGTCATCTGATTTTTCCTGGTTTGTAATAATGAGCGACTTAAACTGTGACACGTGTGGGATGCACCATTGCACGCCGAATGCCTTTCAACTCCACTCACTGGGTGCAGCAACAGCAACTCGGTGAGTGGTGAACACCACTTGAGGTGGCACACACTCGCGTTCAGTCACCTACAGTCACTGTCACCGTCGGCAATCGTCGCGGAACATGTCTAATTAGTATGCGTGACTCTTGCTCCTCCTCCTCGCTCTTAGTGTGTCAAAGGATTGCACTCGGCGGATGTGTGCTTTGTGCCTGCGGAGTACCCACTTGTGAGTTGCTGCTGCCGCAGGCAATGCTTGCTCAAGTGACGAGCGCGACCTATTTCCGGCGGCTAAATTGCTCACAATTTACTTTAGTTCAATTCGAAACACGCCAAAAGTTATGCCTACTTTGCGGCTGCTGCGAATTAAGATTCTAGCCGTTTTTATGGCACGGCGGCCATTTTGAAAGTTGTTCACCGACAGCCTAAAGGCGTGCAAAGGAATGCCTGGCTTGTGGCTACAACGATGCTACTTGCACTACGTACCAATTGCCTGTCGCCTGATCGTATTTGCAGTCCCAGCCGGGTGGCAATTTCTGGTATTGCCCCTTGGAATCTGCCATTTTTGTTTAGCACGCACCTTATCCTTTTCGCACTGAACGTTGCGCGAACTTTTCAATTTGAACTTTTTCGCTGCTGGCCGTCGATTTGTTTGCGCACCGTCTGTCTTCTCTACCTATGGAGCAGTGGTGTGGCGGCGGCCCGTTCCGTGAGCTCGGGTTTTGGGGGTTGCAAGTTGTGTACACACAATAACAAAAACAAAAAGGCGGCCACTAAAATTCTTCGGTTTAGCGCGTTGCCACTTTGCTCGCTTGAACTACAGTTACGTACTGACTGTTGGCTGTGTGGGCCTTCACTTGGATGTGGACGGATGGCGTTGTTGCTGTCGTTGTTGGAGCGCCGCTTTCGAAATTCGAAATGCTTCGAATGTTTCGTTTGCGGCGAGAGCAAAATACCTAAAGATGCTTGACGAAGCTGCAGATGAAAACAAAATGGAAGAGTCACAATTGAACCAATGTTGTTGTTGTTGGGCGCGTTGATGTTGTTGGTTGTTGGCAGGCGGTGGCCGGTTGACTGTGAGCTGCGTATGCGCATGCGATACTCTTTGTGGGTTTTGTTTTGATTACAGATATTTGAGAGTGAAGATTATGTGGCTCGATTCGAACACAATTTTGGGCGCCAAAATGTATGCCAAGCATTTGTGGCTATTTTTTGATGCAGTTAACAAAAATTAGCAAGCAACTTCTTTAAAAAAATTATAAATACAGTATAATCTCGATAATCCGGACAATTAAAAACCAGGCACTGTCCGAAATATCGAAAAGTCCGCTTAAGAAAGTTTGCTTATAAATTTTCTTTTTTATATGTTATGAACATTTTTGGGGACTTTGAAAGAAATTTGTAATTTTCATTTGGCGAAGTTTTGTTTCATTTTTCTCGTTCATTCATTTTGTTTGACTTTCCTCGACTTAATTTGTTTAGAATTTTTTTCCATCGTTAAGATTGTACGTGTTTTCTTAATTATAGGTGCCATTGTTAATATTTGATTTAGTTTACACAGTCAGATTAAACTTTTATAATTTATAAAAAAAACAGATAAAAATTAATGTCCGGATTTTTGAGGGAAATAATTGTGTGGTGTCCGGATAACAGAGTCAATAATAGAATGCAATTCGGTGTCCGGATTACCGCGTTGTCCGTATTAGCGAGTATCCGAATTATCGAGATTGTACTGTACTATTTAAAAATAAACAATTATGCTGCGTTGAATTCAATGCAGTGGCGATTGTATGACCAGCACTTTTGTAACAGTACATTAAATATACATTAATGTAAAGTGTTGCCACACACAAGTTCACGTATAATATTGCTCTGCAAATTGCCTCATAATTACGCAGACATTTTGCATAAGGCAAACCTTTAGTCAGTCAGCTAATGGCAATCAATCAACTTAATTGCCAGAGCAACAATTGCATCAACGACATGAACTACCTCAAATGTTTAGGAATGTAAACAGAAATAAAAACAAGAAATGAACAATGAATCATTATTTGATAGCTTGTTTTATTTTCAGGTTTAGTCTTTTCAATTTTGAATTCTGTACAATCTTTGTTCTATTTAAATGATGACAAAAAAGTTACACATCTAAAACAACAAAAAAAAAGTGTCGATTTCGGCTGTATATCATTCTCAGATCCATTTAGTTCATTTCAAAAATTATGTATATTCAAATTGATTAAGCAAAACCTTCATACATTTGCGTGTGTATTTCTTTGGCACATGAAAAATTTACAGATTCAATGCGTTTCAATTAATTATATAGCATTTAGTATATATTCGCCTGCTATCGCTCGAACTGCAGCCCAGTCTGTCGTACTTACTCGAATTGATTAGTGCTCGCTGTGAATTTCAATATTTGCCGCAACTCGTCAGATGCTAATATTCATCTCACATTCACACAAGTTCCTTATGAAAGCTTGTTTATTGCCGAGTTTGCTCTCCACTACACTCGCTTATCGCTCAACAACTGACTAATTTTCTCGGCTAAACAATCATCGAATGTTCCCGCTGCACACAAAAATCTGTTCAAACCGGTTTATTTACACATACATATGTATGTATATATTTTTTGAAACTATTTAGTATTTTTAATCTCTTTGGCTTGAAGCAAAAAGAAACGCGAGTGTAAAAATGCAGTAGCAACGTTCGTATGTACAACGAATGTTAAAAGATATTAATTAGTAAAACACTCCAATCACAACAATGCAGGTCAAATGCACAGATTTAAAGGAATCTAATCGGCGTAATTTTCAAACGCTCCGCCAATGCCGCACACGTCTGCAGTTGATTCTCCAAGTACTGAATGCCGCCAGCCTCGTCAATAGCCTTCATATTCAGTTCTTCCTTTTCACCAGCCACCAATACTGGCTTGGACGGATCGGTCTATATGGAAATGTACATATGTATGTAAATGCCATTAGCAAATTTGAAACGCACACACAACTTACAGGTTCGAGATTTCTCAAACGGCAGTTCAAATCGCTTATACGATCCTCGAAGCCCGGCGCAAAGCAGCCCGGATCGACTGCAATGAACACCTGCCCCAGATCGGCATGCGTATCGGAGCCACTGTGCGTCCACTTGCGCACTTTGGTCGAGTAGTTGGCACCGGCACTAACGCCCGCCATGATGTCCACCATGGCGCTCAGACCATAGCCTTTGTAGCCGGAACTGTTCTCAGCTCCTCCTAGCGGCATCAAGCAGCCAGTCTGAAAGGCCAACTCCGCATCGTTAGTCATCTTGCCTTCGGGATCCTGTGCCCAGCCGTCGGGAATGGGGTCACCCTTGCGTCGCTGAATCTCGATCTTGCCGACGGCCACTGCCGTCGTTGCCATGTCCAGCAGGAATTGGTCACCGGTGCCTGGTGCGCCGAACGCTATGGGATTGGTGCCCAGCGCTGCTTCCTTGGAACGTGTCGGTGCCATCAGCGGTGAAGTGTTCGTGGCAGACATGCCGATCAGACCCTCCTTCAAAGCACGCAACACATACCAGCCGGCAATGCCGTAATGATTCGAGCCCTTGGCGCACACCCAGCCTACGCCTACCGCCTTCGCTTTCTTAATGGCCAGATCCATGCAGAAGTTGCCCACCACTGCGCCCAGCCCGTTGCAGCCGTCCACCCAAGCGGTGGATGGCGTCTCCTTAAGAATGACGGGCTCTACGCTGCCGTCGGTGGAGTTCTTGGCCAGATCGTTGACGTACATCTCGAGACGATTCATACCGTGACTGAAGTGGCCACGGTGATCGGCGGCCACCAGCAGATCGGCCATAGCCTTGGCGTGTGCCTCGGGCACGTTGAGCGCAAGGAAGCAGTCGGTCATAAACCGTCTCGATTCTTTTACGGCCACCAGCTTCCGCTCGCTTTTTCCGCACGCTGCCATCGCTCGGCGGGGGGATATATCTACAATGCGGCAAGAACAAGAACAACAGCACAACTATAATAACAGCAGATGGTAGCTAAGCGCGTGTTATACACTGATATATTTGTGGCTGGGAAATTACTGCAGACTACGTCGCTCGCGGTCGGCTGCCAGTTGCTGACTGTGAGCGGTAATTGGCGAAGGCGGCACAGAAACTAATGTTTTATTAGCGATCGCCCGCGAGAGTAGGTTGGCATGTGTGGCAAAAAGCGAAGGGGCGTACATGGGGTAGCGTCTGGACGGAGACTCGGCGTGGTGTAGATAACGCGCGCAAAGCGTTTAGCACACTTCTTATCAAAATTTAATTTTTAAAAAACACCAACAACAACCAAGAGATGCCAGCAAACAAGCCAGAGCTGAACTTTCTGGTTTTCATTTAATTGACTACTGTTTTTGTTTGGTTTAATGACTGTGGGTGCGTCAAAGGTGGGCAGAAGATTAATATTAAATTTAAATAACACACACGTGGCAAGCTGAAAAGTATTTAAAATTAGAATTTAGATATTTCGTTAAAATATGGAAAAAATTATGTATTGTGATTGTGTGATGGTTGATTGTTTGACTGTTGAAATATTGAGTGCCAAGAACGTTTTCATTAAACGTTCGCTGAACAACACTGAAGTTGTGTCGTCAATAGCCGCCTCGTCAGCTGTAGTGCCTTTTATTTTTGTCATTATTCAATTGCCTTATCGCAATGAGATCATTAATTGACTAAATTGAAATTGTCAACTTGCGAAACATTTCAATTCATATGCCACCGGAATGTAGGCTACGGCTATGCGAAAAATGTGAAATGTCTGCACATGACTTGAAAACTGACTACCGCAGAAGCTGTCTAGGCTACGACAATGATCTCATATTTTCGGTAACAAACACAGGCGACCAGCTGACATTATTATCGCATTCCACATTTCGCCCTCAACGTTGGGAACTTTGATAGCTATGCAAACATAGCTATCAAAGTGGCCGAAAGCTAACTGCGCGTAACCAACCAAATAATAATAACTTTTTACAAGTCACATAAACTTCACAAGCTCTTAAGCTCAAAGTTATAGATGTGCCAAGTGGTAAGTACTCGCATGAATAAGCAAAACAAACACGGCTTGTACTTAGCGCACAAGCAAAGTGCCCATGTACACAAAAAGCGAAATGTGTTTGACGTGTCATCATGCCGTACCTCCAGCATGCCAATGCACCTACATATCTACACACACACATACTATATATAGACAAGCAATTAATTGTACTGTTGCTCGCTAGTTTTTTGATTGATTTAAAAATGAATAGCCTAAACACGCACACAGCAGCCTGCCGAGCAGGCAGCTGTCCACAAATTAACACAGCAACGGCGCCGTGTGCGGGCACACCAATAAAATTTATCACCACCGCTCAGCCAAGAAGAAAAAGGCAAAGAGAGAAAAACAACAGCACTGCCACTAAACGACAACAACAACATCAGACACAACAAGCCCCACAATTTGCGATCGTGCGTAAACAAAATTGCTAATACGTGTAGATAATGGGGATCGTGCGAGCTGTATCGGTGTGTGTGTGTGTGTGTGTGTTTTCGGCTGTTTATGTTTGGCAATTGACTTTTTGATAATTCCATGCCAAATGATAATAAAAATTTGTATTAATTGTTATAAATAGAAAGGCATATACGTGTATGTACGAAGTAAATGAAAGCCGCTGGCAAGTCGGAGGCGCATGCCAAGTGATTTTACTAATAAGGGAAGCGCGGTCGGGTAGTCATTGTTTGCAAATATTCAAACGTTGAGTCGTAAAAAGTAAAAACAAACAGATCTTTGTTGTTGTTGTTGGTCTTTTAAAAACCAGTATTTGTTGTTACGAATTAAGTAACAAAACGAAAAACGTAAATTGTTTGACCATTTCGGAATGCTGTAAGCAAGCGCGGATATCTATTTATGTACTCGTATGTGGACAAATATTCCAACGAGTTCAAATATGTTTTGCTCATAATTTTATAGAAAATATCATGCATATTATTTCATGATGTTTATGTGGGTACATAGAATTAACGCATAATTAATTTAACTATTGAATAGACACTACTCTGTACTATGGTAACGAAAATGAAATTTTAAAATTTTTTTAAAATACTGTTCGTAACTTTTTCTTACCTAATAAATAGTAGACTACGACTTTATGTTTGACTTGGAAATGGAGAAATGACTTGGAAAATTTAATGACTGATTTTTTTACTACCTATATTCTTACCTAATAAATAGTAGACTACCACTTTGTGTTTGACTTGGAAATGGAGAAATGACTTGGAATACTTAATTACTGATTTTTTTACTGACAAACTATATTTTCATCTCTTATGCACTGTTTTAAATGTTTTCTTAATAAGTGATTTAGCATAATCTCCTCTTGCTGTACAGATGCAGAGCATGATTGCAAAAAGGACTTCGACTAATACTAATTTTAAAGAATAATCAATAAGGAAATCTTAATTTGTTGGAGAAGAAATACGAAGATTGCCAGACAGTTGTAGTCGAAAGACGCACAAAACATAACTGATCGAGTTTAGTTGTCATATTGATAAGGAAGACCTTCGGATATGCAGATCTTCTTATATAATTTTTCAAAAATCTTTTCGATTTATCAAAACTCTGCCCTAGAGATACACGGTGGACGGAAAGTTTCTGCATACATCGTTTCAATTGTAATATACTTAAAATTCTGATTGCTTGTTTTATTTGAAAACGAAATGGGGAAATCCCCAATAATGTGATTGTTCGAAAATCCTAAGCAGTTCCCTCATAGATATACAGCGAATTTAATGCAGGACGGTGCGCGATGGCATATGGCGAATCAGTCAATAAGTGTTGCTAAAAGTCTATTTAACCCATTGCTGCCGGGTACCAGTTCCGCCCATACGATTTTGATAAAATTTCATACACGACCTAGAAGTGACCCAAAATGATTAGAAATTTCAGCTTTATCTCTCCACGTTGCTGAGATATTCATTAGGTATTTTGTAGCCATTACGTAGCAATGGTAGCTTTTTTCCATACTTTGTGAAGTGATCAGCTAAACACGTGAACAAAAGTTGTATTTTTTACAGGTGAATCTGCCTCCTAGATTTTTGTGAAGTTCTAAGGCCACTACGTTTAGCCACATTTTCCACCACCGGAAAATTCACGATTTTTGGAGTCTGGTCACTCTAGCTAGATGGCGAAATTCTAGGGTGACCTTCACTGGGTTAAGGTAGTTCCATCTTTACCCTAACTATCCCTATCAATGGTTTTGAGAGATCTCAAACATTGACTTTTTTGTGATTTAAAAAAAAAAAATCAATTTTCATGGGTAAAATTTTACCCATTAGGCAGCAATGGGGTAAGCTAGTATGGGAAGACTGGCCGGGAATTTCGCCAGATTTTAATCCTATTGAACATATCTGGTCCAGGATTCAAGATTCAGTATTTCGGAGTCCAAAACCTGCCAATAGACTTCAACTCATTGAGAGAGAAAAACAAGAGTGGGATGCCATATCATTGGCCGAAACGGCGGTCTTGTGCGAAAGTTTTCGAAAATGAGTCCTAGAGTACTACGAAAAAAATGGCACACATACACAATATTAATGATCAATTGAATTTCGCTTGGATATGATTTAGTGGTTTAAATAAAAAAACTTTTTAAAAGCAATGCAAATGATGCCTTTTTGTATGCAGAAACTTTCCGTCCACCGTGTACATTATTCTTCTTTCAGCAGTTTACTTTTTCACTGTTCCCTCTCGCCCTCTAAATCCAATTTTGCCACCGCTCATAAACTGATTCTCAACGATTTCTGAAGCCAACTAATATAAACTAATGTTGTCCCGTGGTCGAAATTCGAATATTAACAGAATCGAGTGACAACACTTGTGATTCTGTACATCTGTGAGAGGTAATCTTGTTTGTGTATTATTACAAAGATTAATTCATACTCACTTCCATCAAAGTTTTCTGTCATAAGCAGAGCAGGCACCAGTGGTTTCCTCTTCCACGACTTGCTGTGCGCTTGAGTAGTAGTAATCGCTGATCTCGGCAACACTGCGGCCCACAGACCCATGCAACGCGTTTGTTCTCGACAAGATTGTGCCGACCGCACCAGCATCGCTCTGGCACACCGCCACTGAGCACTGCGGATCTTGGACGCATGGGAAGACGCTCCGCGCGTGGTTGGTACCAGGAATTTCAAAGATGTCATATTGCTCGTTTTAGCCGCTCCACGAATTCTCTTTATAGCCGAATTCAAATACACAGGTTTTTTTTTAGTTGTTCTGCACAAATAGCGCTAAATTAGCTGTGACCGTTTGCGATTTGTTGTTGCTGTAGCTCGATGAATGTGAATGAGCCCCGAATCCACGGCAAAATAGTTTGAATGCGTATTGGATGCTAGGTATTTGTTTATCTTTTTATTCCAAGAGGAGCGCAAAAACAACCAACTACCGAATGCAGTGCAATTTTTAATTGATATGAATTGAGGCGTTGTTTAGGGTTGTTTCACGCTACATAGTAAGCACTGTTGTAAAAATAAATATTAAAATCGCATGCAATTCTTTGACACACATTCACTTAGTATAGAATTTAGCGTAAGTACTTCAGTGCCGGCCCAATCTCACGTCCCACGAGCGATATAGAGAACAGGTATGTGCCTCGAACCTTCCGTTTTCGCCGCTGCTGTTTATGCAACTAATTAGCAGAACATTGACGTGAGAGCGTGTAAGCGCTATTTTCACTTTGTTCTGTGTGCTTTGCCAGTGCTTGAATCGCGTTTCCACGCGGAATGTTTTCTTCGACATTTCTTTCCCTGTGTGGGATGTGTGCGTGTTGGGTTGAGACACAGCAACTTAACCCTTTCAGTCACAATGTCCAATATATTGGACAAGAGAGTCTGTAAAGTTTGTAGCAGTCTACCGTAACCTTTCGTTTAAATTTGTTATTTTTTTATGATATACGTAAACAAGTCGAACCGTTATGTCTCTGAAAATGTGATGCTTGTTCATCGATCGCTGCATTTCTCGCTGTAATATTATTTTTCGTGAACGCATTTTTTTACAAGAGAAGAGCAATACTTATCTTTTAAAAAAAGTGTCTTACTTTATCAAATACAGTCTTATAAAAATTGGTATGTATCTTGTTAGCAATCATATAATTACTTTCAAGAAAAAAAAGTGAGCATATTATTTTGGCTCAGCCGCTCCCTAAAAAAGAAACTTGTCCATTATAATGGACAAAAGTTTTCAGAGGTTGTTGTTTTCACATAACTTGCTTTAGTACTTAACATATTATATGTTTTCATAAAGAAATGTATTCGCAAAGTGCTGTAATTGAAGAAGAGCGAGTGCTGAAAGCTCTAGAAAGAGATTCAGATATTGAAAATGAATACGACGATGACGATGCGGTAGACATTGCAGTGGAAGGTGTACGATGTGCTGAATCGTTTATTATTCAAAGAGAGCCAGGAGATGAGGAGAATGAGAGCAACGATGAGGAAGAGGTATCCGTCGAAAATGCAGAAATTCCGACATTGCTCTTCACAAAAAAGGAAGAAATAAAGTGGACAACAAGACTTTCGCGGGAAACTATGCAAGAAGAAGTTTTTAATGCACCTAGTAGACGTTCTTTGGCTTGGTCGATTTTACACATTCCTGTTTTTGTACAAGAAAAGAATTCTGGGCGTTTTAAAATTACGGGATGTACTAAAAAATCATTCATTATGTGCCAAAAATGCAATGTGTATCTATGTGTGAAGCGTAATAAGAACTGTTTCGCCGAATATCATGAAAGTTAAATAACACCTACTTAATTTTTCAATATAAACCTCAGTTTTTATATCTTATCTGAAATAAAAAGTGAAGTATTATATAAAAGTGTCTTTCATTCACTTAGAAATAATACAATGCATATGCTAAAATGTGTATCCTCCGAGTTACATCGTCCAATATATTGGACATTACCTACTAGTCAAATGACACACTATATATATATTTTTTTTGCAGATTCGTGTTCAGTAGAGTGATATTAGTTTATATTAAAGTACTCAGATTTTTATCTAGAACGGCTGATTTTCATGACTGAAAGGGTTAAATATAATTAAAAGGAATGACGTACAGCGGCTGAAATTAATTGCCATGTGAGACGAAAAGTAAGACTATTTTTCATCTTTTTACAGTCTTTAAAGGTCAAGTTAGATACATTTGTTTTCCCTTCTAGATATGCAGACTTGAACCCCTTATTTACCGGGATAAAATAAAACATAATACAGTCATGTCTGGGTATAGTGAACCCCCTATATAGTGAACATCTCGATATAGTGATCAAAATTTTCAAGCAAAAAACACAAAGTGTATTTTGAGCAAATAAAACGAGTTTTTGAACAAAAATGTTGACCTTGATATAGTGAACAACCTCAATATTGTGAACAGGCCTTGCAATAATTAGTTCACTATATCCAGACACCACTGTATTTCTATTGTTTTCTTTTTTATCAGTCGAGCTGATTTTGTCGTTATCGCCGATAAAAAAATTCAGAAAAACATATGTAAATGCGTTGAACGAACAGTATTAGTTATTCTCTACTAATACTGCTCGCTGAATTAGGTTAGGTTGAGGTGGCTGCCTCTGTATGAGACACACTTAGGCCTCTTAATGGGCCCGTTGTGATACCACAGATTCCACCCGTTTGAAATGCTCGCTGAATTGGTTGCGCATAATATTTCTAAGGGTGACAGTACGATCTCGACTTTGAAGAATGAAAACTTTCCCTGCGGCAATGCGGCAAAAATTTAAAAAATCTTTTTACATGCTTTTTGCGCTACGTTCTGTGGACCTTTGGTTGTGCGCAATGATGGGATTTTGCACGCTCGTGGCTAGCATAGTGAAGAACTAAATAGACTTCGCCGTGGCTCGGTCACAATAAACGCTTTTTACTAGTAACTAGCAGTTAGTGACTTAGGTGCGGCTATTGTGAATGCCGGAAGCAAGTAATGCAGTAGCAAGTAAATTCCCTAAAATTTAAAAATACATATACATACATATTCATTGATAATATATATGAAATATACCTCGTGGAAAAATACCACTGCGTCTGTAGAAACTAGTCAATTCTGTGATCAAAAACGATAAACGCTTAGGTCGACTTAAGTCATCATTGATGCTGGCATGTTGCTTTAAAGCATGTTTCTCAAAATAGTACTTATGGACTTAAGCGATTATTGCTTTTGGCCACAGAATTGTTAATGATCAATACATACATACATTTTCGTAAAACTAAGAAATTCTCTAAGCTTAACCCTTTCGGTTATTCTATGCCATATGGCATAGTCTCTTTTCAGTGCCTGTTTTAGGTAAAAAAACCTGTGGATACTATATTTTTGTTGTTCCTTAGAATAGTTTGAAGTTTTAGGAAAAATACGAAATTAATAAACTGAATAATTAAGTTGAGAGAAGAGAAGTATACATGTTTTTTTAATGGTATATCTTGAGATAGTGAAGGAAGAAGAAGCAGACACAATTAGATAACTTTTTTTTTTTAATTTTGGCTGAAGTATATGAAGAAATATTCAAATTTTCGTTATGCATAAAAAGTTGTATGTTTAAGTAATTATTACAGCCACAACGATGTGGTTGCTCTCATAGAAAAACACTCCAAAATATAGGGTCCGAGTATAAAAATTTCAAAATTTCTTATGGAATGTTGCTAACATAACCACATAGAAGCCTAAAACGTAAAATTTTAACTTTCCCCAGTAAAAAGCTGTACCGAAAGGGTTAATAAATTCTGGCGAATGAGCGCGTTTTCGACTTTTTCATTCAAAGTTCAGTTAAAACATCGGTAATTTCATTTGAACGTAAAATGTTAGTTAAATGCAAAAGTGGCTTAAGAACAAAAAGAGTTGCAATTTGACGTACGCAAGTGTTGAGCCTTTCAAGAAATGGTCCCAGCAGGTAAGTACTTTTGTTTGAATCTTGCAGAGATAAGATATAACATATAAGAGGGCGTATACACTCAGGCCTGCTAGATCTATTTTATTCCTCTCATGGCTCAAGGACGATTTCAACATCTGAGGCAAATCGGAAGAGTAACGATTTTATTAAAACAAACTCATTGAAACCGGTTTACAGCTTTTTGGAACGCCGTGCATAAATACAATGTCAATTATTAACGTGTAGATGCCCATGAATTGGTCTTTGTTTATTTATTCTTGGCTTGGCTTACGAGTTTCATCGGTTTGACTTTTAATTTTGCAGCCAATTCCGCACAAGTATGCAATTGGTTTTCCACGTAGTAAATGCCACCGGCTTCCTCAACTGCTTTCCTATTAGCCTCCGCCTTATCGCCAGGCACTAGAATTGGCTTTGATGGATCAATCTATTGAAAAACAAACAATGCAAATAGGCATTATTCGAATGTTTACGATATATATAGTGTTCAGCGTGCAGTCTTACGCGTTCACAATTTCTCAGAAGGGTGGTAAAATCGGTTACGCGTTGCTCAAAGCCGGGAGCAAAGAATGTTGGATTAATCACTATGAACAAATGCGCCAGATTGGCTTTCACTGTGGTGGTGGTTTTTACCCAACGGCGAATCTTTGTCGCGTAGTTGGCATCGGCTAAAATACCCGTCAAAATTTCCAACATGGCGCTCAGGCCGTAGCCTTTGTAGCTGCTGCCCATCTCACTACCTCCTAGTGGCAGCAGACAGCCAGCATCGTACGCCACTTGCGCATCGGTCGTTACATTACCGTTTCCATCCTGGGCCCACTGATCGGGAATAGATTCACCTCTGCGGACCCTCATCTCGATCCTACCCATAGTCACTGCAGTCGTTGCCATGTCTAGCAATACTCGATCATTGACTCCTGATGCACCAAACGATAATGGGTTAGTGCCCAGCGCCGCTTGCTTAGAGTTTGTCGGCACCATCAGTGGTGAAGTATTCGTGGAACTAATGCCGATCATGCCCTCCTGCAAAGCACGTTGCACATACCAACTAGCGGTGCCGTAATTATTAGAGTTCTTGACAATCACCATGCCCACGCCCATCACTTTCGCCTTTTTAATGGCCAGATCCATGCAGTAGTTGCCCACCACTGCACCCAGCCCGTTACGACCGTCCACCCAAGCGGTGGCGGGTGTCTCTTTAATAATTTGTGGATAAGAGCAACCGTCGGTGCTTTCATTATTCAAATCGTTGATGTAAACTGCAAGACGATTCATGCCGTGGCTCATGAACCCGGCAGTGTCGGCGTATATCAGCAGATCGGCCATTGTCTTGGCGTTCTCCACTGATGTGTGGGCCGCACGGAAGCAGTCAATAATGAACCGCTTGGACTCTTCCACACTCACCAGCCGCTTCTTGAACACCGAACTCATTATTCACAAAACCACTCCACGATCTGCTATCTCAAAACGTTACAACTATGAACTCTTTTCCTTATACGAGCACCAGGCGTGTACCAATAAGGATAATTAAAGTATTTTTATTTTGTTTGGCAGGAAAATCGCTTCAGGCAGTTTCGTCGTTTCGTCGTCCGACTCAAAATTGTGAGCCACAAGTGCCTGTGATGCAAGTATCAAGGACTACAGACGACGCTGGAAGGCTCACCAATATGTATACATGCATGTAAAATTTTGTAACAACATTTAGCTAAATTTTTCAAGTTAATTTAAAAGATTTGAAAACCAAAGTACAACATATGTCCTACCATTTCATAATCACAACGCTATGGAAAATAAATCCTATTATTGCGTGAATGCAATTAGAATGTAGGATTCATTGCCGATTTCAATCAAAAGTGCATTTTACCTAATTATCTATCTCTCTATGTCTACACATATCTATATCTCTTCTCTTTCTCTGTTTTATTCTGTATTTCTTATTATTGTCTAAATATTTAATGTGATTTATTATTATTACTCGTTACTAATGTAGTCTTTTTGTAGCATTTAAAAGAGCAATCCTGTATGCTAAATCAATGTTAAATAAATATAAATATATAAATAAATATATATTAAGAAAACGAATCTTATGTGCATGAACTTCATTTTGCATTTTGAGCCGAAATGTCATTCGCCACTCGAATCCTACAAGAATATACAATTTTTTACAGTTCTTATTATCACTGGAACTAACCTGTCAACTTCGTTCTATAATCAATAGTTTTGAAAAGACCGCAGCTAGCTAGTTTTTTCGACATCATATACTCGTATAAAGGAAAAAAATTAAAACCACGGTGTTTGGTTAATATATATTAATATATTTGGTTAATATATATTAATATATTTGGTTAATATATGTAATATAAAAAAAAACCTTTGCAACGAGCTTTTAACCCTTTCCGACATGAAAATAAACCCTTTCTGTAAGAATTGTATGGGCTGTAGTCCAATATATTGTGACTGAAAAGGTTAATGGATTGGCATATCTTCATATGACCCTTCATATAAATCAAAGCTTATATTGCACTAATAGAACAATATTCTAAAGAAGCCACAGGAACTGTGGGTCTTGTGCAGATTTCGTCAACAACGAAGGGACAAGAATTTATATCCTCTCATACACATCGTCACAAAAGAGGTAGTTAAAAACTCAGTTTCTGAACTGAACGAACCCACCATATCCATTTATCAACTTAAAAACTTAACAAAATATATAGGAAAGATATGTCATGTCCATATTGAGGAAATTACATTGAGGTGACGTTTCAAAATTTCACGGGCGCAGATTCAATTTTTGATTTGTTTCCATGTTGGTACACTTTTCCTCAACATCTGTTTTCATTATCAGCTAATTTATTTATAATTTTTAATTTATGAGCTAATTTAAATTACTTTGTTTTTGCTGTCGAAAAAATCGTTGCTTATTCTTGATTGTTTGGCAAAAACAACTGCGTAATTATTCGGTCATCGTACTTGGCTTGCGATTCATTCCTGTTCCCAAAACTGAAAGGACGGAAATTTGCCATGATTGAGGAAATAAAGACCGCATCGTTGGAAGAGATCAAGGCCATACCAAAAGATGTATATCGAAAGGACTTCGAGGATTGGAAACAGCGCTGGCTGGAAGGTTATTAATTTGAAGTTGGCAAAATAAATATTGATGAATAAATATTTTTCGAGTATAATTAAGTCACATTTCTTAAACAACCCCAGTACAACTACATCAAGTATACAAATTTAAAGGACGCTTAGCGGTTTGACTTTCAAAAGCTTGGCCAATGCCGCACATGACTTCAGCTGACTTTCCAAATATTCAAACCCGCCTGCCTCGTCAACAATCTTCATGTGAGTACTTTCCATTTCACCGGGCACCATCACTGGCTTGCAGGGATCCATCTAATTGAAAACGTTAATTTTAACATTTTTAAAACATAAAATCGCACACACACAACTTACTCGTTCGAGGTTTCTCAGTCGGCAGGCTAAATCGCTAAGACGTTCCTCAAAGTCGGGCGCAAAAAAATTCGGACTGATGGCAACGAACAAATGCCCCAGATTGGCATTTTCTTTGACGCCCCCTTGTGCCCACTTGCGAATCTTGTTACAGTAGTTGGCACCACCGGTAACGCCCGTTAGGACGTCCACCATGGCACCCAGACCATAGCCTTTGTAGCCAGAAGTCTCCTCAGCACCGCCCAGCGGCATCAAGCAGCCAGTCTTCAAAGCCAACTTTGAATCGTTGGTTATCTTGCCGTCGGGACCCTGCGCCCAACCGTTGGGGATGGGCTCATTTTTTCGGACCCTCATTTCGATTCGGCCCAAAGACACTGCAGTCATTGCAATATCGAGCAGGAATCTCTCACCGCATCCCGGTGCAGCAAACGCTATTGGATTGGTGCCTAGCGCCGCTTCCTTGGAGTTCGTCGGCGCCATTAGCGGCGAACCATTTGTGGCCGTAAAGCCTAACAAGCCCTGGTCCACAGCGCGTTGCACATACCAACCACCAATGCCATAATGATTCGAGTTCTTGGCAACCACCCAACCAACACCGATCGCTTTTGCCTTCTCAATGGCCAGATCCATGCAAAAGTTACCCACCACCGCACCCAACCCGTTACAGCCGTCCACCCAAGCGGTAGCAGGAGTCTCTTTAATAATTTGTGGATCAGCGTTGCCGTCGGTGCTTTTTTTTAACAGGTCACTCACATACTTGTCGAGACGATTCATGCCGTGGCTATAGAAACCGCTGCGATCGGCGGCTATCAGTAGATCGGCCATAGCATTGGCGTTCTTCGTCGATGTGTTGGCCGCACATAAGCAATCAAACATAAAGCGCCTGGCCTCAGTCACACAGACCAGCTTCTTCATTGCTCCACAAGCAATGATCTGTCAAAAACCGTACTAATTTTGATCGGCCACTATGCCAAAAGACACACAGCGAGAATTTGTTTGTATATATTTTGTTTGGCAGAAAATTTACTCCAGGCATACTAAATAGATATGTGAGTTGCAGAAGCTCACAACATTAGATCGCAAGTATCAGGAAGGATACGAAAATTGAATTCTTTATCTGTCAGTGTAGCACATCCTGTTTAGAAAATTCAATTTGTGCGTCTAATTAGCAAACAGATGATGGCTATACTGATTTTCGGGCTTCTGAGTAAACATATAAACACGTTGCCAATACTTTAGGCTTGACTCTCGAAAGCAACAACATCTGTGCCAATTCGTATTACTTTACTTTTCGATTTTCATTCGAGATATGGCATTTCCAAAACAGACTCAGCACAGTGTTCAACAATAGTAAATATGTTGGTTGCAAAGTATTGGCATACTTCAGTTCATATTAGGCAGTTCATGCGAACAAATATGGTTCATTACAAGGTAATTGAGAATACAAAACTTAACGCCCAATTACAAACCCTCATCTACTGTATGCTGCACATCTTAGAGGTAATAACAATTAGATGCAAGACGCAGGGCCATTGAATTTATTCCGGTTACATGTAGAACGCCTTCACATTGTTTGTGTTACTTTCTTAGCCGCTTAACTTGCAAGCAAGCTGCATGTGTGTCTTGTTGACCACATAATTGTTCAATTGGATATTAATTGAATAGGAACAATAATGGTGTTTTGTATGGCGTTGAACGCAGTTTATTTTCATGTGGGCGAAAGAAGAGAGAAAAATAAAAATGTACAATTAGTAGTGGGATGCTGAGTCAGAGCAGTTGGGTGAAATAGTACATTTAACAAGACAGCTTTTAATAAGCAATTTAAAGCGAATTAGCAGCAAATTTGACTGTTGTCGGTTTCTTGCCTCAAACCTTAACTATCTATGTCGTGTTTTGTATGAAGCGAGGTCTTTTGAGTTACGAGAATAATAAGCGACATGTACTTATGGACCGCGACAAATAAAAATACATACAGTCAGATTATTTTCTTTCGCAGCTGCAGCAAGGTCTGCCAGCTCTAAGCCTGGCATTGCTACTTCTCTGGCATTAGATGATAACGTCTCAACCCCGAACTTGAGGTATCGCTGCAGTTATCTGCTTTGCCAGTTCAACTGCTACGTTTTTGTACACACGTCTCTGCATGATAAATTCTCAATTCTTGAGGCATCTGTTAAGAATCAATAGGAATAATCATTGAGATCTAATTTAGTTAGAAAATATGTACATATGTATCAAAGACATAGTGCAGTGGCCATTTTTTTTTAACATATTCTATCCAATAATATTTTTTATATTAAAATTTTGCAGTGTTAAAATCACTGAGTTTCCTTTAGTGATTTTTAATTTTACCCACATTCACAGTTGCTTTGTTGCCCATAAAACAATCAACTTTTAAGCAACGCTACTGTGTTGCTCCGATCTTCGATTGTATTATTGCTCCCAGCAAGAGCCGCAGATGAAAAAAATGTCACAGTTGTCATCCGCTCAGTGTTCTCAATGTGCGGCGAATTCACTTCAAATTCTACACACAAAAGTCCGCCTTAACGCGTCGCTCTAGTTTGTTCAATTTCTCGGCGCCTTCATGAACTGCATTCGTTCGTATTGCGTTGTTGTTGCTGGCTGCTAGTTGCCCTTTAAAGCAGTGCACTTGAGTGCAGTTTAGTTAATACGTTGTCGACTGTGAAGCGGATCGAAAGAATTGCGCAAATCGGATTCGAGTTGGATTCGTTGTTGTTGTTCGTTGCGGTCACAGTTTAGCTTCAAGTTGCAAGTGGGCGACATTGTAGAACAGTGGAACGTATGCCAGCTGGTGCTGAAAACACGGGCCAATGTTAAGAAATCGCGCAGTGGCAAATTGGACAAAATCTCGTGTTATTCTGGAATCTCTGCGTCGGCAACTGGGCACTCACTTCCAGCAGCAGCAGCAGCCGAGCACTCAGCCATACCGCATTTTGCGTAAGTACGCCTGCTGTGGACACTCCACCAACCTGGCTATGATTTGTAGTTAGTGTACTGTAGCTTAGCCTTCCACCTTCGCGACTGTCGTTTACGCAACTAACTCCCACACTAACAATAAAGCCACCTGCGCGTGCAGCACAGCATGCACTGCGACCGGTCGCGAATTTGTGCGCTTTTTCGGCGTCTCGTCGTCGCCTAAAAGCGAAATTCAAAATTTTCTGATTTTCTTTTGTTGTTTTCTTTTGATTTTCGTCATGCGTAGTTCAGGTATTTCGCACCTTGGCGACTTGCGGCAGATGAATTCGCCGCAGCCCGTTCACAATGGCAGCTGCACAACTCAGGGTTGCCGTCACGCTTTGTGGCACTCGCGTGGCGATTGTGAACGACGCGGCCGAGTCGTGTTGTGCAAGAAGAAGCAGCAAGTAAGCTCGGCTTTGCATCGCGTAGACCCATTTCAATCAAACGAATTGTGCTGATGGCAAAATAGAAGCAAACAGGTTGATTAAATAAATAGACAGAGTTTGCTGTGCAGTGCTGTGAAGTCTCCGGAAAAGTTCAAGGGTGAATTAAAGTGTTTGATTTCGTTGTAGTTGTAGTTGCTGGCAGATTCGAGTAGAAATTAACTCTTGGGAGCCAATAAACTCGTCTGCGAATTCCCGAATTTCGTGTATTGGTTGTGTGTCGCATCCGTATCAAGTGATGAGTTGTGCTCTAACGGTACCTTAGATCATCAAACCAATAATAACACGATGGGTCAGACAGCGCAAATGTAAACATTACGCAGCGCTGTTCGAACTGATTTGTTTGTTTTTTTTCTCGTTTGCTGTGTCAAAGCATATTTAGAATTCCAATAAATCTGCGTAATACATGACCGTATAAGCGCTGCAAATGAGCTCTGGCTATATTTGTGCGATTATCTTGACGCAATTTTGAAGCATAATTTAAGTGACTTCACTCGACGGGTGCGTGCCAAGGCGACACGAAATCTTATCTATTAATGATGAATAAACGCAAAAGCTTAATTTTATCAGTCACCAAAAAAATTCACGTTTTAAAAAGTTGTTTACTTTAAAGCCTAGAAGGAAGTATGAGCAATTAAAGCTATTAACCGATAAGGTACTACGAAGATATGAATCTATGAATGAAAGATGAAGTGAATAAAATCTTGAAATTCAGTATTTAGATCGTTGTAAAGTCGAAATTGAAACAACCTATGAAGGCGGTAACAGATTAGGCAGATATACTGTCTTAAATAAGCTTTAATAAATTTCGAAGCAGCGGTAAGAGCTGTGTTTTCCAAATAGACTGCAGCCTTGCTCGATATTCTTAGCTATTGTGCATAAAAGTGTTGATATGAACTACAGTCGTGTCTGGGTATAGTGAACGCCCTATATAGTGAACACCAAAATTGTGACCCAGTCGTGTCTGGGTATAGTGAACCCCCTATATAGTGAACACCCAAATTGTGACATCGAGCCTCTAAATAGGGAAACAAATTTTCAAGCAAAAAACAAAAAGTGTTTTTTGAGCAAATAAAACGAGTTTTTGAACAAAAAAGTCGACCTTGATATAGTGAACAACCATGATGAAATTATAAAGGTGAGTTCTTCAATGACAGAAAACTGAAAAAATTGGCTGACATTCTGTCTTATAGAAACGTCGATGAAAAGAATGTTGTATTTTTTGCTTCTAAAAAAAGGGGGAAAACAATTTCAGCATACATTTCTATAGGTGAAGGTTAGGTTAGGTTGAAGTGGCTGCCTCTGTATGAGACACACTTAGGCCTCTTAATGGGCCCGTTGTGATACCACAGATTCCACCCGTTTGAAATGCGTATGCAACACTGTTTTTTCAACATGTGATACACCACATATTTCAAACGGATGGGGAAAGGGAGGGGAGCGGACCTACAGTTTAACGCCGAATCCGAACGGCGATGGGCAGTTTTTCTTTCACACTTGGAGGTTTTGCCATTGCCTGCCAAGAGCGCACTTGTGCGATTCTTGTAATTCTCATTCCCTTCATGTGGATAGCGACAGAAGTACATGAGTGTTTTTTCCAGCCCAAGCCAGGAATCGAACCCGGGGCGCTCGGTATGAGAAGCCAGCGCGCTACCCGCTGAGCTATCGAGGCCGACTTCTATAGGTGAAACAAATAACTACATTTTCAAGAAATTAAATCTCAGTCAATACAACGCAACTGAAGCAACGTTCACATGGGTTGACCAGATTTCGCATGGTGGCCTAAGGAAGCCCTCAGAAGACTTTCTCAGTAAAATAGTAAAATTAGAACACGCCTTTAACAAAATTAATAGTTGTAAAATAGCGTTATTTGAACAAATAAGTGACAAGCTTCTTCACGAAACTTCCACTGTCGCATTGCCCCGCGAAGTAAACAATTATTTTTTAAATGTCGCATTCACTTTAGGGGTATACTTTTTAAATAACATGACAAAAAATATTTAATACAAAAAATCAAATAAAATGCACAAAATAATAAACTAATATTAACCTTTTGCTGCAATCACTATTTATTAATTTGTATTTGAAGCTATTAATTTGCTTCGTCGTTGTTCCCCCTTCTTTTGAATACCAACTAGGCAACATTGGCTCTCGTTCTATAAGACAGTGTCAAAAACGAGCTGTCAAGGAAGATCTCACCTTTATAATTGCATCATGGTGAACACCCAAATTTTGACATGGAGCCTCTAAAGAGGGGAAAAAAATGTTCAAGCAAAAAACAAAAAGTGTTTTTTGAGCAAATAAAACGAGTTTTTGAACAAAAATTTTAACCTTGATATAGTGAACAACCTCAATATTGTGAACAGGCCTTGCAATAATTAGTTCACTATATCCAGACACCACTGTATACTGAAAAAGCTATCTTGATCTTGGTAAACATCTTCTCAAACCATAACACCACTGCATGAAAACTTGTTCAAATATGATTTGTAGACTTCGCAATTAGTTCTTGTTGGAATATATGATAAATGTGTATATGTATTGTACTATATATATGTATGTATATGCATCAAAGATTTATCACAGGTTGATGTCTAAAACGTACTTTAATTGCTTTCCTGTGGGGCCAGCTTACGATGTCAGGAATCCTGACTCAGGATGTAATTTATTGGTTTTGCTATAACAATGCAATTTAAGCACATAACGATTACACAGAATTATGAGAATAATGACTAGTAGTGCATTCCGTTTTATTAATAGCCTTTAAAAGTATTTTCAAAACTTTCAACTCTGCAATGAAATTGAAAGACTAAGAACAGCTCTCAATATTCCTGCAATAGACCAACTTATCTCAACTGTATCAGCCAGCAACATTAACAAATTCACATACCTTCTAGTTAAATTAGTTATACTTTTTAACATTTAACATTATTTATTCACTAAAATAGCCGAAGGCCTCAGTTGCCAGTTGCTATATTCCTTATATCTTAAAATTGTAATTGTATTGATTTTTTAATATTTAATAAAAAAAAAAAACGTTCAACTCTTATTTAGAGTTTTCTCAGTGCTGTAATGTTGCTTCCGTAGAATTTTAAAAGCAAAATAGCTCAGCAATTTGTCAGTGCCTTGTCATTTCTGTTGCACTATCAGTTGGCAAAAGTAATCGAACAATTGATTCTAAATAATTGCAATTGCATGCTTAGGCCATTTAACAAAGATAATATAGACAAATGCTTTCCTTATCGAAACAACTTACACATTTCACATGACAAAAACTGAATGCAAAAAATTGCGCGAGCCACTCATTTAACAACAAATAAATCAAATAACGAGTAGCCGCATTCTTACACCATCTGCAAAATCTCACCCACCCGCACACAAGCAAACGCTCACACACACGCTCACACACATTCACATGCGCGCGCGCAGTAATAACTTCACGCTCAATTAGCTCGTAGTTAGAGTACGCACTCGCGTGCACCGCGCTCCTTCGCTGCCGGTACTTGCGCTGGTGGCGGCTGGAGTGCGCTACGTGTTCGTCGGTGCTTGTGGTGTCAGTTTGAACTTAACCAGCCCAACGGCAACAACAGCAAAATACCAAACAACAGCCTCGCTGAAAATTTGCAGGAAAAAAAAACCTAAAACGAAAACAAAATTTGTTAACATTTTTCAGAGCAAGCAGCGCGCGACATTGTTAAAAAAAAATCGTCCATTGATTAAAAGCCAAGTTAGTTGGTGGCATTGTGAAATTGCTGAATTAACTGCGCACGTCGTCGGTAAGTAACAATTTCAATTTCAATTCGAGTTCCAATTGCGATTTGCCACTTTTGTTGGAAATTTGTGCTCTCTGTTATTGTTTGCCATATTGGCATTTCGAGTTGTTGTCGCTCGCGCCGTGTTGGCTGCTGACGCTTTGCGCTATTCTCTTTGCTCTAACACCTCTTGCAGAGCTGCCGAAACACACCAACCGCAACCGCTTAACCACTAGAAACTTCCCGCAGCGCGCCTAGAGATGGCCGCGCTCAAATTGACCGAAATGAAGACGAGTCTGCTGTATGCGCCGGAGTCGTACGCGCTGGCGCACGCCGTCTCTGCCGATTTGAACACGGTGAAGGGCAGCATTGCCTGGCAGTTTGCCGTCATTTTCGGCAACTTCGATGACCTCAGCAAGCAGCCCATTAGCGTCGGCAATGTGGCCGTCATGGAGCACCAGGCGCGCTTCATTTACTTTCTCGTTACGAAAGAAAGCGTTTACGACACGACCACGTACAACACACTGCACTCGGCGCTGATTTGTATGCGCGAGCATATGGTAATTGCCGCTTCCTTTATGCACTCACTCACACACAAACACACACATATAGCTACATACGCTGGCATGCGCTGACTCATGGCGCCGCTGCTGCTGCCAAAATACTAATGGAACCGAGGTTGGGGGGGGGGAGGAGTTTTAATCGTTTCTTATTGATTGAATTGATAGGCAACAAATTTATTTGTGAATGAATGAGTTAGCTCATCGTTTGTGATGCAATGTGTGTTCTTATATCAATTACAACATACAAACAAAAGTGCTAAGCATTTCTATCCATAACTACTCAGATATTTTTGTACTTGCTTAGGTGATCCTTGATTACGAATCCTGCGGCGCTTTTAATACTTGTTTCTTAACTGCACATAACTGAGTGATGCTTAAAGCGTACTTTAATAAAAATTCGCTAAGCTTCTTACTGCATGAGTCACGTTCAAGGCGCTAAGGTGCCACGGAATGTCTGTATCCAGTTACTGCGGTGATTGTTGGCACACCCAGTAAGCGGTTGGGCCTATTAGCAAATGAAGTGACGGTGGCAAATTAATCCCAAACGTGTGCACACGTGCTGCACTTAACCCATTGCTGCCTAATGGGGTAAAATTTTACCCATGAAAATTGATTTTTTTAAAAAATCACAAAAAAGTCAATGTTTGAGATCTCTCAAAACCATTTATAGGGATAGTTAGGGTAAAGATGGAACTACCTTAACCTTGTGAAGGTCACCCTAAAATTTCGCCATCTAGCTAGAGTTACCAGACTTCAAAAATCGTGAATTTTCCGGAGGTGGAAAATGTGGCGAAACGTAGTGGCCTTAGAACTTCACAAAAATCTGCCTCCTAACTCACCTGCAAAAAATACAACTTTTGTTCACGTGTTTAGCTGATCACTTCACAAAGTATGGAAAAAAGCTACCATTGCTGCGTAATGGGTACAAAATACCTAATGAATATCTCAGCAACGTGCAGAGATATAAAGCTGAAATTTTGTTGCTGATCATTTTGGGTCACTTCTAGGTCGTGTATGAAATTTTATCAAAATCGTATGGGCGGAACTGGTACCCGGCAGCAATGGGTTAAGTGCATACTTGGATTACACTGTGCCACAAAGATTACTTTTTTATTTCACGTATGAAAAAAATCAAAATTTGAATAAAAATGGAGAATTTCTGTGTAGCCAGCTTTTGTCTTTATCTTTGATAAAAGAAATATCCACAAATATTATAGCCCGTTTTTTAGAATACAATTTGTAAATAAACTTTCCGTAACTGTTCTTAAATAATTTTTTAGTAAAATACAGAGAATTAACTATTATACGATTTTTTAAAAAACAATAGCAATGTAACTATTACAATGCAACATAAATTTTATTTGTTGCTTATAATTATTATTTGCGACAATTAATTTTTACGTTGCGTAATAACTGTTATGAGAAACAATCTTTTTTTCGTTTTCGATAATTATTATTTTAGAATTTTTTTTGTTTACGTTGCTTCATAACTTTTAGTTATGACTTTTTTTATTTACCTTACCGATAACTATTACTTTGAGAAATTTTTTTTACGTTGCTTCATAACTTTTATTTATAATTTTTTTTTATTTACGTTGTCGATAACTATTATTTGAAAGAACACTTTTTTACATTGCTTCATAACTTTTATGAAAGAAATTTTTTTTTACGTTGCCTTACCAAATTTTGAGTATAAATTGATTTTTATTTGTTTAGTTCTTGGTGGAAATTAGGTTTCTGCAGTTAATTTGAGTTTGTCAATTCAAAACAATTCAAAATCAATTCATATCCAAAATGTGGTAATTCAACGTACAAAATTTTTTTTTTCAAAATAATAGTTATCGGCAGCGTAAATGAAAAAAAAATTCATAAATAAAAGTTATGAAGCAACAAAAAATTTCTCAAAATAATAGTTATTGGTAACGTAAACTAAAAAAGTCATAAATAAAAGTTATGAAGCAATGTAAACAAACAAAATCCCAAAATAATAATTATCGACAATGAAAAATATACTTGTTACTTATAAGAGTTATTATGCAACTCAAAAATATTTATTACATGATAATAGTTATAGGCGATGTAAAAAATGTCTTATTAGGAATAATTATTATAAAGCAATAATTATAGAAATTTCTTAAATTAGGGCAATTTTTTACTCCCAAAAATATGGATAATAATTATTTTAGGTCTCTGATAAAATATTAAAAATAGTATACAAATAAAAGACTTGTAAGTTACGCTTATTTCTTCAAACCTCCACAACCTCGGTGTACTAATGTTATTGCAGACCATATACATATGCACAAAAATTTAACAATACACAACTAACGTAAAAATACAATATTTGAACATCAAACACATTTCTTTCAAAGCGAAATCATGAGATCACCAAAGTGGCCATGCCACGCATATGTTGCGGCAACGATCGCCTGGAATGGCTGCGCGTTAAGGATATAATCAAGAAGGTCTTTGCCAAAGAGCACATCGAGATCTTAATCTGCAATCACAACGAGGCAGTGGTAAGTTAAAGCAAATAAAAACTTGGATGTGTGTAACAAAAGTCACACGACTGCCGAATTTGAACAATTTTTATTGAATAACGCTCACGGCCTTCATGTTCAAAGTGGGCTTCGCCTTGGGGAAGTAACTTCTACTGAGTAACGCCTTTCTTCCCTCTTCAACAGCCAATTCCACCAAAATGTCAAATAGTTGAGAGGAAGGGCAACGTTTTTACCGCACCTGAACACTTTTCGCTGGTGCACTCCGTCAGCGCAGACTTTGCCATGTGCGCCGGCATTGGGCTGGAATTTAAGTGCAAGTTCGGCCAAATAAATGAACTGCTCAAACAGAACAAGCACACTGGCAATGTGGCCGTGCTCAAGGACCACGATCGCTACGTCTACAATCTGATCATCAAGGAGCGCAGCCACGAGAAGTGCACCTATCCGGCTTTGTATTATGCGCTGATGGCTATGCGCGAACACATGGTGGGCACTCCTAAAAATGTCTTATTACAAGAATTATTTGAATATTTCCCAGCATGCACTAATCGTTATATTTTTGCGCTTGCAGCAACAACACAATGTCACAAAGCTGGCTATACCACAGCAGGGCTGCGGCATCGATCGTCTGAGCTGGCTGCGTGTGAGAAATATTTTGGAATTCGTCTTCGCCGGTGACAATGTGGAGATCGTCACCTACTTCCATGAGTCGCCTGAAGTGGTGCCCCGGCGTTCGCGCTCCCGCACAGCGGAGAACATGATCAACCGCATGTCACTGTCGCGCGAGTAAAGTGCAGCGCGTGGACTTTTGATTGTATACTTTCGTAAATTTATTAATAACTCTTTATATGCGCAATTGCAATGTATGCACAAAAAGACTAAAATTCATACTTTTTGCACAACCTACACTCGAATGTAGCAACGTAAAAGGCCTTTTGAAGTATGGAAAGATTTGTTTGCTTATAAGCGGCGCGCGTGTACTGTGAGCCTGCTAATCTGGCTGTGCTTACCAAACAATTGTTACATCTTGAATATGGAATGACTGCAATATATAGAATTATGCCTTGAATTTTACCTTTAAGTTTGTCTGAATAGGACGTTAAACGGTGTATGCAAATTGGTTGAATTGTGAGCGTTAAAAGCCTTCATGTCGTTTGTTGTTTTCAGTAGAATCGAGAGCATTGAAACTACCCGTACGCAGTTCGAACGAAGAATATTGCGAGTGTAGACTATTTAAATCTCGGCGCCGATCGAAATGAATCTCCATATATGTTTACCTAACAAATGCTACAATTAAAAGTCGAATTTCGTCGACAGATGAATGAAGAGCACATATGTTGGCAGAGCAGAGAGCACATTTTTAAGACGCAACAGGTTAACACGGCGAATTGTAAACAATGTTGGCGTCATAAGCACAAATAATAATTTATTGTATTTTTCTTAACACAAAGTTGTAATCAAAATATTTTCTAACTACGTTGTTGTTTTTTGTAAATAAAATCAAACAAAGAGCATTCCTTAAGCAAACATTTTCATTTGTGTATTGGGTTGTTGTACTCGTACATTCCTTTACAAGCAATTTTGAGAAACTAACTCTGTCAAAAAATTTTTCGTTTCAGTGCACAACAGACGAGTTCCATTTGTACTGAACTTGAACAGCCCAACCAGTTGTCAGCACCACGTAATGGCCACAAGTGGCAGTTTTAATCTCTGCGAAATCGAGGGTGACCTCTTCAGTGCGCCGCAGTCGCATTCGCTGGCACATTGCGTGGGCGCCGACTTTGTTATGGGCGCCGGCATTGCGGTCAAGTTCAAGCAAATCTACGGCCAGGTGCCCGAACTGTTGTCACAGAAGGTTGACACCGGTGGCGTGGCAGTGTTGCAGGATGAGGACCGCTTCATCTACTATTTGGTGACGAAGCCATATAGCTGGGACAGTCCCACCTACGAGAGCCTGCGTTCTTCGCTAACTGCCATGCGCGAGCATATGGTGAGTCATGATAAGTTGTCAGGTTTGATTAATTGATTTAAGTGTTGGCGACTCAATGCATTTGCTTTGCAGCGCATCAATGATGTACACAAATTGGCCATACCGCGCATCGGGTGCGGCATCGACGGTCTCGAGTGGGACAAAGTGAGCGGCGAGTTGCAGCAGGTGTTTGCCGTGGAAGATGTCGAAATCACCGTGTACAATTTCGTGCCAAAATAATGGGAATTGACGCACTGTTGCTTGAATTATGATAAACATTTGTTTTTGTTTTGCTACAGAACTTTGCAAATGCTGTGCATTGCCTTAATTAATGATTAAATAAATATGATCTTGTATACATTTCTCTTTGGTTTTTATTTAACTGACATAGCATTAGTTGACTTGGGAGAAAAGCATTGTTGGCAGATAAATAAATAACTCATTAACTTTAATTAATTTAATATTCAAACATTTGTTTTGCTTTGGATGAGTATTTTCAGCTTAAATTCTAACCACCTAATTAGGTACAATCCTTGATTTTAGGTGGCTTTCGGTGTATAGTTGTAAACTACAATTTCAATTGAGTCTTCATCGAAAACTTCCTGCACAAGATCCTTCACCTTTGACCAAACTAAGCCATCCAGTCCACAGCCAATGCGTGGCATGGCCAGTTTCGTAACGGAATGTTTCAGCTGCAAAATACAGTTTCAATGTGAAACGAAACATGTAAATGATGGCCTATGGCAGCATAATAAAATTTCCAAACGAGTAATTACTCTAAGCAGCAAGGAGGACTTATCATATGAATTCTCATGGCGCTGAGAGAATTTTGCAACGACTGATAGGTTGGCTTGCCCCAACTGCTCTGTTTGGTAACCAAATAGTAAATGAAGCGCTCTTTGTCTTGCAGGATCGCTACGCCACCCGGCTGGATATTCTGTTGCTTCAACTTTGCAATTTGACCAAATTTGTCGCTACACGTTTTTATTAATTTCCAATGCTATTAATTGCACATAAATGTTGAATTTCACCTACCGAAACCTGACAGCAATGCCTTTACCCAGACGCATGTCAGCAGCCACACAGTGAGCCATCGAATAGGCGTCGTCCGCGGCAAATAAATCGCCACTGATTTCTTTAACCACACATGCAGGCATTGCAACGAGTTGAGCTCAAACTAACGCTTTTTATTAAAAAATTAAATTTGTAAAATTGCTAATGAAAATCGCGCGCAACTCATCCGCAAACACAGCTGGTTCAATCAGCATTTACAATAGTCGCATTTGATGACCATTCACAGTAGTGTATGTGAATTTTCTAATCTATAACTTATTGCCCACTCCCTAATGTTATTAAAGTAATTATCTGTTCAGTGTTTATATCTTATTATTCTTTCGAGGGAAATGCAAATTTTGAATTTGATTTGCTTCAAAATTTCAAAATTCAATAAAGCATTGAAACTGAAACTACTGGCAACTCCACGGGCTGTCGTCTTCGAAATCAGCTGTTTATTTGTTTTGATTTTATTTATTTTTTATTTTTCTTGCAAATTGGTTACGTGTGCCACTTCTATCTTCACAATCACGCAATTAAAAATAAAGCGAAATTATTCAAATTACGTTTAAGCTCGCCTCCGAAACAAAGCGCTTCCAACGCATGCACACATGGGCTTGCAATGAGTTTCCTGCTTGAATTGTTCCAGGTATTTGTAAGGAAAATGCTCGCACTGCTCTCGTTTAGCCAGAAAACTATTAGCAACTCGTTAAGTATCTATGTGAAAACGAACACTGGTCGCACTCTGACTGTCCACTTGGAACCACAATGGGATATAAAAAATGTGAAGGAGCTGGTGGCGCCACAGCTGGGCCTGCAGCCGGACGAAGTTAAAATAATATTCGCCGGCAAAGAACTGAGCGATGCCACTACTATCGAGGTGAGCACATTCTGTTCGGCAGTGTATATTATATATGTAAATTACCGATTGTTTTTAGGAATGCGATTTAGGTCAGCAAAGCATACTACACGCCATACGCCTGCGGCCGCAGCAGCAGCAGCGCCAGCGGCTACAGTCGACATTGGTGGAAGAAGACTCTGTATCCATAGGGGGTGTCGCACCAATATCGCTGACCACTGGGTCGCCTGAAGAGCCATCTAAACCGCTCTGTGAAACGCTGGTCGACCTGCAGCTGCTAAGCGAGGAACGTGTCAATATCACCGAAGAGGGTTCGTGTATATCCGTTGTCTTAGACTTGTCTATTTCAATTTGGTTAATTTATTAAATTCAAAACTCTCACAGACCGGGAACGCTCTAAGGCTCATTTCTTTGTGCACTGCTCACAGTGCAATAAACTGTGTAAAGGCAAGTTGCGCGTACGCTGCTCACTCTGCAAGGGTGGCGCCTTTACTGTACACCGTGATCCCGAGTGTTGGGATGATGTGCTGAAACCGCGACGTATTCGTGGCCACTGCGAAAGTCGTGAAGCTGCCTGCGTGGATAATGAGGCGGGTGACCCACCCTTTGCCGAGTTCTACTTCAAGTGCGGCGAGCATGTTTCGGGTGGCGAGAAGGACTTTGCAGCTCCTCTAAATTTAATAAAGATGAACATTAAAGATGTGCCATGCTTGGCCTGCACCGAAGCAAGGTTTGTTGTTGTTGTTGCCTGGTACGTAATATTTCAGGTTTGAACTTTTCCTTACAGCGAAGTGGTTTTGGTGTTCCCGTGTGCCTCAAAACACGTAACCTGCATCGATTGCTTCCAGCACTACTGTCGCTCGCGTCTGTTGGAGCGTCAGTTCATGCCCCATCCGGAAATCGGATATACGCTAGCCTGTCCGGCAGGTTGTGAAAGCTCGTTTATCGAGGAAATTCACCACTTTAAGCTGCTGTCGCGTGAGGAGTATGCAAGATATCAGCATTTTGCCACTGAGGAATATGTTCTGCAAGCTGGCGGTGTACTGTGTCCACAGCCAGGCTGTGGTATGGGACTGCTGGTGGAGCCAGAGTGCAGAAAAGTCACCTGTCAAAATGGTTGTGGCGTATGTTGGTCCCTGCGCATAGTTTGACTGCAGCGTGTAATTAATGTATAAATCAAATTTCAGTACGTTTTTTGTCGCAATTGCTTGCAAGGCTTTCACTTGGGTGAGTGTTTGCCCGACCATGCCAACACGAACACTACCGGTAGCTGTGAATATACCGTGGATCCAAATGTAACGTTTTTTACTCGAACAGTAATGTGCAAATACTTTAAAAAAGTTTTTGGTTTTGTGTAAATCTTTTACAGCGTGCAGCTGATGCGCGCTGGGACGAGGCCACCAACGTCACCATAAAAGTGTCGACAAAGCCGTGCCCCAAATGCCGCACGCCTACAGAACGCGATGGCGGCTGCATGCATATGGTGTGCACACGTGCTGGCTGCGGCTTGGAATGGTGCTGGATCTGCCAGACCGAGTGGACCAGAGATTGCATGGGTGCCCACTGGTTCGGATAGACACGGAGGCTGCATAACGGACGCAGTTTTACAAATTTCTTATGCTATTTATATTTTGTTAGAAAAGATTTTTGTGGCAATGATGTATGTAAATATGTATGTATGTATGTAACAAATTGAACCAACCGGCTGAAACTGACTTGACCAAATACTTGATAACTTTTCGAAAATAAAGTGAAAAGTGCGACAGTTTATGCTTAAAGTGTGTTTGATGAAATTGACAATGAACCGATTTGGTGCCGCCTCTTGACCCCCCAAAAGGACGCGTCAATAATTAACTCAACACCACGTTAACCGACAATTTCAATCAATATTGAATTGGGCGGCAATGAAAAGTTAATGGACTCTATATATGTGCGCTCAATATAGTGGAATATCGCGTAATTTGAAATGTGCGGTCAATGGGGCGTATACGTAATATTTTGGGTGCATGCCAGCGCCGTCACTCATACTCCAAACGACAGAAGGTGGGGTGATATTTCAAATATTGCGCCATATGTAAGCGACACAATCGTTGCACTTGTGTTAACTTAATGTTTTAAAACATTTGTATAAAATTTCAGCTTGCTTCTCGAATCCGGTCATCTTGTTCTGGGGAAATATGTACTGTACATTTTGTGTTAACTGAAAATATCGACTGAGTCTACACTCCCTTGGGTTTGCCTGAACTAATTTAGTGCCGCCACACACACTCACCACTCTCCTGGAGCGCGCACTCTCTTGCCTGCTCTCCAATACACCTCCGGCCATCTCACAAGCGCATTCGTGGGCTTCGTCAATGCTCCCTCCGACAATTTGCTTTCGGCTGCCGTTTGTCGCTCTCTGTTTTTGTTTTGATTTTATTTTGTACCTAAATTCGTAATCAATTTTGCCTCACTTCCGCTTAGTCTGCGAATGTTACGAAAATGCGCCCGAAAGCGTACGGACTAAACAATCCATATTTGGGCCCCTCTCGCGCTCATCGCTGCGAGAGCTCGAGTGCGAGCAAGCTTTCGCGTCGCTTCCCAATTTTTCATTCTTCTTTCACGCTATACCGCACTTGGCACCGCTGCTGCTGGGGTTCGACGCGTCCGTTGGTGCGCGCGCCGTATTCAAATCGGGTCACAGCGCTTCCTTTTTTGCGGCTGCAATTGGCGGCGACGTCGACTCTCGGTTGGGCATTTTTTCCACCCAGCCATCCAGCGCGACGCTGCATGCGGTCAACCCCAGCCAACGCCAGAATCGAGCACGAGCGCCAGCTCCGAGCCGCGCTCGTATACATGTACGTGGCCACATGCGCGTATTGGTCGGCTGCTTGGCTGGCTGCTTGTGCAGCCGTTGTCAGTGTTCGTCGCACTTTTGAATTCAACGGTCGCATTGCGCCTTTGCCGCCACGAGAAGCGCGGACAGAACGCACAATTTCCAACTGTTGTATTGGGATCTGGATAGCTGCGCGGAGTGGGGCATCGGTGTGGCATGTGCTGAAGTGGAGGACAGTTTGATCTTGCCGCCGCTGCTAATGCTTCCGCTTAAGCGTTCGCTGTGCTGCGCGTCTCCATGCTCGAAGCGGACTCTCAAGTGGGCACAAGTGCGGAGTGTGCAACTATTCAAATTTAACGGTTTTTTGTTTGGCTGCCGCTAGACAATATGTTGGTGGTGACGGCTCTTGCAAGATGTGCGACGGTATAAGAGTGAATTTTGTGCTGTGAAAACGCGAATTAATACACAATGCAATGAAAGTTGTGCTAAATTTTATGGCAAAAATCGAAAAACATAGTACAAGTAAAAGTGATTCTAATCAATCGAATGTAGTATGAGGTAAATATAAAAATGACGATGAGTAATGTTCAATTGAAAATATATTTTGGTCAATATTGATTATTGGCTTTGAACGTAGAAAGGCGTTGTTTGAAAAATCTGCTTCGGCATACCTAAAAAAATTAGTTTTTGGATTAAAAAAAAGGATTTGCAATAAATTTAAAATGGTGGTGCTTCAGTTTTTTTCAGTTTATTTTTGTATAGGAATCCATATAGTGTGTTGATACATATGTCGGTTTTTTCCAAAAGAAGTATGAGAAAATATTTCGAATAATTGGCTACAAATTGTGAAAAATTTTATTTTAAAATGACAGCTTTTTATTATAACTACTATTTTCTACGGAATCCTTCGTGAATATTAACATATTTTGAATTAAAAAGAGAAAACATATCACTTTCAGTAATTGCAGAACAATTATAATTAAAGAACCTGAAGCATAACTGGAAAAACATTCCGATTTTTTTATTTAACTCTTCAATTCCCAGTGTCACCTGTAGGTGACCCCCCCGTTAAAAGAATGAGGGTAGTTTAAAAATTTTTAATGTATTTTTTTTGTCTTATTCAAACGTATCTAAGCTATTTTATTAAAAAAAAAATTTTCTTTTTCACTATTTTGGGCATGGGAATTGAAGAGTTAAGTAAGCATTTTTCATTTTTTTTTATAAGACGCATCTTTAATCTCACCGCCTTACTTTATAAAATAAAATCCTTTCCCTATTTGATAGTTGCTGAGTTTGGATTCGGGTCCATGATTCTCTGATTTGCTTTCAAACGCACAAATAATTAAAAAACTAATTATTATGAATGCTACGCCCTGTAAGCTCTTACAGTCAGCGTCAAAAGCGCGCGCGTACATACAAACGCACGTTTCCAAATGCAGCAACAACTCTGAAGCCCAAGCACGACGCTCTGCGCATCGCAACTATATCAAAATCATGCACATCATGATGAAATAGCAACAACACAGCAAGCCAACAAAAAATATGAAACAAGACGCAACTCTGCGCAGCCAACAAGAAGTTTCTGATTATTTCCTTTTCATATTTTTCTCCGCCATATAGATGCCGACCGTTTGTTGCTTGCTTTAAATTTTTTTTTGTTTTTTACTTTCGCGTTGTTGTTTTTTTGCGCTCTCGCACTCGGTGTTTTATTGATTTATTCGATGTTGTTGTTGCTGCTGTCGCGCAAAATGTCCCAAAACAGAATGCGAATACACAGCGACACACGCGCACACACTCATACAGGGTGCACGGTGAGCGTCGCTTCTGTCGCAGGCGCCGCATTATCCTGTCGCTTTTCACGGCGCATTCCTTGCCAACATACCGTTAAATAGCCGCGGCGGCGGCATGCATGAGCCGCTACATATTTCACTGCCACCCAGCGACGAGGACGGCACTTCCCTGCCCGTTTCCTGTTGCCGCCGTTTGCGGTACATCTTCTGGCTGTGGTGGCTGTCGCGGAGGGCGGCAATGGTCTTTCTACCTTCCCCTTTTCGACTGAGTTTCGTTGTCGTGCGTTGTTGCGGTCAACGTCGCTAGGTCCCAGTACGTTCTGTTTAAGAGGTAACCAAAGCTTCGCAATTCACTCTTTCGATGCTCATTGTCGCTCTTTATTTTCGCGCGCTTTCTTAGTGTCTCTCTCTTTATGTCTTTCTTTGTCAACATTTGCCTCTGCTTTGGTCTGCTCACTGTCGACCACTTCCGTTTGCAGTTTTGTTGGGTTTTGTGTTTTGCTAAGATTTTCGTGGCCGTTTGCCTGCAGCGCATTGTTGTGTAAATATCTCCACGAATGTGTGAGTGTGTGTGTGGGTGTGGGTACGCCACCCACAACACCACTGCCCATTCCGCTGGCCGTCGAATGCTTCTATTAATTATATGCTCCGTGAAGATGCTGCTTGCTGATGTTTTTCTTATTTGTTGCTATTGTTATTGTTGTTCCGTTTGAGTTGGGGCTAACTTTGCCGCGATTGGCTTTTCCTTGTGCGTCGCTTTCGGCTCCTACAAGCGCACGCTGGCCATTTCTGCTGAAACTACAGGAAATAATAATTGCTGTGCTTGTTCCCTGTGCTTCTTTTGTCAGCGCAATGAAGTAATTAATGAAGAATGCGCTGGAATATGTACGGTTTCTCGTCATGCATTTTAGTGGACAGCTGAAAAATCAATATTTCCCATGCAACCTACGAACTACAATAAGGAACAGTTTTTTCAACTGGTATATCGAATTTGTAAATTATGGATATAGTTGGTGTATTTTGTGAAACACTCAAAAGTGCTTCGTATTTTGTATTCTTGATCTTTGCATTTCAGTCCAACAGTTGTAGTGGATACCAGATCACAAAGAGTTAGCAAGCGCATGGCTTTAGCAATTCTTCTGGTTGTCTCGATCAAATACCTACATATGTAACCACGCCTAGTTTCGGGCCCTTATCCGAAACGAACAGAGCCTTCAAAACTTTGGTTAATCACCCAGTCCGTTCAGAAAATTGTTGCCAATAAAAACCAAAAACTCGCCTTCACTACATTCACTCCGCATTCACTTCACTGGCCTTGTCAGCGGAGCCATTCGCAGCCTCTCCACAGCTCAAGTGATGCGGTTCATTTGCGGCTCATTACTGGCTCAGAGCGATGCGCGTTGCCTGCACGCCTACACGCGATTGCTGTTGCTGTTGGGGTAAATATTTTGCATGCGAGCAATAAGCGTCTCGCAACACATGTTTGTATACTAGTTAGTATGTGTGTATGTGTGACTGTGTGTGTGTGTGTGCGCATGCCAGTGGGTGCACGCACTCTCCGTCCGAGTGCAAGGTAAACAATATTTGAATTATTTCCGGTGTGGGGTCGATGATTGTGCGGTGGCTGTCGTTGCCGCTCCTTTCGCCAGCATTCGCTTCCACGTTGCTATATTAGCAGTCGTCGTCGCAGTCGCATCTTAAAGTGGTCGCCAGTTCAATTTTGCATATCTAAGCAGCGAGCAGCATATGTACTATACATGAATATGTAATGAAAATGCTGTTGACTTTAATGTGGCAGCTGCTGTCGCGAGTCCTTCAAGTGAGTGCAAATGGCAGCGTTGAAGTGATTTGTCGCATGTCATAAATTTGCATGTTCAATGCACTGATTGCGACGACTCGATTTTGAAGTAGTTTTTAATTCGATTGGCACCAAACCCGCTTAACCCTTTCGGTAAAGCTTTTTACTGGGGAAAGTTAAAATTTAAAATTTTACGTTTTAGGCTTCTATGTGGTTATGTTAGCAACATTCCATAAGAAATTTTAAATTTGTATACTCGGACCCTGTATTTTGGAGTGTTTTTCTATGAGAGCAACCACATCGTTGTGGCTGTAATAATTACATAAACATACAACTTTTTATGCATAACGAAAATTTGAATATTTCTTCATATACTTCAGCAAAAAATTTTTTAAAAAAAGTATCTAAATTGAAAGAAAACGTCAAATTAAAAAAGTTATCTAATTTTGTCTGCTTCTTCGTCCTTCACTATCTCAAGATAATACCATTAAAAAAACGTGTATACTTCTCTTCTCTCAACTTAATTATTCAGTTTATTAACCCATTAAAACCTGACCCCAGAAAGGCTTGTGCGATTTCCATAAAATTTTACACAATCTTATTAATTGACCTAATCAAGAAAAAAAATCAAGCAAAAAATGCATACCATGTTTTTTTTGTCACGTTTTTCGCAAACATTACACAAATAAACAAAATCAAACATTTGCGGAAAATAAAATGCACCAATAAAATATTAGCTGCTTGGATTTTGACATTTTCACGCGTTGCGTTGTATGAAAATTGGTAGTGTTTAGGCCCAAGTTGTGTGTTGCATTCGCGCAACACAAAACTTAAAGCATATTTTTTGTTTAAAAAATAAAAAAAAAAATTTTTCAAAACTTATTTTTAAATAGTTTAGCATTGCAAAATGCAGCCCACTAAAGGATTTTGATAGGTTTGAAGAATAAGTATTTTTGATTGAATTTCGAAAATTCCCCAAAAAAGACCTTTGACTTTGGATCGAAAAAAACGTATGAATATTTAAATAATTTTGAAATTTGAGTATGGCAGAATCTAAAACGATCAATTCTAATCCAATTCTACCCATTTTCAAGTCTTATGTCTTTATGAATTACTTAATATAGCGAAATTCCCAAACGTTGCGCAAACGCAACGCTCAGGGCTTAATGGGTTAATTTCGTATTTTTCCTAAAACTTCAAACTATTCTAAGGAACAACAAAAATATAGTATCCACAAGTTTTTTTTACCTAAAACAGGCACTGAAAAGAGACTATGCCATATGGCATAGAATAACCGAAAGGGTTAACAACACACTTCGACAGTCATTTGAAAACTGTTGCTTGCAATTTGTTAAGCAACTTTCCTGCCAAAGACATTTTCCTCACCATTTCAATCACAATGCTCGTAGCCACACACTTCCGCCAAGTTTTCGCTTTGAACGAAAGTGGCCTGAAATTGGCTTGATCACATGCCGAGTTTTGTCGAGAAGTTGCCAAGAAATTTAGTATATGGGAAAAGTTTTCCATGTAAGCGTGACCAGCAATTGTGGTCAATTTAAATGAAAATGGCAGAACAACATTGCGACACACGCTTTAATGTTAGTGACATGGAGCATGTGACATGAAAGTGCTTCAAATCAAATCAGGCTGCCCTGTCGGCGCGTGCGCGGACCCAACTCCATGCGGAAATGCCTAAGTAAACATTTGCCAAAAGCGGCCGTTAGCCGTCAAACTGCCGGCAATTGAAAAATCAACTCAATTTGTTAATTCTACAAAGTTAATTGAAATCAGTACCAAACGACGGCAAGTTCATGCGAGCGTCGATTGCACGTAGCCAGGGAGGGCAATGAACGGATGTTTTGGGCGCTCGAGGCGCAGATGGGGCAGCGGAAATGAATGATGCGAGCAACTGCGAAGATGCAAATGTGTTATTGAACAGTTTACAGTTCGAAGTTGTTACAAAATTGATGAAAAATACTTTATAAAACTATCATCAATACACAAAGGCATCTGCTTGTGTTGGGACTGTTGAGCGATGTCACACCGATACTTTTCGCTATATTGCACAGTGATGCGGAAAAAAATTAGAAGGAGTAATCTGTACTCAATAAAATTTTGTATACTAGTTAATCATGGTCTGCTGAATTGAAATCTCCATTTAGGTTTTCTTAAAATTTTGTAGTTTGGCAATGCCTGAGACTTGAATTTGTAATTTTCGTCATTTTTGGTTAGCTATAGCACCAAGTCTGTTGGCTAAATTTTTAGGATTTTACATTTAATCGGTATCGTGAACAGTGATAATTGCAAAGAGTAACATATATTGTGTTAGGACCCTTTAGTTTTGCAATAAAAACGGTAATAATAGATGTATGTTTTGATTTTTTGAAGTTTTCTCAATTTTTCATGCTGATTGCATACTTTTAGGGATGAAAAAAAGAAATTTGGTCGAAAAATAGGTGTTTAGACCAATTTTCAAATAGAATTATTTTCTGAGATCGGAAGATATCGGAGGATATAATTACATTATCCGACAAAGAAAGAATGCTTCTTAAAATGAAAAAAAAATCCAGGAACATACTTTCACATAATTTTTAGATATTTTCTTCTAAGTTTTGCCAATTTTCAGATTTTTAATTTACATAGAATAATATTGTAAATTAAAAGTGAAGTAAAAGCCTAAGCCTAATTTAATGAGAAATCATTAAAAGCGAAAATGGCCACATCATTTCTTAATCTATATTGAAAGTTTTAGCAACTTCTTGGTAACAATGTATTTTTACAATTTTTTTTACTCAATAGACTAAAAAACAGAAAATATGTGTTCAATTTTTTGTGTATGTGCATAATTAAATAATGAAATTAATAAACTAAATAATTTTTTGCATAGATTTTTTTGGATCTTCTTAGTTGGAGTTTTACCTTTCAAATGATAAGAAAATCATTAAATTCTGAGACTATAATTTTTTTAATTTTGTCTATGGAAATTTATCATTGTAGAGAAATGAAAATAATATTACGATGGCCTTTGTGAGATGGAAGATAGCAACAAATTATTTAATTTTTACATTTGAACTTATAAAAATAAGTTTGACAATTAAGGTATCATGGCTTGTTAGAAAGGGGAATTTTTAATGATTTACAAAATTATTTATTTTGCAGCTCCTTTATTATAAATCTTTTTGAAAATTTGTTTACAATATATTGAAGGTTTAAGGAACACAAAAATTTTTTTGTTTTTTTAGCATATTGCCTCGGAGAGACAATGGAGTTGAAGTCGCGTAGAAAAAAAACACATCCTCCATTGCGGATACTTAATCTCCGAATCGTCTAATGTGAAGCAAAAAAACAAACAAGATTCACAATTATTAAGCTTTCGGACACAGAATTCACCAGAAAAATAAAAAAACGCTAAAAATAAAAGGATAGGAGCTTTTTAAAAAAAAAGTGTCAAAAATTTACTGCGTTTTTCACCTTTTTTCCCAGAAAAAGTACTTTAAATTAAAAATGTTTCTTCAATATTGTGGTGGATTCTTGTCAAAAATAAGTTAATAAAAAGAACTAACAAAATTTTCCAAAATCGGTCGAGCCAATCCACTTTTTTTGTGTTCCTTAAACCTTCAATATATTGTAAACAAATTTTCAAAAAGATTGATAATAAAGGAGCTGGAAAATAAATAATTTTGTAAATCATTAAAAATTCCCCTTTCTAACGTGCCATGATACCTAAAGGAAAAATTTGAAAAAAGAACCAAGGGAAATTGTTCTCTCATAATAGAAAAACTACGACCGAAAGCGACACGAAGCAAAGTAAGAGGAAATTTGAATGACTCTTCATTTCCGAGGTCAAACATGAGACATTTTCGAAATTTAATACTTTTTTAAATAAGAAGAAAAATTGCATGTATAGTTGGTATCTTGCATCTTCCATTTATTACATAGCACAGGTTGTTAGCTGCTCTACTCACGAAACTTAGGAATCAATCTAATAATAACAATTTCATAAAATCACTCAAACAATCGAACATCTATAACGAACAATGCAGACTCTACATCGGAAGAATTCTATCCTACTTCCATCTACATCCAATATACATTCATTCTTTGCTTTAGAGAAAGCAGAGTTTCATGATTTTGCTATAGTTTTCTGTTTTCAGTAAACAGGTAGAATATAAGCTGACACTATTTACAAAAGATTACAGACGTTTGCAGCATTCCAGACATCAGCCACTAACTCCTCGAAAAACATTTCCATATTTATTTGCATACACTCCAAATCCTACAAGACACGAAGGCTAATAAAAAGTGCTTAATCCTGCGGCTACTTAAAATTTTTTTCCCATTTTCTTCTTTGCAGCGATGTGCTGTGTAAAGGCGACACGACTTATTTCGATGCAAAATAAAGCACAGCTAAGCTGCAACTTTCAATGCGAGGAGACAGCGTGATTTCCACGACCGGAACCAAAACACACACACAAAGCGACTAAAGGAGTGGAGGTGTTAGGGCGACATACATAGCTGGGCAACCGTTTCAATGTGCGCGCGTAAGCGGGCGCAGCACAAGTGACAGCAGTGCAAGCAAGTCTGTAAGACAAGTGGAGACCACAGCCGCCTGGACAACGCCGCACTGAAGCATTCAAGCATAAAGCGACGAACGGTCAGTGCTAAATGCGATAGAATAAAAGCGACTGAAGCGAAAGTTGTAAAGAGAGCCAAGAAAGAAACAACATCGCCATAAGGCAAAAAGCGACAGAGCGCCAAGACGCCGAGGGACACAGAAACTGGCTCCTGAAGTGGCGTGTGAATGTCATTTTTCGCACAATTGAGTGACATCGCAACGGGCTGACCGACGGTCCGATGGGCCGTTGGACGGGTGGGCATCTAAGGCAGAACAAGAAGCAGACGAGAGTACACCGAAAAGGATTCACGGCGCGTTTTAACGCGCGCACAGAGCGAAGCCAGCTCGCTTAACAAAAATCGATACAACAAACATAAAAAAAGCCAACGAAGCAAACAGAAGAAAAAAGGAAACTTGTGAACCGTAAGCGGCGGACAGACAGTAGTAGTAGAAGAAGAAGACGTACGTTGCTCGACCGACACTGAGCAAGTTTGTACACACATAGGCAACAATATGCTGCGGCGCAAGTGGGTGTGGTGCGCACGAGGCTGCCGCCACTGAGCCAGCAGCAGACCAGACCAACGCCGCAAAAGCACAGCAGCACTTCGTGTTGGCGACATAGCAACGCGGCGCACCGTCGTCGGTACTGCGTGAGTGCGTGCGTATCCTGTGCCGGTTTGTTCTTGTCACATGTGTGACGGCCAGTGTTCGACGGAGCTTAACAACCCCCTACCGCCACATCACTCCACATCGAATATCGACAACACTCAATCAACAAAAAAAAAAGGACAAACCCAGCAACAGCCACAGCTCAGCGTGATTATGTCGGACCGACTTCCTTCCGCTGCGGAAATCAGTATTGGCACTTACTACGAGCAACAGCAACAGCAACAGCATCAACAACAACAACAACAGCGCCCCTCAGCAATGGCTTCCGCAATGGCCAAATCAACGATGCACTTCCCGTCGGCGTTGCAGCAGCGTTTGCATGATTATCAGTCGCCATCGAATGGTTTTGCGGCTCCCCGCTACCATTCCGCTGCCATCGCTGCCACCGCTGCCGCCGCAGGCAATTATGGGCCGGCATTCAGCCCATATGGCTCACTGCATTACGGCGGTGCTGGTGGTGGAGGTGGAGGTGTTGGTAGTCCCGCCTATGGTCACTCATATGCTGACCAACACCAACACCAACACCAACACCAGCAGCAACAACCACATCCGCATTACGACAGCATCTATAATGGGCGACTAATTGGTGGCGGCGCAATGAGCGGTTTCTATGGTGGCCGGGACCGTTATTTTCCATATCCGCCGCATCATGCACAACCACAGCAACAACATCGCCATACGATGCGCGGCATGTTCACGCCGGCGGGTCAACAGCTGGTGCCATCAAGTGTGCTGCATTATCCGCCACGCGGCGCTGCCTACCAGCCACCGCCACCGCCGACGCCGTCGACGTCGACGCCGACGCAACAGCAACCACACACGCACTTTACGCCACACCAATACCAGCAGCAATCGCACTTACAACCACAACAACAGCAGCAACGGACCTCCGATAGCAGCTTGTATGCGCGTAATGAACCGCAACTGCCGCAGCCGCAACAATTGCTGCAGCTCTACCCGCAACGCTCGCCTTATTTGCAAATGCATCTGAATGGCGCGCGGCAACCGTCGCCAACGCCAACGCCGTCGTTGTCGCCAGCAACGGCGCCACCGATACCATCTCCCTCGCTGTCGCACAACGTCCGACCGGCTATAGTCGGTAATTATAATCCGTACCAGCCGCCGCACCAACAACAACAACCTGCAGCATCATCCAGCGAAGTGAGCAGCCAGCAGTCGGCGTTGCATGAGGCAATTAGTGCGACACATCACCAAAGACAACAGCAACAACAAGCACAAGACCAACAACAACAACAACAACAACAACTGGGGCAAATGTATACCGAAAATCGTTGCAACGCTTCCTCTTCCGATTTGCCAAACACTTCCGAACAATCATTTACGAATGCTGACTGCAAAGACGAGGCGCTGTTCACCCCCTCCGCCACCGCTTCATGCCCGACTGTCATCATGCCCAACCACCACAGCGCCAGTACAGTCAGTTCGCCTACAAATTCAACAGCGCCGGCGCTCGGCGATTGCCTAACCACATCGCCGCCACTGATCAGCGCCACGGGCACGGATAGCGGCATCAGCAGCTGCAGCACGCGAGCGCGCAGTGACAGCACGCAAAGCACGCCGGTCTACAGTGGCGAGTATCCGAACTCGGTGGGCTCCTCTTCCGGTGTGTCCTATCACTGCGCCGATGTCAAGGACTTCGAGGAGATGAGCAAGGAAAAGGAGGAGCCCTCAGTAGGCGAGAATAATGCGATGGCGCAGGGCGAGGTGGGGGGCCACGCTGAGAGCTGTGGCACGGAAGTGAAGCAAGAAATTTTCGACAATGAGGATTTGGTGAAAATGAAAACGGAATGCGAAGACAAAAACGAAGATGTTGCGAGTGCGGCAGACGCGCGTTCACATCAAACGGAATCCAACGGTGAGTACAAAACATGGAGTTAATTCCTGGCGGAAAATACCCTTAATTGAGCTTCAGACATGATGAATTGCTTAACCCTAATTTCCAGAAGTGAGCCTCACAGTCTCTCTAAAGATTTCAAATGGTGATAAATCCAAAAGATTTCCGATTCCATTATTTTATGTAATCCTCTAATGGAAGGTTAGAATTATAATGCATTTATAAATTTAGCATTTTAGATAGTTTTTGTACTTTTTAAATAAATGTTTTCAGTAATTTAGCTCATACCTATAAACCTGACAGTCTCACTTCTGGGTTTACGTTACTTTTAAAATTCTGGGAATTAATGTTAAAAGTAGTGTCCGACCGAATATTCGGTTTCGGCCCAAATAAGTGGTTTCGGTTTCAGTTTCGGCCAAAAAATGGCCGAATAGCCGAAACCGAAACTTTCTAGAATATTTTTTACATTTTATTGTGTAGCAGATATACTAGTAGTATAGTAAAAGGTATAGTAGTATAGTAGTATAGTAAAAGGAGGAGTAATTTAGATGCCAGCAATGTAAATAAACTTCTTTTTTTAGCATATAATATTAAATTATTTAATTTTGAATATTATCGAGTAAGGTACGAAAGGGTGATTTCTTCTTGTTTACGTTTTTAAAAAATGAATAAATTGTTTTTATTAATAAGTAGGTATTTATTTATTTATGCTATGTTTGTTTGTTTGTTCTTTATTTACTTAATGTAAAATTCATTTGTTGAAAAAAGTGCTTGATATGGTGATTTTTATTTCAACTAGAAAGTTTCGGTTTCGGTTTCGGTTTCGGCCCAAAAAAGTGGTTTCGGTCGGACACTAGTTAAAAGCCATTCGGCTCTGAATACTCGTACAACAATAAGTAATTAGTTACACATTGGATGTTATTTTCGGGCTATGCACAATTTTCATAAATCTAAAATCAGTTGATTGGCCAGAAGCAGAGCTAACTGAACTCCCATTGCTTTGTTATCCAACTGCTTTCATCCTGCATTCGCTTCCTGCGCACCTTTTGACCATGTCTGGCTAGACTGCTGCACAGTTAACAAGTCGTCTACCGGCCGCGCTACGAGGACAGCGAAGCTGCTAAGCAGGATAACGCGACCAGCACACGTACAGCTGCGCATGAAACGCCGAATAATTGAATTGACATTTCCAAGTTCAGGTTAATTCGCCATTACATGGCGAATGATGCTGTTGGCAGCTCCGGAGGCGCCGCGATGTCAGTGAACGTTGCGCAATCGTCAGCGTGGCGCCGGCTCAGTGGCGCTTCAGGCGCTGTACCTGCGATGAAATCGAAAGCATGCTGGAATTTGGCTTGGAAATTTATTTGTAGTTGTCGGCCCGAAAGTGGCAGAGCGCAATATGACGTTTGTCGTTGTGTTTGGTGTTGGTGGCGAGGCGGCGGAAAATATATTCAACTCACCTTCAGGTGTACACAGTTGTCAGGTAAAGCCACAATTCAAATTGTTGCAGCTGCTTTGTGCAATATGGCGGTTTGAGAGGGCTGAATGAGATTGTCGGGAGGCCTGTCGGTCGGTTTGTCGGTTAATGTTGTGGTTAAATGTCATTTGCTTAATTAACGTGAACATGCCCGATGCAATAAATGTTGAAATTAATCAGGCGTTAAATTTGACGTATTTGCAGCGAAAACAAATGGCAAAAAAAATGCAGCAATGACAACAGTTGCAACAGCAGCAATAAAATAAAATGCCTACATAAATATTAATAATTGCGGTTGAATTTTTTCTTGTTTGTTACATTTGCATTTTAGTGAAATGCGGTAAGAGCAACGAGATTGGCAAATCTATTAGTGAGGCGCGAATGGCATCAATTAAAATGGATAATTTTTTAATTAATTGACTTTTTGAGCAAATGCACAAAAATGTGCCGGTGCAAAAGAAAAACAATTTAAATTAATTTTGTCAGCTGCAGCGGCTGCAATGTGCAGCAGGCTGAGTGAGCAGTGAGTGATTTGAGTTGGCGGAATTCACGCATTAAAATTTGTTTTCAAGTTTTAGTGTAGACAATTTTGTCATTTATTTATGTAGATTTTCAAAGATTTCATCTTTTCAATAATAAACTACTAATAGAGAGTTTCCCTTGGGCATTCTAGTGTTAATATTATGTCGTTTCTCCTTTCTTTTTTAGCTCATCATAAATATTTGTTAGCGCATAAATACCTATATTAAAATGTTTGCTATCTTGAGACTTTTATGTTTAAATTTTAATGATTACCGAAATGGTCTAAAACGGCTAATAGTAAATTATAACACCGTGCGACAAAAAATAAAAAAAATTTTCACACCGGAAAAAATCCATATGGGTGTGAAACTAGAGACCAAACATTGTAATACTGCGTACTCAGTTTTTCATTTCTACATCCTTTATCTTTTAAAAGGACTTCAAAATTTTGAAAAATATATATAAAAAATACTTAACCTAGATAGAATATGGCGATATGTACATCAAATGAAAGAGGAAAGGCTCAAGAACTTAAATAAAATAGAATTTTTATCTATTTCTAAGAAAAGGATATGAAAAAGGTAATTTGAAGATTTTAATTTTTTATATTCTTCAAAATTTAAATAGAATATTCTTGAAAAGTAACTATGTTAAAACCCAAAATGTCCTTGATCACGCGTCAAAATTTCATTACTCTAAATTGGTTCGAAAGTTATTGAAAAAAAAACAGAAGCTGCAATTGAGTATCAGTATTTTAAATAATAAAAATATACAAAATCATTGAAGCGAGAATAATGAAATTTTGACACATGATCAAGCTGATTAGCTCATATTTTGATATGAAACAATTTTCTTTTCGTAATTTTAAAATTGAAGATCAGCTTGGAGATTTTATTTTGCTGACTGTCTTAAATTTCAAACTTTATCAAATATCTGACAGCATTTAATTTAAAGATTTGCATATAAATTTAAACACATAATAAAGGAATGGAAAAGCTACAAAAGCAGAACTGGAAAGCCAAATACATAAATGTTTTTGCAAATCCATATCGCACACCCATTTCAAAAGTGACACAACTCAAAATTTTTAATTTTCGGGTTTATGTGTTAATGCTTTGCACAATGCATCTATCTACCAATAAGCAAAAGCTCAGTATATTTTGTTGTTGTTAACTGTTGCCAAAATACAGTTAGGTCTCTCTTCATGTCGAGAAGTTTGATGCTATTTGATCGCTGCAGCTCAATGCAAAAAGGCCTAATTCAAATTGTGACACTTTTGACGAAATACATTTTTGTTAAGTTAAAGTTAATTTTAAGTAAAGTTGTGACAATTTTAGTATATATTTTCAAATAAAAAAATTAATTTCGAATTTTCAAAATTTTTCTTTCAACTTTTTAACTGTCATTTATAATTATTAAATTCAGCAAAAGTGACAACTTAAAATAATTCGGTAACTATTGACTTAAAATATCATCAAAACAGTAACAACACAAAATTTTGGATTTTCTATTGTAAAATAAAAAAATCGTTGTAATTTATACTAAAGCATAATCTGTAGGGATTTTCTACTAAACGGTCAATACCTTATTTTAAGGAAATGTTTAATAATTAATAATAATAATTGACTGGCACGACAGCCCGCTTACGCGAGACTAAGGCCTAGCTTCCCGCAACTACCCGTGTTGTGCGTGTGAATTTGTACACGGGTTGAAGGGACCTACAGTTTTATGCCGGTTCCGAACGGCAGGTTGGGAGCTTTTTCATAAGCAATTTTTACTCTCAGAGGTTTGCCATTTCCAGCTGAGAGGACAGCCACCGAAAGAGAAAACGAGTTTTCCCGTTATTTTTTTTTTTTTTTTAGGTGTTATTACAGGCAGTATTTGAACCTGAGGTTGCTGCCTGCGACTCGCGGTCCAACGCACTAACCAACTGAGCCACGGCGGCTGCCAGGAAATGTTTATTCAGCTCAAAAATAGTTTTTTGCGTTTCCTGGAAATTAAAAAGTTTGAGTTGTGCCACTTTTGTAGTGGGTGTGCGATATTTTGTAATCCACATCGACATCAGGAAGTTTAGTGCATGAAAGTCGCTCACTAACAAAGTTAGGGCTTTGATGATTCCTCCTCTTAAAAAAAACAAAACATAGAATCAAATATAAGCATAGGCGGACAGCGGCGCGACACTTGCGCGTACACACGTCTAATGTCATCACATCACGTCATGTAAATGAACTTTAGGCGCATAGCGACCTGCCCAACTCATCATGCAGAACCGCACACACACACACACACGCGCGCACTTATACATAAATGTGTTTGCATGGAACCGCAACAGCCCATGCAGCAGATATGTCGCATCTGTGCTGCGGAGCCACTGGCCCACACGCCCTGCCACCGCGCTTACATATGTGCAACAAAAATCAATGACCGTATTAGGAGGTGGGGGGGCAAATGTATGGAATATGGAAAAATTTGAAAGCAGCGAAAAAACTGCACTTTGGTATACTAATTATAATTCACACACAAGCACAACACACAGAAAGCTGCAGCAACAGCGACAGCGACCGTTGCACGTATGCACATTCACTCACACATCACAACGTAGTAAACACACACTTCAATACAACAACAGCAACATGGACAGAAAGCGCAATTGACACCAGCGCACCGTCTAACAGTCAAACAGCCAACCGTGCCCAACCGCCCGCTGGCCCATCCAATCGTGCCGCTGACATCTTGCCAACCCACACCGCTCCACACCGGACCACGCATAGCTTATTACCCAAAAGGAATCGCAACCGCTTTCGCCGCGCTGTTGACGATTTTGACGTGAAGGTGGCAAGTGACATAAGACTCAAGCAAATAGTCGACAAATGCGAATGCGAAACCCATGAACACACACACATCCATGTTAACAGCGGCAGCCACGTTGTGCTGGGAAAAAGAAAGGCGCACAAGTTTTGAAATTTCATTCGCTCAACGCGAGCCGCACAGTGCCCCGATGGCGCTCAGCCACCACCCAACCAGTCGTCCTCGCCTACCACCACCTGCCCTCGCAGACGCCGACTGCGAAGAGTTAATCAATATTTGCAGAAAGTAACGCTCGCTTGCTCGCCCAGCAAGTGACCAAAAGCATTGCGCACTTTTAGGCGTATAAAGTGTCTTGCCTTGCAGTGGCCCGCCACACCGCCGTTGCCAGTTACCAGTTGCCGTACAAAGCGAACTTTTTGCCGCGGCTTCACTGGCTGCAGATTCACATGTTCGCATGTGGAATCTAGGCGCTGCAGCACCCTGTTCGGGCACCATGAAATACCTTAACCCTTAAACATGCATATGGGCACTTTGTATGTATGTACTAACTACACATATGTGCGAGTGGGAGCGTGCGGCCAGTGCGAATGCGAAATGCATTTCGGCTCCTGTTCCACACTTGACAACCTTTCAATGTGAATCGAAGCTTTTTCGAATGCGCTCTTACTTTGCAGGTCCCGCGCTCTTTAGGGCAATTTTTGCGCTCTTCTTTCTTGGCCCATCAGTTGGCAATGGCGCTCACGCACGCCGTGCTGTTTCATCAAATGCGAGTTGAATGTCTTAATAATGTCGGAACGAAGAAGGAGGCAGGAGCCGAGTGGCAAATATGTGGGCGGACGATCAACAAGTTGCGCGCTCTCTGTTCAGGCGTTCTTCTTGCCCGCGTGGCGCAGGGGGTTTGTTGAGAGACGGGTGCGCTGCCCCGCTTCGGTAACTTGGCGTCTAACCTCTGCGCGCTTCCACTCCGGCGCGCACTGTACTCATGCAAATTGTCGCCGACTTGATTTTTGCTTGTCAAACGCAAAAATATGTTGTGCCTGTGCCACACACGTTTCACAGGCACTCACACACTGACACTATGCCTGGTCTGACACTGGTATTGATACTCGTGCTGCTGCTGCTTCCTGTCCTGTCAACCTGTGTATGCTCGTTTTAAAAGACTTGGCTGCCTTTTCATTTTTAACCCTTGATTTCATCACATGACAAGCTGCTAGAAACATTCAAATCCTAACATAAAATGCTGCACAGCGTAAAAATTCCGCTCTTTGACGGTTGGGTAGTAGGTGGGACAAAAACAAAGCGAAACATCAATAAGTGTATTCGTGTCTATTTGGTAGCAGTGGCGTCGTCGACGCAGGGCATCACTTCAGTGGAAATTTGGATTAAAATAAATATGTATTTCATAGAAATTTGACTACAAATAAGCACACAACATGTGTTGATGAATTTGTTTCGTTAGACGTTGAACTAATGAAATCTGCTTTGATTTTTCAGCTATTAAAAATGTAGACAATGTCATCGACACTGCATCAAGCAAGCAGCAACCGATTAAAGATGACGACCAAACGCCCAATTGTACAGCAAATCAGCTTCCAAAGGCTCCGCGCCCAACGCACAACAACTCGCAAGTGGATGCACCGCGCACGGAATCTCCAAACACAACGCCAACAGAGGCTGGCAACACTTCCGTTTCCGCTTCCGGCGCATCGATGGTGAGTTAATAAGCACAAGTTCACACACAGCAACAGTAAGTTCTATTAACTGTTGTATTTAAAACAAAGAAATCACGAACAAGAGTGAAGTACGGTACAGATTTTGTTACATTGCTATGTAGTAGTGTCCGACCGAATATTCGGTTTCAGTTTCGGCCAAAAAATGCCCGAATCGCCGAAACCGAAACTTTCTAGAATATTTTTTACATTTTATTGTGTAGCAGATATATAGTGAAAGGAGGAGTAATTTAGATGCCAGCATTGTAAATAAACTTCTTGTTTTAGCATATAATATTTAATTATTTAATTTTGAATATGAGCGAGTAAGGTACGAAAGGGTGATTTTTTCATGTTTATGTTTTTAAAAAATGAATAGGTAAATTGTTTTTATTAATAAGTATTTATTTATATATGTTATGTTTGTTCTTTATTTACTTACTGTAAAAATCGTTTGTTGATAAAAAAATTCTTGATATGGTGATTTTTATTTCAAGTTAGAAAGTTTCGGTTTCGGCCGAATATTAAAAAAAAACGAAATTCGGTTTCGGCCCAAAAAAGATGTTTCGGTCGGACACTACTATGTAGTAAATTTTATTGAAGTTGTTGAAGTTGCTATGTTCTCCATTCAGCGATAAATCTTTTTCGTATAAAAACTTTGGATAGAAAGTTTCCTATATCTACAACACAGATAAGTTCTTGAAATGGCTATATTATCTATTAGCGATAATTTTTTTTCCTATACTAACTTTTTTGATAAAAACATTCCTATACAATAGAGAGATGTTTATGAAATACAGCTGGTTTCTAACTCAATCATGCAACTGCAAAATGTTCAGTTTTCGATTTGTCTTTTTTGGTATTTTCAAAAAAATTTAGTTATTTATGTGAAAAATTACAGATTGCGGAAACTAATACAGCTTCTAATTCAACCTAATTAGGAAAAATCTCCTTTGAAACTCCGATTAATCCTTTCCGGAAATTTGTACGATATATCGTACAATTTTTTCGAAGATTTTTTATTTGACAGCGAACGCATTTTTTATGGAACAGATTTTTAATTTTCATTAAGTAGGCCTTGTTGTATCATACTGTTAAAAAATATAAATCATAATAGCCGTGGCTACACAGTATGAGTGGGTTTTGTAAGTAGCTTTTTGCAAGAATTGGAAAACCAGCAAAAGACGGTACTTCTGCGTAGGAATTTTTAAATATGTAATACTTTTTGGTACCAAAAATCTAAACAATTTCAAAGTTTGAATTTCAGTTGATTTATAGAACTTACTAAATATAACATTTTTTGCGTCTAAATATTTTTTCCGAGTCTTTAAAAGAATTGTACGATATATCGCACAAATGGTAGCAAGAGTTGCAAAGCTTAGTACGATATATCGTACAAATGGAAAGCAAAGGTTGCAAGTTATGTTTGCATTTTTTTTAAGTTATAGGTTTGATAACAGATTTTTGCGTTTGCTTGCCTGCCACGCCCATCTGTAACCCACGTGACTAATAAAATTCGACTATTCCGCAATTTTCCATTAAAAGTAAGAATTATTTATTTATTTATTTATTTACAAGTAAGAATTATTAGACGAGTTTCTGTTTTACTGGGCCGACACAGGTTATGTAAGGTTAGACATGCGTACTTGCCACTCCCACTACGATAAAAGGAATCTTCTATATTCAGTATCTTTCTGTAAAACTGTACGAATTTTAAGTGATTCTGTGTTTTATTGAGAGGAAAAGGGCTTTGCAACAACAACAACGGTTATATAAGGCCGAATAAATGTGAATCAATTGTTTATATATGTTATATAATTTATATAACTTTCGATCAAAATGAAATCACGTTTTGATTTTTTGTTGTTATAATTTATGTTTTCTATCAAAAAAATCAATGAATTGTTCATAAAACTTAAAAACCGAAACCAAAAATTCATGAATTTTTACTCCTTTGCGGACCATTGTACGATATATGGTACAAAATTGATGAAGCTGTAATTCTCAACCAAAATGTTTTTTTTGTATTTTATTGCTAAAATGTTCAATGAGAGCCAATATTTTGAAGGAAAAATTTGTATCTCAAGAAATGTGGAAATTGACCGGAAATTGTTAAAATGTTTAAAGTACGTTGAGAATTTATTATATTTCCGCATATTTTTTTTAAGTTTCGCAAAAGTACTTTTCTGTTTTCGTTGCCATATGGAAGACTCTGCTGAAGCCGTTGCTGACCAAACTAAAAAAAAAACATTAAAACATTTTCAAAGACACAACCGCCAACCAGCGTGAAAATTCAATTTCCTTCCACCAGCAAAAAACCTCATACAATCGACACACACACACACACACACACGCGCCTCAAAACACCATTCGCACATTCGCGCACATTTCATCGGGTTCCTGGTTCTGGGAATTCCCTGCGCACTCGCCGCCCCACCAACGGCAAAAAGGGCGAGCGCTGCGTAATCACCGAAACATCTTAACGGACTTTTTGAATCGATAAATACCAAACCAGGGGAAAAGCTCGCTGCGGCCTGTGGCTGCATTCGGCTGACGGATTGCATGGACACTCAAAACTTTCCAACGCACTTTTCACTTCATGAATACCGACATTTCTTTACGAATATTCCGCTCACATAGCCACGCATGCCGTTATACTTATTTTGTTTTGGTCCTTGCACAGTGGGCTCCGGCATTCTGCATGAATATGTTCCAGCGCAGGCCCGGCGAAAACATCCAATTAAATGGCGAAAAATACGCATCTGCTCGTCCACCACAAATTGGGGCAAACGCGTGTGCCACCTTAAAACTGACTGTGGAGGGAAACAAAAAAATTTAAAAACTAGAAGCGCGCACACTGAGTGCTGCGTTGATAGTGATGATGATGTTGTTGTTGGCCGCTGTGGTGTTGCCCCCATTGGGGGACGTCTTCACCGCTGCCTGTACGTGGACGCCGCAAATACAAAACAAAACAGCAGAAAAAAACAGCAGCCGAATCGAGACTCTCCCGGCGAAGTGTTTGGCATTTATTTTTTGCCATGCCGCCGACTGACGATGAGCGGCAGCTCTATCGACCGGCTACAGTTTTTTGGATCCTTGCTTGCGTTTCCATTTTTTCCATTGCTGCAAGTACTGGCACTGGCCACCCAGCCAGCACTCGTGCAGGCGCCGCTGGCAGGCGCCCAGCGTGTCGCACGCGCATAGTAAAAGCTCGTCGAAGAGCAACGGAAGAGCTGAAAACTTCTCGCTCTTCTTTCTCTGGCTGGGCATAAGGTGAAAAGTGCGCCCATGCCTGCAGCCCACTTTCTATGTGCCCGAAATGTTTTGCAAATTTACCGTCGGCATACAGGGTGTCGCCATGGAACTGTGGCAAAAAGAAGGAAGAGCACCAGCAACATAAATTGAGAAATTAATTTAACTATTGATTTTTGATTAAGTCAACGCAGACGTAAGCGAAGATACGAGCGCGAAAATGTCGATGCTTTCGAGCAATTTTTCGGGGTTGCACCGCGCCACTTCCACTTCCGTCGTCGCTGCTGCTACCAACACATGATTGGTGGCAGCTGGAAGGGGACAGATGGAGTGGTGTTGGAAAATCCGGTTGCATGCGGTGCATGTCGATGCTGCTCCACTGCACGTTCGATTTTCTGCTTTCTCTATACACTTTGCTGTTTTTGTTACTTGGTTCGTTGGGTCGGAGCGAGGGTGTGGTGGCTTCTTGACTGTTGCACGTGCATTCGCCATGAGCTGCATATGCGTCATTGCCGCTTCGATTTATTTGCGTTGCACTGGCCGCGCCCGCGCTGGAGCTGCCGCCTGTACTGCGTCGTCGTTTTTCAACTTTGCCAACCGCTTGGCAACTTTGGCTACTGTCAGTGTGCACTTCCGCTGATTTATGAAATTTTCTATACGCGCCACACTCCACCGACAGTCCATTGGTGGCGGAGCGGATAAAGTTTTTGAAAAATTTGAAAGTGGATTTAAAACATTTCACTGACGAGTCGTTATAAAGTTAAAGCAGCTAAGCCGGCAGCCTTGTTCGATTACTTTAGAAAGTCATTATAAAACTGTTTATGGTTTTGCAAAACAAAGAATATTACAAATTCACTAATGTGTTTTAAATGAGTTTTGTTCTTTTTCAAGTTGCATTGCAAAGTTTTTGCACACTTAATTGGAATAAGCATTTTGTGAGAGTGACCTAAAATTAGTTATTTATTTATTTTCAAATGTTGGATAGTTATGTAGTTTTCAGTTGTTATGTGTTATTTAAAAGAAATGCAAACGCAAAAAGCATATTATTTCTGAAAACCTGGAGACAATGCAACTGCAGAAAATGGTGAAAGGCAGCCAACCGTTTTTTCTGCTTCGGACTTTAAGACAGTAAAAAAATTATCGAAATGTAGTGAATTAACTCTGGTAACAAATTACGTGTTATAAGGATACGGTAGGCACATCAGATGGAGCCAGAGGTGATGCATAGATTCCTTAGTTTCTGAATGTATATTAACCCTTTTGACCCAAAGTTGCCTGAGAGCAACTTTACTTATTTGTCATCTTATAGCAAAAGCTACGATTGATTTATGGGTTTAATTTAAGTAGGCACCAACAAATTAATATTTTTAGAAGTGAATTCAAAGCAATTTACAACAATTTTACTGTTATCCTTAAAATAATTTCCAATAATTTGCAGCGATATCAGGGAAAGTTTGTGTTCTAATTGAAGTCTACGAATTGGGCACGTTTGATCAAAACCCTGTTTCTTTAATAACGGTTAAATTAAATCAAAAAGTAATAATTTTGTATTTTTCCACAAATATTATATAATTTTTCTGTAATCAAAAAATATTGATACAAAATTTATTTAACCCATTAAGCTAAAACTGTTTAAAAGTAAACTAGCTCTAGAACTCTTACAAAGAGGCGTGGCGACTTCAAATGTCGTGTGCACATTTCGTAGTCGTGTTTCATGATTTAAATATTAAAAAGTAATATCGTGACACAAAGGTTCGGGGTCGAAAGGGTTAATAGATGGAATTTCGAATTTTATCGTCCCATGAGTTTCTGAGTACCTATATACGTACAGTGGTGTCTGGATATAGTGAACTAATTATTGCAAGGCCTGTTCACTGTATTGCATTTGTTCACTATATCAAGGTTAACATTTTTGTTCAAAAACTCGTTTTATTTGCTCAAAATACACTTTTTGTTTTTTGCTTGACAAATTTTTTCTATATTTAGAGGCTCGATGTCAAAATTTGGGTGTTCACTATATCGAGGTGTTCACTATATAGGGGGTTCACTATACCCAGACACGACTGTAATAACAGATGGACGTAGTTTGGCGTATTCTCGTTTTAAGTTTTTCCTCGAATTTTATCGTCTCTGGATTTTATATTCATTTAGAAAGTTGTAAATTTTCTGTCAAACCTTTCGTTTAGGCTTCTAATAATCGTCTGTTAAAACCTGCTTGTTCGTTTCACACTTCATTTTGACGTTTGTCTCTAATCACAATTAGTGTGCAACTACATATTTTACTGCTGCTTCAAGTCGTTAAAAGTAAAAGTTTGTTATCATTTCTTTGGGCCACCTCAACTCACTCAGAGAGGACGGAGGTTAACAAAACGTTTGCTGTCTTTAGGCAGGACGAACTGTAATCTGTAGACGGCTTGATGTGAAATCATCTTCTTAAAAAGGGTAGGCATTTCAAACAGTCCTTTGCCAAGCTGTGAGCAAGATGACGACTCGAGAAGTTACTTCGGCTGTTTCAAATCCACACAAATCAAGAAAAATAAGTAAATAAATAGATATTTTCTATAAAAGAATTTACGAAATAGTGTTAACCCTAGTGTGTGTGCTAAAAAAGAACACTCTTACCCATGTGATGGGGTACCCGGGTACAAATTGTATGAAAATGTCTCAATTTTTGTTCGCACTGTAAGACATTTTATTGTTTTTGCTAAGTTTTAAAGCTGTCTTTCGACAGGTTCAAAGCATTTTTACGTTTTATAGGTTTCGATAACGATGCTTGCCGACCTTTACGAGCCCAAACAAATAAAGCGTCTGCCATTTTTTGTTGATCAAATTGTTCTATTACAAACTATTTGCTTTAGAAAGTTTTACTTACAAGAAAAATCTAAGAAATCCATGCAACTCCATAAAAAATGCAACTAAAGCAGCAACTAAATGGAATCAAACACTCGAAAATAAAGACATAATACCATTTTGGGAGTTGTCATGAAGTTTCACCTTTCTAGGTTATCCGCAAGTATATAAAATTTCAGTATCAAAGTGATTTGGGTACCCGGATACCCCATCACACACATAAGGGTTAAGAGTTCGCGGCTAAACTTTTCGACTCCTAAAATATAAAAGTGGTTTGGCTTAATTTTTTTTGGTATATTAAATTCTTGCCGAACTTATTTTACCATTTTTGGGACACATTCACATGTTCACAAAACCTAAGGATAACTCTTTGAAAGGTCGTGCAATTAGCCTTTTTTGTAATCATTTTGTATGTCACACTGCTTTAATTTAAGAAAATGTGCAACATTTGTTCTCCTGCATGTTTTTTTCGCGACGATACTACATGGGCTGAAAAGTCTTTGGCCTGACATAGAGATGGCGCCAAAAATTAAGAATTATTGTGTTGTACATGGAAAACCATCCTTAACTTAGATTCTGTCAAAGTTTCATGACATTTGGTTGACTCGTTTTCAAGTTATTGCTTTCGAAGTGACGCTACCTCTGAATTTTTGTAAACAATGGAAAAAAGTGAATTTCGTGTTTTGATAAATGTTGTTGTTTCCACTGTATTTTTGCCCATCAAATAGCAATGTTTTCAGCCCATGTAGTATACTAAAACCTAACTAAGCCAGAGTGATTTTTTTACAACGTAAAATTTTATATTTTTAAAATCATTACCAACCGAAGTCTAACATTTTCACACTGATGTAGCAAACTTTTGCAACATTTTTTTTGCTTATATATTTTACGGTGTAGGCGCATTCATGTACCAATTCAAAATTCATAGCAATCTCAATTTGATATTTGTTGTCTTTATTCGCGCAAAGCCGGTCGATTGCAAAGTCCGTCGCATGGGCACCGTCATTGTCACTGTGGCCGTTGTATTGATAAGCATCAACACTTTCGCGTTGTCTGTGTGGCAGTTTGTAGTAATTGCTGCGCAATGGCCATTATTCAACTCCCACTCCGCTCTGCCGGCGGCGGCGATATACTGAAGCCAACTCACATTGCGGCGACACCTTTCGCCTTTGTGCCGTGTTTTTGGGCGGGCATTTTTTTGCACACTAATGGCTGAGGTAAGAGCACGCACCAGCCGCCTCTTTTGGCTTTGACAGACGCTGTTCGCTTTTCTGATGTTTACGTTTGGATTTTGTGTGCCGATTCAGTGAGCATTGTTGGGTTTTCTCGAAACAGGTTGTTGTTGGCTCGATTTCAACCAGCCAAATTTTTTGTCGACAGCTGCCAACAAGCATCAAGCGTTATGGACAAGTCGCGTAGTCATGAAGGCAGACGGTGCGCCGGTCGGAAGGATGCGCTCGATGGTGGCTGTAGTGGCGATGCCAATGGAGATGGCGCTGACGAGTTGGCAACGATAGTGATTTGACAGTTTTATCGTTTTTGTGCTGTTGTGCAAATGAAAATTTATGATATTTGAGAGTGAAACTGCCGTTTAACCTTGGACACGTGAGAGGGGTCACATGAAGTGTCAAGCGGTATTTTCGAATTGTGTCATTCGTTCAAATTTTTTTTTAAATCTTTCGTATAAGTGGCAATCAGAGAAAAGTTTTTTGCTTAAAAATGTTTTTAAATATGTTCGGAGCTCAGAAGAGCGACGGCCGCGCAAACGGATTGAAATAAAAAGGAGTAAATGTTTTATGTCGGTTTTTTGTGAACAGTTTTATTGGATGTTAAATGTTTGTTTAAATATATATGTAAATGTTAATTTGTGGATAGGTCTGTTATCGATGTTGACTTGCCGGAGTTCGTACTTCGAGTGCCCGCCGGTCGCGCAAGCTCCATTCGGGATGGCCAGGGTTGCCATCCGTACATATAAAACATAAAGGGACGCAAACAATACAATAATATTGACAATATTAACATTTCTAAGAGCCGCGCGGCCGGCAGTGTTTAGCGATCTAAACATCCTGGGGCCGGATGCACTCGTGCATTTATAAGACCCCCCCGGAGGTCCATTAGGGTTTGGATGGCTCGTGGAATGAGGGTCCGAACCCGGCGTCCGCGCAGCTTGCTGGCCTGAGTCCTTGGTTCGGATCTCGGTTGGATTATGCTGCAACCGCGAGTGTGGAGATGACTCGCGTGCGGACGGGATGCGCTATAAAGGCGAGGCGAGCGAGTCCGATTGAAGTCCTGCGATCGTCGTCTACGGCTTGTTCCTGACTGGGGATGAATGTAGCGCGGGGGTTGCGCACCTGCTGTGGTATGCCCAAACTGTCTAGATTTAGACATGGGGCGAGGGGCTGTTTCTTTAACCGTTGTGCTGAGGGACTGCACAGGACGGCTTTTCAGTCTTCCCGAGGTGACGGAAGATGACTCATCTTGAGAACTCCGGGATTTTCTCGAAAAGGATGAGCTGTTTGAAGGACTCCGAGGCAGAGTCGTGAAAATTGGTGAGATGGTGTCTCTTTGCCGAGTTGAGGTGATGTCAGAAGAGAAGTGGAGCATAGAGTGATGCTGCTTCTGACATTGCGAACAAGTGTGTTTACTTGTGCAATCCCGCTTCAAGTGAGTATGTGACAGACAGTTTGTGCACAAGTTGTGGGCTCGTACTGCCTTTACTCGATCATAAACAGATAACTTTTTGAACTTCGAGCATAGTTTGAGCGCATGAGCCGCGCTGCAAACTGGACATAGGAAAGTCCATCTGCCCTCAGCTAAGTTTTGAGCTCTGTTATGATCCCGGTTGTGAGAAAACACGGACTTGGTCGGCCTCATAATGTTTAGTCTTTCCACGACCTCATATCTGCTGGTCAAGAAAGTGTTCATTTGCTCCCAGGTTGGAAGATCTTTTCGGGAACTAAGGGACTGTTCCCACAGGGATAAGGTCTCTTCCGGGAGTTTCGTTGAACAAATATAGACCAGGATCGGGTCCCAACCCTCTGTCGAGACGTCTTGAGAAGAGAAGACGGACAGAGAATTGTTTATTGCATTTTGAAGGCTTTGCAGCGCTTCACTGTCTTCAACAGCTACTTGAGGGAGGCTCAAGAGCGTGTTGACCTGTTTGTCAACCAGAATGCGCCGATTTTCGAATCGGGACTTCAGCGCATTCCATGCCAATTCGAAGTTAGAATCGCTCAATGGATACTGCCTAACGATGGCGCCAGCCTTTCCGGTTGTTTTATATCGGAGGTGATATAACTTTTGGGCAGAGGTGAGTTTCGGGTGGTTAATATAAACCGCCGAAAACATGTCGCGGAAGGACGGCCACTCTTCATACCCGCCGGAGAAGATTTCGGTGTCGCACGGAGGGACATTCAGGCAAATAGAATTACTTGCCTGCTCTGTTGCAGAAGGGAAGGGAATTTCTGCTGGACGACTGGTTTCAGCGAGAGGAGGTTGCTGAGCGTCCATGAGGTCCGAAATCTGAGCCAAGGTTTCATATACCCGTTCTCGGCACAGTTCCATTTTAGAGCGAGCGATCAACTTGAAATTTTTATGCAGGTCGTCATCGGGGGTGATGCCGACTTGCGAAAAAGCTGCCTTTAGATCCGCATAATAGCCATTGAGATCGGCTAAATACGCTTTGAGGATAGCGGGCGTTAACTCTTCGATAGGAGCAGAAGAGAATTTGGAACAAAAGTGGAACAAATTGTCCACTTCGAAATTAAAAATGCTCATGGAGGGATCATGAGACTGTTCGAATGATTTTTGAATCGGCATGTCGGAATTGAAGGATTACACTGTGCGACAGCTTTTTCTAACCCGGAACCAACCAATACCAATCGATAGTACTCTTATAGAGTAACAAACCCCTAGCTGGGTTTTGCAAAGTTAGTTGCCTTTTAAAAGTTACAGCCGTGTAAAGTTTCAGTGTATTAGGGTTTTTATAACCAGATTTTTCTTTATAAGTCTTAAGATATTCCAAATTTTGTATTGCTGTCTTCAGCAAACTTGCTGCTAATGATTAGATGAACAAATTCTCTGAACACTGTGTAACAAAAATATTACACCTTATCGAAATTTTCGAGGCCAATGTTAAAAAAATCGACTTTTTTTGATTGTAATTAAAAAAAAAGGTGTTTTTATTCTATTAATATTAATGCCAAACCGCATTTGTATTGCTAAAAATAAAAAAAAATATACTAAACCCTCTAACGCCACAAAGAGATGTTTTTTTGCAAAATAAAGTGAAAAAATGTTCAAGTCTAAATTTGAAATTTTATTGTATACATGTTTCAGTCTGTTTTTTTTTTGAGGCTATAACCAGTGGAGTTTTCGATATTTTATTACAATGCTATTTGGTTAAAGCGAAAAATGTATTAAACGATTATTTTATAACACCTAAACTACTCGCAGTATCGAAACTTGGATTTTCATAAGATCCATTACTTGCATCATCATCTGCTTTACTTCAGCCAACAACTACCAACAGAATCAGACGAACAAGGCGAGCGATATCATCAGACCGCGCTTCCGTTTGAGACAAGGTACTTACCATAAACACATATTTTAATAAATTAAAATTTTCATTGTAAACATCGAATTTATTTGTTCAGATACAAAGGCAAGAAATCTCCTGAAGGCATACTGGCGGAAATTTGTTGGTGTAGTCAGCAAACGCAACCGGAAGATTTTTAGGAGAAAACGACGCTGAATGCACAAAACTTTTCAAACACACTGAAATACATATGTATACAATATAGGGAGGGACCTATTTACGACCTAAGGTGGGGGAGCCTAGTAAGTGCAACTAGCGACTAACTGCACTGACAACAAGACGATACTGTGAGCCGAGCGCTCAAAACCGCCTTCTGACGTAATACTTAACGGTAGTGTCCGGAGGGGATTCCGGTCTGTGACATGAGGAGGTTTAGTGTGTTAAAGTCGCACACTGACGGGGTTCGGCTTTTGATGCTTCCTCCTCGTTAAAATTAAAAAAAAAAAACATGTATACAATAAAATTTCAAATTTAGACTTGAACATTTTTTCACTTTATTTTGCAAAAAAACATCTCTTTGTGGCGTTAGAGGGTTTAGTATATTTTTTTTTTATTTTTAGCAATACAAATGCGGTTTGGCATTAATATTAATAGAATAAAAACACCTTTTTTTTTAATTACAATCAAAAAAAGTCGATTTTTTTAACATTGGCCTCGAAAATTTCGATAAGGTGTAATATTTTTGTTACACAGTGTTCAGAGAATTTGTTCATCTAATCATTAGCAGCAAGTTTGCTGAAGACAACAATACAAAATTTTTAATATCTTAAGACTTATAAAGAAAAATCTGGTTATAAAAACCCTAATACACTGAAACTTTACACGGCTGTAACTTTTAAAAGGCAACTAACTTTGCAAAACCCAGCTAGGGTTTTGTTACTCTATAAGAGTACTATCGATTGGTATTGGTTGGTTCCGGGTTAGATTCCATGACCCCAAAATTGTCGCACAGTGTTATTGAATAGTAAAATAAATAAATCGATGGTTGATAGATAAAGGAGTCGAGAAAAAACACCAAAAGAATTCGAAAGATATTCGAATTGTCAACAAATATTGTGCACAACCGACTAGAAATGTCGCAGACTGGAGCACATTCACGAAAAGTGCAAGCAATTTTTTCAAAGTGTTTCACCTCAATGTGGTTTTGAGTGAACACACGATAAATTTTATGATGGGAAGACAAGCTGACGATTTTTGGGGTAAAAATCTAAATCGCGTTGTTGCCCAGGAAAACGAAGAAATTTCTCCAAAGGAATTGGAAACAACAAGCTTCAAATTATTTTTCTTAAAGGCGTTAAGAAAATATAATTTACTCGTGAACTTATTACACAACTTATTTTTTCCACTCCAGTGTACTACATAAAGAGGTTCATGTAGTGCCACCGTAAGTATGTGGAACTGCACTGAGAGGTCAGCGACACGATTTACATATGTACATATGGGAAAATGTACACATGCAAGGTATGTTCCGACTTCCAGTGCGACTAAAACCGAGCGAGTTGGTTCTGTATATAGGTGATATACAGGGTAGGGATCCAACCGCTCGTTATAAAAAATGAAATAAATCAACTTACAGACAGTATTGTCAAGGGGACAGACAATACTTATGGTCGGGTGCTCCCACGTAGCGCTCGCTGCTGCCGTGTATGCCGCTACTCCCACGCTGCTGACCGTTGATCTGCTGTTCTGCTTGTGGTTGTTGTTGTTTCAAATTTCGTTTAGTGCTCCGTATGTGGTTGTTGTTAATGATTGTTCGATTGCGTATATGCTTGTTGGTACTTTTCGTTTGCGCGTTTGGGACTGTGTGTTATTGTAATTTTTGTTTTGCTTTTTTTGATTGTATTTTGAATTGTCTTTCACTGTGCGATTTGCTGTTGGTTTGTATATGCACTTGCACTGATTGTTTTCACTAAGTGTCACCTTTTGCACACAATGTCTTCACTGTTTATTGTTTAATTAATGTTGTTTAAGGTGCCAGTGTAAGATCCGGCTCGAAGGACCATGTTCGGAGCTCAGAAGAGCGACGGCCGCGCAAACGGATTGAAATAAAAAGGAGTAAATGTTTTATGTCGGTTTTTTGTGAACAGTTTTATTGGATGTTAAATGTTTGTTTAAATATATATGTAAATGTTAATTTGTGGATAGGTCTGTTATCGATGTTGACTTGCCGGAGTTCGTACTTCGAGTGCCCGCCGGTCGCGCAAGCTCCATTCGGGATGGCCAGGGTTGCCATCCGTACATATAAAACATAAAGGGACGCAAACAATACAATAATATTGACAATATTAACATTTCTAAGAGCCGCGCGGCTGGCAGTGTTTAGCGATCTAAACAAAATATTTCTCTGAATTTTTTTAATTCGTGCAAAATATGTGAGTGTATTTATTAAAAAAAATGCAACTAACGCATAAATTCGATCGAAAGTTCTATCGGAGTGTTTCTGTTCTGTTTTACGACTCATTTAAATTAAAGTTTACATTTAGCTCAGATTTAAATTAACCCATTAAAACCTGACCCCAGAAAGGCTTGTGCGATTTCCATAAAATTTTACACAATCTTATTAATTGACCTAATCAAGAAAAAAAATCAAGCAAAAAATTCATACCATGTTTTTTTTGTCTTGTTTTTCGCAAACATTACACAAATAAACAAAATCAAACATTTGCGGAAAATAAAATGTGCCAATAAAATATCAGCTGCTTGGATTTTGACATTTTCACGCGTTGCGTTGTATGAAAATTGGCAGTGTTTAGGCCTGCAAAATGCAGCCCAGCAGTTTAGCATTGCAAAATGCAGCCCACTAAGGGATTTTGATAGGTTTGAAGAATAAGTATTTTTGATTGAATTTCAAAAATTCCCCAAAAAAAACCTTTGACTTTGGATCGAAAAAAAGTATGAATATTTAAATAATTTTGAAATTTGAGTATGGCAGAATCTAAAACGATCAATTCTAATCCAATTTTACCCATTTTCAAGTCTTATGTCTTTATGAATTACTTAATATAGCGAAATTCCCAAACGTTTCGCAAACGCAACGCTCAAGGCTTAATGGGTTAAAGAGACTTTTCAAAAGCGTTTTACAATTTTTCAAAATATATATATTTCATAATTTAAATCTATTCTTTATAACTTTTTCTTAATATGCTCTGCAAAAATGTCTCCCAAATAAATGTTTACTCAATTTGATTTTAAACCAATTTTCCAGATTGCTTCCTCGGCTGATGAGCGCAGTAGCACACCATCCCGTCAGGCACCGTCGTCGTCACCCGTTACCCAACCACAACAACAACATCCCAGCCCAGCGCTACACCAAAATGCTCCGAATCCAATCTGCTCAGCAAGGAGCGCTGCCAGCCCTCGTGACAGCAGCTGGCCTCCGTTTCCTGGCTCGCCCCACAGCCGACAACAACAACTTGAACAGTCATCACCGCCCGTGCCCGTGCCCCCGCACAATTCGCCCGTCGACTATGTGCCATCGCCAACACATCCAGCAGCACCAATCACATCAGCAACAACAACAACAACAAAGACCAACGCAGCACCAACAGCAACCGCAGCCGCATTAGTGGCCAAGAAGCACAAAAATCGCATTATGGAATGCGATTTGATACCAAGCAAAAAATCGAAACGAAAACCCAGCATCGGCAATGCCGAACCAGCATCGGAAAGCGATGCGCGCGAGGAAATGCGGGTGAGTCACAACGACTGAGCCATGAAATTGGCCAACCTTCCCCCTTCCTATGCCCATTGCTGTTGTCACTCATTGATGATCGCCTAAATGATTTTCTCATTGACTTTTTGCCCTTTTTCCGGTTTGTATAAATGTGTGCGTGTGTTTGCTGTCGCCCGCAGGACATGACACCGCTGCCGGGTTTCCAACAGGCCTTCGGCTCGACTGAAATTGGCCGCTTTTTCGAGTCGTTTTTGCTGCGACCAGCCGAAAGCAATGCGGAGAGCGTCGATGCGTTCGATATGGAGCAACAGCAGCAACAACAACTACAACTGCAACATCACCAACAACAATTGCAGCATCAACAACAACAACAACAGCAACACCACTACGCCGCCGACTACTTGGGCAGCGTGTACGGGGAGGGCGGCTACCACCAGCGTCCGCATCACCATCCCGCCTACTACAACCGGCATGCGTACGCGCACAGCTACCACCACCACCTGTGGCCGCATGCGCGCCCCTCGCCGTACGACCCGTACGAATACGGCGTGTCACGCAGCGGGACCGCAGGCGGTGCCGCCGCAGTGGCGCCGTTTAACTTCCACTATGGCAGCGGGTACAGCACGATGCGCGACATGCTCAGCCTCGAGCGCATGAGCTACAGTTACGGCCGCTTGAATGGCGGCTACGGCGGCATTCGCTGCAACGGCTATTAACGTAATCGATGCGCCGACAAGGAGTTGAGGTTAGGTGTAGCTTAAGTAGATTCGAGCAAATCTCAAAATATTCACGCAAGTGTGAAGTAAGACAAAAAAAAACGCTAAACACGTTAAACCGTACAGTGGCAGCGCGAGGAATCAATGGAAGAAGCGACAGAGAGGAAGTTATGTGCCTTTTCGGACAAAATTATAGAGCGTCTTCAGTTCAAACCAAACAAATTTCGGACAAAATTATTGAAAATACGAAACAAAAACCAAGTTGGAAATGTTCAACAACGGTTCAAGTAATTTTTAGACTTTGTCTATTGTACATATATACGAGAGTACATACTATATATACACACACACACATTTGCAGCAGAGGAAAGTACAAGTCAAAGCAGTTAAACTTTTAATCAAAAGATAAGTAACAAAAACAATATTTAAGGAAAAGAGAGAATTGTGCAAGAAATGAGACGAATAGCTCTGGTTCCGTTTTATGAATGTAAAATTTTACTGTATGTTTTATGATTTGTTTACTAGTGTAATGCACCTAAAAGTATGCCAGAAATGCGTGTCGTGTGTTCTGCTGAGTAGGGAAAACCTGTATATATGCATTTACGGAAATAAATATTCCAATACACTTCTGATTTTGTCTGGGTTCAACATTTAAGAAAAAGTTAATGATTTAGTATTGGTTTTTCTTATTCTTTATCTTGAAATGTTTTCACTTCCAATGTACTCAGATTCTATTCCAATCTGTTTTAAATCAAGTAATTATTCGTCAATCTATAATAGCTATAATTTTATATTGTTTTTAAAACAAAAAAGAATCAATTTTTTTTTAAACAATTCTAAAAATAAATAAATTAATAAATTCGTCAACCTACAGACACTTCTTTTTCCAGTAAAGAGGATAAGAATTGTTCAAAATAATTACAGAAACTTTGGCTTTTAAATCAAAAATTGTTGAAAACGTGTACATATAATTTGTTTAAATCATTGACTAGACTTGGACTTTTTTCATTATAGGCGAATACAAAATCGCCATCAAAATCGATCGTAGCAAATTTAACCAAATGCCAAGTTTTCTGTATCATATTTTCGCTGCTTCAAGTGGCATATGTTGGTGTATTTTTAGAGCTTTTTTGAATGAATTAAATGTATTCCTAATATTAAAACATTGACAACCATATTTCATGAGTCCTTTGTTACCAGGACCGTGAAAACACCTTTTTATAGTCACTTGTAAAATTACTAATTAACGAATCCAACTGGGTGCATTTCACAATTACACTCTTTCATCGCTCATAACTTTGCCTAATTTCTACTACATATCTCCAAATGCAAATCTTAAATAATACAAAACTGTGTGAAAATCTCGAATCTTCTTATTGTCATTCAGTGTTGAGTGTAAGTGTTTGATATGACATTTAAATTTCACAATACAAATAACAGAGACCGTAGCATAAGTTGAGAAGAAATTACATGAATGTGCCATTTAAAATTGAAACAATTAATTATAATAAAAAAACAATTCGCTAGACAAATGAAAGTAGTAAAATTTATGTGAAGAAATTGCAAAACATATTTCTATTGTAGAACAAAGTGTTACAACAACTTAGACATAAGTGACCAGAATTGAATGATGGTTTTAGGGGTTTTCACTAGAAGACATGCATTTTTGTTAATAAAAATCACGTGTTCTTATAGACACACAACAGGCCTTAATTCTCGCGCAATATCATGAAATAATGACAAAGATAATACAAACGCAGAATCAATTAATATCGAATTTCATTCAAACTGTATCTCGGCAATATTTTCAGTGCACCTTAAAATTTTTTGATCTTATTAACACTGAACCATTTTGAAGTGAGTACAATTCGAACTTTTCCACAATATATCTAATTCAAGGCCAAAATTTAGAACTAACACACTTAAAGTTGTGGCAACTGCACTTGGATTTTAATAAAAAATTTGCATATTTACTAAACATGGTGGAAACGTGCATTGTTCCATTATTTATATTGGCGAGTTCAAATGTAATGAGAAAACAAAAGTGCATTGTCTCTAATGGAAAACCCTGTATTAGGATTAATATTTTTCAGTTTTCTTATTTTCATTAGGCATTTAACAAATTTTTCTACCTAATAATTTTACATAACTTAAAGAAAAAGAGCTTAAAGGACGTTACTAATAGTCGAGAACGAGCCAGGTACGCCTAACATAAAAAACATTCAATTGTTTCCAGCACTTTATGTAAATTCCACTTTCTCTCGGCTATCGGCTTTCTCTCGGCTTTTAAGACACAGTTTGCAACCGTTTGATCCCAATACGACATTCAGTTTCGCTGTGGCATGTAGCCAGAAAGTCAGGAAACCCGTAATAATGTATACTCTTCACTTTTTCACGATTCCTTTAGAGTTCTCTGCAGCTGTCGTTCGTACAGTTTGCATATAGTTACTTATTTATACCAAACGTCAGCCACATGCATTATAAACCATAATTTAAGTGCCTTAATTTTCGGTTTGCCCATTTTGTAGTCCAATTTAAGCCAAAAGAATTTCATTCCCAACTCCGATTCGCACACTTTCGTAGTTGCATTTGCGTAGTTTAAGTTTTCTGTAAATATTGTACTTGTATATTCAGGTTTCATATGGGGGCCCAAAAACATATGCGAAATTTACACAGAAATTGTAACAACATTTCAGTAGCATAAATTTTTTAATTAATCTCTAAGATTTAAAACAACAAAACCAAACCAGCAAATAAAAAACATTTGTTTCTAATTATTTTTATCTAAAATCAAATATGCTATTATTGCCGTATAATTTACATGTAATCAAAAAATATACACCTACAACATGCGTACGGACTCACACACACACACACACACACACACAAAATGTAAAGTATCGAAATGCGGCACGTGCAAGGAGCACATTCGCATTCGAAAATATTGGAAATAATATGAAATAAAATTTAGCAAATGTTTGAGCAAATTTTTCATGGCTTTTTAATTTTGCGTTTAAGTTGTGGGGTCTCTTTCTTATTCATGAGCGCGTAGATGGGGTTTGGCTCCTCACCGGCCGCCTCTTCGAGTTCCTTCAGTTCGGCGAAAAACTGACGACAGAGCGTTCGCATTTGACGATTCAAATACTTAGGGAATTGTACTGCAAGCAAGCAAAGTTTTGAAAGCTCATTCGATTTAAAGCGCCAAAGTACTCACTCGAGAACTCCACAATCAAATCACCGAATCGTTTGCGTTTCGCGGCAGCCGACTTCTTAGGCAGCACCACCGACTCGACGTCGATCTTGGGCAGACCCTCGCCTGGTATGACCTTGACGAAGCCTGGATGCACCACATCCGAAATGCAGACCTTGAGCGTGCGCTTGTCGAGCGTTTCGATGGTGATGCAGAAGCCCGAGAGCGCTTGGCTCAGTTCGATTTCGTGTTTGTAGACCAGATCGTGATGATTGCGTCGTTGGAACACTGGGTGCGGTTTATCGACGGTGATGAAAATGATATCTGCGGGAATTTTCGTTGGGCAGCGATCTCCCTCCTCCTTGAAACAGTAACGGGTACCGGCTGTGGTGCCGGGCGCTATCTTTAAGGTCAGCGTTTTCTTTCTGCAGAGTACGAGAAATGAGCAACGGCAATTTTCATATTCATAGCGAAATCACCTCTTCTCAGTGCGCGTTTCTTTGGCGTCCACGAACTCTTGACGCCAGACGTGCATCAATTTAGTCGAGCCGAAACGCACCTCGTTCAGGTCCAGGCTGATTATCTTCTCCACGGGAGGGTCCCGCGTGCGTACCCCGATGCCATGTTCGAGCGTGGAGTACAGCATCGGAGGATTGGTGACAACGTCAATGACGTTCGCGTAGGGAGAGTAGGAGTTGAAGACTGAGTGGTAGACTTTCATGTGATCGCCATGGTACTGATAGGGCGGGAAGTAACCATTGGGCAGTAGCATGCCCTGAAAGAGACCTACTTCTCCAAAACGATCGTAGATTTCGCGATGCAGCTCATTACCTGTGGCGAAAACAAATGATACAAAAAGTAAGGCGGATAGATACGTTTTTAGTCAGCCTACCCAGCACATCGAAAGCCATATTTATATATTCCCACTGCCGTTTCGTGGACAGCGGCTCCATGTGTGTCGGTCCGTAGTTGGGTACAAACTCCCGCTCATGCTTGGGATCACGAAACGGGCACAGTTGAATGGCCAGCTTGCGGTAGGCAAGCGTAATTTGTTCTTTGGTGGCGCAGCGCGGCACATTCAGCACCGTATAGTAATCCATCTCAGTACGATTCATGGTGGAACTGTTGTTGCGATAAATATGTTGTGACTTGGCTTTGTGATGATTTTCGGTTAATCCGAAATATATTTGAAAATTTTATTGAAAAAAAAATCAAACTGTCAATGCGTAAAAGTATTTCCGGTACGTTTTAAATTCGAATTCTCTGACAGCTGGCAGTGCTGCCACATCAAATTCACATATCTATGAGTGAAAGTAAAGTAAAGTGTTAACGTAGCATCAAAAAATTTTCATTTATATAATTCCTTGTAATCGCTTCTTTTTCTCAAGCTTTTATTTTTGAATATCAGATCGAAAAGATATCTCATTGGAAACACAATTGAGCATAATTGGCACAGGGCGGTCATAACTGTTGGTAATTTTCTTTTCTTTCATTCTATGCCTTTTCATTTCAGTTATTTGCAGTTTGGCAGCACTCAATTTAATTGAATTAGCAGCAGGAAAAATTGGACAACATTCGCCCATTACACGAAAAGGAAAACAACACACTTGGAGTTCGGAAGCAGTTGAGCATATCGAAAACTTGCTATTGGGCATTGTGCTGCTTTCGCTACAACTCCGATTCGAAATGCATCTAAGTGCCGATATATCAGGGTAAACCACGAACAAACTACGCTCCGCCGATTAGTAATAATAATTCTCTTATCTTTATTAGCGCCCTGCAGCAGATCGAGGCCGTGAAAAAGGGTATTGATGAGTCCGAGGACGCCAAGCTGCAACTGCAGACGGCGGAGAGCCTCAAGACCCTCTTGGACATCCTGCAGGATCCGGTCTTTCGAACAATCGTACATGTACAGGATTCGCTATCGGAGCTTAACGCTCAGCTTGCGCAACACCCGTCCATGCTGCCCAACGACTTTGATATCGACGTGGCCGGGAACCTGGTGCTGAGCATAAACGGCGGCGACGTGGTGTATGACTTCTCGTCGGCGCCCCTTTCGCCGCGCTCCGGGCCGAGCAGCCCCGGCAGCGGCAAGGGGGCGGACACGGACGAGCAGGGCCGTCCGCAGTCGCAGAATTCGAAGCTGCAGCTGGCGGGCGGGGACCTCTTTGCTGCCGACTATGCGCAGATACAGGCCATCGAGCTGGTAAACGACGGCACGGGACTGGGTTTCGGCATCATCGGGGCGCGTACGTCGGGTGTGATCGTGAAGACGATTTTGCCAGGAGGCGTAGCCGACCGAGATGGGCGTTTGCACTCTGGCGACCATATACTGCAAATCGGCGATGTGAATTTGCACGACATGGTGTCGGAACAAGTGGCAGCGGTGCTGCGACAGTCGGGCACACATGTTCGTCTGGTAGTGGCACGCCCCATGGAACAGTCGTATCCGTCAGGGCAATTTGCTATGGAGCCCGGTAGCGCCATAGTACCGACTCGCGTGCTCGTCGACCCGGTGGAGCTGGAGCGTTACCTGATCTCCACCGGCTACCCGGAGATATTTGGCGAGAGCTCCACGGCCTCCACGCCGCAAACGACCACCGAGGACGAGCGTTTCGTCTACCGTGCCGACGATATTGCGAAGCGGCCCCCCTTAGCCGCACCTGTTGTGGACCTGGACGAGTTGCTAGCACTGCCCGAAACGGAGAAGCTGCAAGTGGAGTTGACCAAGGATGCCAACGGACTGGGCATAACCATTGCCGGTTACGTGTGCGAAAAAGAGGAATTGTCGGGCATATTCGTGAAGAGCGTCTCTCCCGGCTCGGCGGCCGACATGAGTGGCTGCATACGAGTCAACGACCGCATCATCGAGGTTGACGGCCAATCGCTACAAGGCTTCTCTAATCATCAGGCAGTCGAATTGTTGAAGAAGTCTGGCCAGGTGGTGAACCTGCGGCTGGAGCGCTACTTGCGCGGGCCCAAGTACGAGCAGCTGCAGCAAGCCATCGCGGCCAATGACAAGATGCCATCTGTTCCGTCGACGCCCTCGCGCGGCGCACTGCCGTCGCCCATGGCACCGGTAACGCCGCAGCGCAGCTCGTCCATGGCCAAAACATTGCCCATGGAAGAGTCGCATGAGGCAATCCTGGACGGCGGCATTGCCAATATGCCGCCGGTGGCGGCGCCCGAAGCTTTCATGGCCGTCACCTCGGCATCGGCGTCGTCGGTGTCGGCAACCACCACGTTGAGCTCCTTTGGCTCGGGCAAGAAACTGATTTCCGTGCGCGACTCCATAGACGGCACACCCAAAATCATTCCGACGGACGTATCTATCGGTTCAATTGGCAAATCCGAGAGCGAAATGACCGAGCCTGAGGTTAGTTGTAGTTGTATGTGTTTTCATCCAGTTTCCAAGTTTAATCTTTTTTCATCTAACTAGGAGCCGCCACATGCTAAGAATGCTGCGTTAATTTCGCGCCACAAGTACTACATCGACCCGGAGCTAAACGGTGATATAGAACAGGAAATCATCCGCAAGTGGAAGAAGGTCGTAGGGCCCGATGTGGACGTAATCGTTGCGCAAATCAAAAAGTTTGCCGTGGGCGGCCTGGGCATCTCGCTGGAGGGCACGGTGGATGTGGAAGGTGGGCGTGAGGTCCGACCTCACCACTACATACGCTCTATCCTGGCCGACGGGCCTGTGGGTGTGAATGGCGTGCTGCGTTCCGGCGATGAGTTACTGGAGGTGAACGGCGAGCGCCTACTTGGAATGAACCATCTCGAGGTGGTAGCCATACTAAAGGAGCTGCCACAGGATGTGCGAATGGTGTGCGGTCGCGGTAAGAATGCGCTGTTGCCATTTTCCGACGACACGTTGAAGAAGCTTAGCAGCAACTTTGAAAATCTGCTGCCCGCCTCCGATCGGCTGGTGAAAGCTAAATCCGATGGCAGCTTGGCCACTGCTGGTTCGGTCAACGACGAATCGTTCAGCAAGCTGAAGTCGCGCTCGCTGGAGCCGCTGACCGGGCTAGCCATGTGGTCGTCCGAACCGCAGATAATCGAACTGGTCAAGGGCGATCGTGGTTTGGGCTTCTCCATACTGGACTACCAAGATCCACTCGACCCGAACGACACGCTCATCGTCATACGGTCGCTGGTGCCGGGCGGCGTGGCGCAGCTAGACGGCCGACTCATACCGGGAGATCGTTTGCTCTTCGTCAATTCAATCAATCTGGAGAACGCGTCGCTGGATCAGGCCGTGCAGGCACTGAAGGGTGCACCCAAAGGTGTGGTGCGTATAGGCGTGGCCAAACCGCTGCCCATGACGGACAATTCACTTAAAAGTGCCAATTGCGGTGGAAGCAATGAGTCAGCGTGCGAGGACGCCTCAATGGACGTGAGTGGCCTGAGCAGTGAGCATGTGTCCATGCAGCTGAGCAGTGCTTCAACAGTTGCAGCAGAGCCAGATTTGATAGCAGACTGGCGAAAGTAGACCAGAGCAAAACAGAAGCGGGACTGCGCGCAGGCAAAGACGAAGAAGAGAGCAATTAGACGCGTTCTGCGTAAACCCCCTTGGAAAGAGTGCGCCCATGCCGCACATTAGACATATTCTTCTTGGCAGTTTCCAGTTGGCCAACTAGGCTAGAGACACAGCAGCAATCACGTAGTCAATCCAATCACTTAATGAGCACAGGCACACTCCCTTTGTTCGGCGTAGTTTAGTGAAATCACAGCGAAACTCGGTTTTTGTGTTGAGCACGTTTTCAACTTTGTTTTGGGCTAACATTCCACTGAACTTTGCAGGCTAGTTTGGCCGTTTTGAAGTGTTCCAATCAAGTGTACTTAACAGGCTCGATTTCTGTTTTTTTATAATTTAAGGCATTCCATTTTTGGTAAAATTTTTATTTTTAATCACTTCAGTTGTACATTTTTTACGAATATTATCTATTATTACATTGCGTACTCGATTCTTTAATCACATATATACACACTATATATTAACAATAAATCATTACATTTATTTATAATGCAACAAACATAGATTTAATGACATTTCGATTGGAAGTTCGAGTTATTTTGGGAGAGTTATGCAACTGCAAGCAAACTCAACTTGATTCTTAACTCCTTATTGGTGATATAGTCGGAAGATCAGTGGGCTTCTTAGACGCCAAAGAACTCTCTCACACCCACAACACAGCCTCGACTTCTCGAACTGCACAACTCCTCTGTCGTTTCAATTAGCAGTGTGTTTAGCTTCATGTCGTCTCGTAAAATTCGTTCTTCGATTTGTGAAAGTTATGCTGACTTCAGTCTACTGCTGTTTAGTCACAGCTTCAAAACCTACAAAATTTAAACATTCTGCCGTACAATACTGACCCATGCATCACGCCTTATTTTGCTTTATAAAATTTACGAACCGCTTCCTTGCTTTATTCTAAAAAGTGAAATCCTTAGCAGTAACAATCTCAACTTATTGTAAATAGAATCTTTGACCTAAAGGGGTAAACGCAGTGTCTATAGCTGTAACAAAAACAACAACATTAGTTGCTACAAAAAAGCAGGCGACAGAGCTGCTTACCTTATTCGAGCACTATCGCTATTGCATGCGATTCAACTGCCGTTCGATCTTCAGATGCGTTCGTCGTGACAGCACCCTGTCGCGCGCATACGACACCAAATAGCTGAGCAGCCCCACCGCGAAGCAGCCCACCTCGAACTTGATGAAATTTCGCTGGTCAATGAGCGCGACACGATCGCAGCTGCGAGTCACCGTCTCGCCGCTCTTGCACCGCAACACCTCTTTGTAGTGCGTGTGGATGCAGACGCCAAGGCTCTTGCTGACGATGTCGAATTCCGTGCACGGATGACACTCCTGTATGACGGAGTATTCCTCGCGTAGCCAGCAGGTTGAGTTGTTTTCTATGACGAACTGCTGCGCACGGCCGCGACGGCCCGCGTCGCTCGCGGGAAAACGCGACTCGATGATAAGCACAATTATGGTGACCGCCACAAGCAGGCTGAGACCCAGTAACATGTGTCGTTTCTGGCAGGTCTCAAGCATTTTGATCTTCCTTCGTTCCTGAAGTCTTATTGCTGCACTTTGAATCAGTTGCTGTGTTTTATTTTTGTGTAAATTGGCAAATCTGCTGCCCCTCAAAATCAGCTGATGGATATAAGTGCTGCCAAGCCGCAATAAGAGTGTGACCAATAGCCACGGACAGAAAGTCAAATCCAAGTTTTGCAATAATGCCGGGCAATGTTTTATTAAAAGGGAATCATTGAATAAAAACGAAATTAGTTTCTTATTATTGTTTAATATAGCAGATAAAGCATTTTATACTATTTTAGGCTTTTAGTAAAATAAGCCAAAATGTGTAAGATGTGGCAGCGTTGTGCAGCACTTTGGCGCAATTTTTGACAAGTCAACACTTTGAACACTTCAACTTCTGCAAAAGTAAATAAACACTGCGATCCGAAATAAATTGCTGGAATTATGGAAGATCTCAGCCGTCTTAAGAAGAAGATCGCCACCTCTTTCAAGCTGAGCGGCTTCCTCATCCGTTCGGAAAATTCAAATTTCTTGGCCGAACAGCTGCTGCCTTTCGATGGAGCGGAACGCGAGAAGTGGCTGACTGTGATTACCGAAAATCTGCAAAGTCAGCGCCTGCAGACAGCGCAGGTGGAACGCAGTGCGCTGGAGAAAGCCATCAATGACATCAACCGTGTGGGCCTGGACGAGGGTGAGACAGTGTTCTCGCTGATCGATGCATTCTCCGTACCACGCTACCAATACAACACGCAAAGCAAGAAATTCGAGCTCAGTACGGAAACGCGTTGCCTGCTAACGCGACCAGTCATGAAAGCGGGCTATTTGCGCGAGCGCTACGCCATGCTGTTGCAAAAGACGTTGCGCCATGAGCTGTTCGCGCCTGCGGTCATACAGGGTGGCGTCTCCTCTGACGCGCAAGCAAAGAAGTTCAAGCTTATGTATGCAGAGAATTTGTTGGCCACTTCTACGGTAAAGGAGGCGGTGCTAATTGGCTTGCTGACACAACTCAAGGAGGGTAAATTTTACATTGAGGATCCTACAGGGAGCGTTGAACTGGACTTGAGTGGTGCGCGCTTTCATTCGGGCTTCTTTTGTGAGGGTGGGTTTGTGTTGGCGGAGGGTGCCTACAAAGACGGTGTGCTAAAGGGTGAGTTGAACGAGTATTAAGATAAGTTTGATTCTATACTCCATACTTTTTCAGTGGACGGTCTAGGCTTTCCGCCCGCGGAGCCCGCCAACAGCTCGCGTGCCTTTTTTGGCACGCAGAACAGCTGGGGTGGTGACTCACTCAAGTTATTAAAATACTCCACACGCCTGCAGGAGATTGAACGCACCAACACCGAGGCCACCTTTGTCTTTCTGTCCGATGTGCGACTGGATATACCCGTTGTTATGGAGCGGTTGCGCATGCTCTTCGTCGGCTATGACTCGTGCCCACCGGTTGCCATTGTGCTGATGGGCCCCTTCGCCGCATCTACGCGTAGCTATCATGCACTGCAGCAGCACCTGAACGCGCTAGGTGCACTAGTTGCTGGCTGTGACCAGCTGAAGAAGCAAACCGAATTGGTGCTTGTACCCTCTTGTGAGGATCCCACCGCTCCAAACATATTGCCGCGAGCGCCGTTACCCGAGACGTTAGTGGCTGGACTGCGTAAGGCTTGGCCGCGCGTGAAGTTGGCAACAAATCCCTGCCGCCTGCAGTATTGCACGCAGCAGATAGTAGTCTGTCGACTCGACTTGATGGCAAAGTTCTGTCGCAACACGCTACACTTTCCGCCCGACACGGAGCACATCGAACAGCACTTTGCGCGCACACTCATCTGTCAGAATCACTTGGCACCCATACACCCAATTGCGATGCCGGTGCACTGGGATTATGATGCGGCGTTGTGGCTATACCCGCTGCCAGATCTGGTGGTAATCGGCGATGCCTGCCAGAGCTTTTCGACGACGCAGCACGGCTGCACAGTATTGAACCCGGGTTCGTTTGTTAAGTCAAAGTTCGCCTTTAAGGTGTACATGCCGGCGACGCGCACCATTGAGGACTCGGAAATACCAGACGACACCGCAATGGAATGAAAACTGGACAATAGAACTGTAGCTATTAGGACACTTGTTTATATGCTCTAAATTATTAAGGAAATAGAAAATAAAGTACGACAGTCATCTTATTTTGAAAAATTACTGTACCAGTTTGTATTGAAATGCCGCGCCATGCGTGTGCGGGCAGTGATAAGAGCAGGCAGCCACACTAAGTCGCTCATAAAATGAAATGCGCAAAGCAGACGTCGCTGTCAGACGCGTCTTTGCCAACTTCATTATCACTGCCACCGCTAGCACTGGCCGGAGCACAGCATGTGTTCCACACCAGTCGAACAGTATGTGAAAATGTTGTAAAGAATCGTCTTAACGCGCGTCGTACGCAGCGTACAATCTGCTTCAGTTCCAGGCAAGCGAACGCAGACGACAAGCGTCAGCGACCTGGTAACGGCGCTGCGTATGTGCGCTGTTAAGGGGGCTGGGGCAGAGCCCTATTATTTTTCATGACTTAAAGCCGATTTAGGAAAATATTGTTTCGCAGCTCCCACATGGCGCACATGTATGCTTGGCTGTGGGGTTTAAAAGAGGAAATAAATGTGCGGCTTGTGTGCTTTCTAAATTGCCCTTAAAAGTATGCTTTCTATTAGTGAATTTGTATAATTTTGCATTTATTTCAATTGTAATCGAGTCCAAAGAGAAGGACGCAGGCGGGCGCACAAGTGAAAGGATTGTGCTGAAAATACAACAAAAATTATGAAAATTATTTACTGAAATTACGATTATGCAGGGACTTAATTAAGTATTATAAGCTTTTTAAGAAAATAATTGCAATGTAACTAATACAATGCAACATAAATTTTATTTGTTGATTATAATTATTATTTGCGACAATTAATTTTTACGTTGCGTTGTAACTGCTATAAGAAACAAATTTGTTTTTTGTTCTCGATAATTATTATTTTGGAATTTTTTTTGTTTACGTTGCTTCATAACTTTTATTTATGATTTTTTTAATTTAAGTTACCGATAACTATTATTTTGAGAAATTTTTTGTTTACGTTGCTTCATAACTTTTATGAAAGAAAATTTTTTTACGTTGCCTTACCACATTTTGAGTATGAATTGATTTTTAATTATTTAGTTGTTGGTGGAAATTAGGATTCTGCAGTTAATTTGCGTTTATCAATTTAAAACAATTAAAAATCAATTCATATATGGTAAATAATAATGGTTCATAAAATATGGTAATTCAACGTAAACAATATTTTTTCAAAATAATAGTTATCGGCAACGTAAATGAAAAAAAATCATAAATAAAAGTTATGAAGCAACGTAAACAAAATTTCTCAAAATAATAGTTCTCGGTAACGTGAATTAAAAAAGTCAAAAATAAAAGTTATGAAGCAATGTAAAAAAAAATCCTTAAATAATAATTATCGACAACGAAAAATATACTTATTCTATATATATAAAAAAAAGTTCACTTCTTGTGTGTAGCCAGTGTTTGCGAAAACGGTTCATTCTTTTGGGAAAATTTTTTTCGTATGTAATAGAAGATGTTAATGCGGTGGTTTATAGCGATATTACATGTTTGTACGGCAGGTGGGCGTGGCACCTCCCATACAACCTAAATTTTTAATATGGTATATCTTCGGAATTATAAATCGGACAGCATTGAAATTTGGTACAGAGTCGTGGCGTAAACATGTCGTTCCACCGGCAAAATTTTATGGGCGTTGGACAAGGGGCGTGGCACTTTTTTAATTCCGGTGTTACTTTTGAACTATAGCATTCACATCAACGACACTTGGTACAAACTAACGATTTGGTCGTGTCCTTCGGCAGGAGGGAATAGGATAAATTTTGGACAAGGGGGCGTGGCACCGCCCATACATCTCAATTCTTTAATATGGCATAGCTTCGAAATTATAAGTCGTTCAGCATTGAAATTTAGTACAGTGTCATGGCGTAAGCCTGTCATTCGACCGGTAAAATTTAATGGGCTTTGGACAAGGGGCGTGGCACTTTTTTAATTCGGGTTTAGCTTTTGAACTATAGCATTCACATCAATGACACTCTGTACAAACTTATTATTTAGTTGTGTCTTTCGACAGGGGGATTGGGTTGGGTTTTTGACAAGAGGGCGTGGCACCGCCCATACAACCCAACTTTTTTAATGTGAAATTGCTTCGAAATTATAAGTCGAATAGCATTAAAATTTGGTACAGTGTCATGGCGTAAACGCGTCATTTTACCGGTAAAATTTAATGGGCGTTGGACAGGGGGCGTGCCACTTTTTAAATTCCGGTGTAACTTTGGAATTAGAGCGTTCACATCAATGATACTCGGTACAAACTAACGATTTGGTCGCGTCCTTCGGCAGGGGGAATAGGGTGGATTTTGGACTAGGGGGTGTGGCACCGCCCATACCACTAAATTTTTTAATATGGTATATCTCCGGAATTGTAATTCGCACAGCATTGAAATTTGGTACAGAGTCATGACGTAAACGTCTCATTCCACCAGTAAAATTTAATGGGCGTTAGACAAGGGGCGTGGCACTAGAGCGTTCACATCAATGACACTCGGTACAAACTAACGATTTGGTCGTGTCCTTCGACAGGAGGTATGGGGTGGGTTTTTGACACGCATATGCATAGATTGTCTATCCTGACTGACTGACTGATTGATTGATTGATTTATCATCGCCCAGCCCAAACCGCTGAAGCTACAAACATGATTTTTGGACTGTAGGTACATCTTGAAGAATTAACCTTCGCCAAGAAGGGATTTTTTGAAATTCGGGGTCTAAAAAGGCAAAACATGGGTTAAAGTGTTGTATGAAGAAACGTGATTTAATAAACATATTGAATTTGAACTTCCTGAAAATATTCTAATATATAGTAGATCAAAACTTATTCGACACGTATTTTATAATTTTTCGAAAATCAAAATTTAACTGGCCCAACAATGGGTTAAGGTTTATTTGCGGAAAGACTCCGAAACAAACAACACGAACCGATGGGCCTATTGACTTCAGCAATTGTAAAAATAATTGAAATAGATATAATTAGACACGTGTTTCTCATTATTTTCAAAATCGAAATCTAACTGGATCAACGACGGGTTAAAAGTATGTATGGAGAAACTGTGAAATGAAAAATATGAATTAGACTTGACATCAAACTTGGGGAAAGTAGTCTTTGTGAGAAATAATCTGACACGTGTTTTTCACTTTTTTGAAAATCAAAATATAACGGGGTCAACAATGGGTTAACAATTTGTATGGGGACCAAGATTTATTGGGCGTTCTGACTTTAAACTTATCAAAAGCAGTTCAATCGGGAAATAATAAAATCGTGATTTTAATTTTTTTTTAAATCGAAATCTACCATGGTAAACCAAGGGTTAAGAGTTTGTTTGGAGTAAATGTGAAAACATATGATTTAAAGGGCCTTTTGACTTCAAAATTTTTAAAACACTCGAAATCAAAGATACACATGTTTTTTTTTAAATCAAAATCTGATGGGCTCAACAATGGGTTAAGAATTCGTATCGGGGAAACAGGAGAGCTTGCGTGCAAAGCCGCAGGGCCCAGCTAGTTACTTATAAGAGTTATTATGCAACTAAAAAATATTTATTGATGTAAAAAATTTCTTATTGGGAATAATTATTATAAAGCAATATTTTTAGAAATTTCTTAAATAAGGGCAATTTTTTTATTCCCAAAAATATGGATAATAATTATTTTAGGTCTCTGAAATTATGTGTAATATTCGAGCCATTGCACGAATAAACGAGCCATACCGATTTTATAGATATTCATAAAATCAAAACGTGATATCTCTAGATGTTCAATAGAATTGGCCAATGCTACTCTATTCTTGCCGGATTCATTTATGCGCATTTGCCAATATTGATTCGATAATAGTTTTACATTAGTTTTTTTTTTACATGGGATTTTCACTAAAAATGGTTCAATAAATGTTTCCTGTTTCAAAAGAAGAAATCAAGAAGGTTGGAATATCTTGAAATTATATAGAAAATTTCAAGATATTCCAACCTTTGAAATTTTACTATCAACTTTGTTCTTATCTATTATCATCCTACTTCATATTATATAAACTGATGTATGTACATATGAACCTATAGAAAAATCACTTCAAACACTCCAACCTCTGTGGAAATCACTTTAAATTGGCCTAAATTGATTTTCTTCTTCGCCAGGCGAAGCATGAAAGCAAAGACAATAACATCTTCACACTTTTCGCTTGAATGACGCTGCCCCCATGCCTTCCAAACGTTGCCCAGCTATAAATGGTGTCAACAGGGGACAATGGGAGCAACGTATAAATTCACCATGGCACATAAAATATTTTTTTATTACTATTGTCGTAGTTTTAATCGTTTTACATTTAAATTTCAGCCACAGCATGTAGTCGAAAGATGGCGAGGGTTGTCGCTGCAGAGCGCATCGGGAGCGGAAGCGGCACGAAAACACAAAACACAACCACGAAAAACAATATTTAAATATTTCAAGGATATGCGCACAAATGTTTACGAATTAAATGAACCAGAAGCAAGATTGTCACAACGCCGAGGGTAATTTATTTAAATTGGCCTCTGCTACGCCGCGGCAGCAGCGTTAGGACGCTGAATGCTCCATTGCCGCATTTCACCGGGTGGTGTCTACTTACATACATATTTTTTGCTTGAACTGAGTAGAAACCGCAGCGTTTCCTTGCGTTGCTTGCTTTTGCTTTGTTTTGACGCGATAAGCGCGAAAAATATTTGAAAACATTTTTCAATAAAAAGCAACACAACAGTAGTCTTTAATGTTTAGTACTTTGTTTTGTCAGTTGTTGGACTGTCGCTGGACGTGTGCGGCTTCAAATGGCGCAAGTGGCCATTCACCTTCAGCGATGCTGCTGAAAAAGGTGTCACTCAATTCCGTCAAACTGAATTCAATTGAAGGTTGAAGGTTTTCATGAAATTGACACTCGCCACTTGCCTTTCAATTTAGCGCCAATAACTCGTAAATCAATAGTGTGTCTCTCCCCATACGAAGCGCAGCAATGGACAGGAACGAGATTGCCGCAGGCCATGCACAGCAGCAGACATCGGGGAAAGGCCCATCGGGGGAAAAATGAGCCAATGATAGTTTGGCTTTCATATAAAAACAAAACCTTGCAAAAAGGTCTCTGCAAATGATGTCAATATTAGGGCAAATGGTGTGTTCGGCTCAAAGTGGCAAAAAATAAATAAAAAGCACCTTTGTGCCCAGCAACAATAAAACACCCACAACGACCCGAAGTAAAAAGGCCAGTCCGGGGCTGGCCTTGTCCAGGGTCTAACCGATGTCACGGCGCCAAAAACATATTTAAAAGCATCTCGCTGAAATATGTGCACCAACGCAAAATTGTGCGCTGTAATGAAGTTAAATAGTAATTTTTTTAGGCACTTTGGCAAAATATGAAAAAGCGACAACGCTACGAACATACCCAACGAATGCGCTGCCATTTCGATTAAATTCTTCAAGAAGAAATGCAATAACGGTACAGTAAAGCGAGTTGTAGAATACGAACAAGTTATAAAGTAATAATCATCAAAGACGTCTTGAAAGTTTGCGCAAACTAATTTTCAGCAGCGACATCGTAAATTTCCATATTTTTCCAATACAAATTGAGAGTGTGTCGTTGTTGGGGCGTGGGGGTCGCGAAAACAACGCCCAAATATTAAAGGAAGTTCAGATTTGTAAAAGTGGATATTTGTTAAGTGTGGCTTGGAATTACAAATAGCAACGCAGTTTGCATAAATCATAATAGACTCGAAGCTAAAGTGTCTGAGTAGTTAATAATGCGAAAGCAAATAACAGCAAACAAGAAACTTGGCATTTTTGTTTTTCAAGTAGTAAAATGTAACATTTCGAAAAATTCTCTAAACGAAAATATTGTTGGATAAAAATAGGAAAATAAATAAAGACAAAATAAATAAAAAATACAATGCAATAATACATCATCTTATTTTAATGTTAAAGAATATTTTTTCCCAAAAAAAATATTAGAAAACCTTTATAAAACAAATTTTGATCCAAATAAATCGACGGATTAGTTAATGCAATAATGTTTATAGGTTTTCTCAATTAGTTTAGAATTGCAGAACTAAAAAAAGAAAAAAGAATTAAAAAAAAATTGAATTTTAATTTGCTTTTTAAAGCCGTAGTACGCTCGGCATATCTGAAAGGGAAAAGTAGTAATTTCTTTCTTCTAATTGAAATAAGCAAATAAAAAAATGAAAGCAAATAACAGCAAACAAGAAACTTGGCATTTTTGTTTTTCAAGTAGTAAAATGTAACATTTCGAAAAATTCTCTAACCGAAAATATTGTTGGGTACAAATTGGAAAATAAAAAAGGGTAAAATGAATAAAAAATACAATGCAATAATAAATCATCTTATTTTAATGTTAAAGAATATTTTTTTCCCAAAAAAATATTAGAAAAACTTTATAAAAAAACAAAGGTTTATAGGTTTTCTCAATTAGTTTAGAATTGCAGAACTGAACAAAAATTAAAAAAAAAAATTGAATTTTTATTTGCTTTTTAAAGCCGTAGTACGCTCGGCATATCTAAAAGGGAAAAGTAGTAATTTCTTGCAATTTAATTGAAATAAGCAAATAAAAAAATGAAAGCAAATAACAGCAAACAAGAAACTTGGCAATTTTGTTTTTCAAGTAGTAAAATGTAACATTTCGAAAAATTCTCCAAATGAAAATATTGTAAAATCAAAAATAGGAAAATAAATTAAGAGTAAAATAAATAATAGAATGCAATAATAAATAATCTTATTTTAATATTTAAGAATATTTTTTTTAGGAAAATAAATTAAGAGTAAAATTAATAATAGAATGCAATAATAATAAATAATCTCATTTTTATATTTAAGAATATTTTTTTCCCAAAAAATATTAGAAAATCTTTATAAAAAACAAAGTTTGATCCATATAGGTCGACGGATTAGTTGGTGCAATAATGTTAGTAGGGTTTCGCAATTAGTTTAGAATGGCAAAACTGAACAAAAATTAAGAAAAAACTTGAATTTAGTACTCTCGGCATATCTGAGAGCGTAAAGTAAAATTTTAAATTTCTGGTAATTTAATTGAAATAATGTATTATTCAGTAACTTGTATGTTTAACTTTAGTAAAAAAAACAAAGTATTAATATAAAAAATAATTGAAATAATGTATTATTCAGTAACTTGTATGTTTAATTTAAGTAAAAAAAAACAAAGTAATTATTAATATAAAAAATAATGAATTATAAATTAATAATTATAATAGCACAAAAATAATATCACACAATTTTTATTTATAGAGCTAAGAAAGTTTTCAAATTTAAAAAAAAGAAAACAAAGTATTAGTATAAAACATAATTAATTAATTAGTATTTATAAAAGCACAAAAATAATATCAAAAAATTTTTATTTATAGAGCTAAGCAAATTTAAAAATCCGAGCACACAGAAGCAGCGTCAAGAACTTTGAGTCATATAATCTCGTTGCACCATGGAGAATACTCAGCATCTGACTAACACTCCCACACAGAGAGCAGTTCGAAAGAACATTTACATTACAAGGACATTTTTTTTATTCTCGTTGAAGTCTAATAGTCCTCCCTATGAAAATCCTGTCACATGCTTTCGCAGTTTGCAGTTACTAAAGTTTTGGCTATCAGGCGAAATCGATTAACCCACCATACCATCCACATCAATCACTGCCCCAGCATGCACCCATAATAATCCATGCAAGACGCAAAGAAGTTCGTTCAACACAACAACAGTTCACCATAAGTGACTCACTTCCGTTTCCGATTGTCTCCTTTGAGACAAATTTGTAGTCAAAAATGCTTAGTAAGGACAGGAAGTCCTTCACAAAAAGTGCCAAAGTCCTACAGACATCACGTGTACACTTGACCAGTGCGACAGACCGAAGGTGTCATGTGTGCGCGTTTCGATTATAATTGGACATCTGAGATTATCAGCCACCACCATAGTGTCGCCAACAACAATATGAATGCAATCAGCCCAACAGCACAATGGGAAATAAATATTGTAATAAGAAAATCATGTCACAATCAATGATCAAAGCGAAAGGGGTTAAGATGAGAGAACAGAGTAATCATTGCTGTCACAAAAAAAAAAAATGTATTTATAAATACAAACAAGGGGATGTTTTGTCCTTTTCTTCATAACAGAAAAATTTCGAAATTAGAAAAATACTTATTACTGCTTTACTTGCATGTTTGCAGTTATTCACGTATGTTGCCCGGCGGTCGGTTTTTTCATCCAAATCTGCCACGCCATATGCCAAGTGACAAGCAGCAGCGTGCGTTGTCGTATGTCGCTGACTCGATGACCATTGCTGGTTTTGGCCTTTAAATTTTCGTGTACGTATGCATTTTTAAGTCATAAATAATTTATGGGTCAATTATTTGAAGTGTGCAATGTGCTCGCAGCGGTTTGCATATTACAACCGCTGCTTTGAATTTTCACTGATCGCACAGAGACAAAAGCGGCAGCGTTTTTAGCACATATGGCCAAATGGAATGTGAAGCGCGAAACCTTTTCTATGTGAGAAGCTCAGCGGTAAATTGCTGCCGCTTTGAGGCGAGAAAGTGAGCTGGAAAATCAAAGAAAACATTGGGTGCATTATACAAAATGAAAATTAATAAAATGGAAGGCATTTGGTTGCCAGAGAAAGGGAAGTTTATTTATTTATTTATTTATTTATTTATTTTTAAGGTTACACTACCTAAGAACATGGTTCTTTTATAAGTGCATCAACTAGTATTAAGTAACAGTTGTATCGAGCTTAAAAAGAAAAATACAAACTTTATACTTAAGGCTATTACAGAAAAAGTACAGTATATAGGAGGTAAGATACAATGCAAGAGTTAAAGAGAGAGATGTGAGAAATAAGTTTTGATGATCTGCAATCGAAAGGCACACCCATTACAATAATTCATTGAAATAATCAAAAATTCGCGCTTTATAGTTGTTTCTATTCAGTCCAGCTTTCAGAGTCTCCGGAAGAGAGTTCCATAGTCTTACGGCGTTAATGAAAAAAAGTCTAGAAGAGGTCAGGTACACATACTTTGGAACGATAAGGTTGTGATGTCTTCCCGACTTAGGCATTTGAAGTTTGTCATATAAATATTTCGGCTCTTTCCATTCAACTATTTGAAATATGAATGCACAGTTTCTTGCTGACAAGTAATTTGTGATGCTGCAACCAAGAATTGTATTCCTCCACAGCGAGACATGGTCATATTTTCCCAGCCCATATACATATCGAGTAATGTTATTAAATGTCACAAGTTATGGGGAAAAAATTTAATTTCATATATTAACATACTTATATAAAATTAATAAAGAAAAAATAAATAAAAAATGAAAAAAAAATTAAAAAAATAACTAAAAGGTCGTAAAAACAATAATAAGTAAATACAAAAATATTTATCTGTTTCTGTGTTGTTCCATTACAAATTAATGTAAGCTATGAACTTTGTTCCTTTTTGTTATAAATTTTTCAAAGGGGAAATTCAAAATGTATTAAGCATTGGGACTCATTGGTGCATTATGGATTTTCTCTCCTTCTGTTTTTTTCTTGATATTTGTAGTTATACAATAATATTTAAAAATTTCACAATTTACTCGGAAACTATCTAATCAAAATGGACATTTTTTCTAAAGTTGGTGTAGGAAGTGAGGAAATCTTTAGCTTAGAACGTGGGTATTCGGACAATTAATGAAAAGCGATGCAATTAATAAATAACCTCAACTTGGGGGTATTAAAGGATATGAAAAAGGATATTAAGGATATGAAAAAGGTCCTTTAAAAATGTTAATCCTTTTTATCCTTGAAAATGAAATTATTAAAAAAGCGGATGCTGCAATTTTAATGAAGTAAAAAAATTCTAATTTATTTGAGTATCAGTATTTAAATAATAAAAAGATACAAAATCAATGAAGCGAGAATAATGAAATTTTGACACGTGATCAAGGAGATTCCGGTTTTTAACATACATACTTACTTTTCAAGAAAATTCTATATAAATTTTCAAGGATATAAAGGATTAAAATTTTCAAAGAACCTTTTTCATATCCTTTTTTACAAAAAGATAAACAATCAATTTTATGTAAATTCTTGAGCCTTTGGTGAGTGGTTAAGTATTTTTTATATTTTTTATCCCCTACAAAATTTTGAAGTCCTTTTAAAAGGACAAAGGATGTGGAAATGAAAAACTGAGTACGCAGTATTAATATATTTAATCTCTAGTTTCACGCACATATGGATTTTTTTCCGGAGTGAACATTTTTTTTCATTTTTGTTGCACGGTGTAGTCTTAGCAGTAATAATTTTATACTTAGAGACCAAGGCGAATTCATACAGGTGATAACGTAAGGGCATCAACAAAATTTCAATGTATTTTGTTTTTGTTTTTTGGGTTTAGATTGTCAAGATCAGCCAATCAGAACAAAGCTTGCTTTTTTCATTTTTAAACTGTCACAATTTTACACAGACATTTTGACAATCTAGACCTTTTCCACCATACAAAAATCAAATCAGCTGATTCAACGAGGTCACCTGTATTAATTCGCCTTGCTTAGAGACAAAAAGCTCAAATGTCTGAATTTTAATACTTGAGAGACCTTTCTCGTTAGAGTCCTTACAACTTCGTTTGATTCAATGCGCTTCCAACAAAAACTTAATAGATTTGGGAGATGACCTGACAAACAGTTTTTCCTGTACAGGTTTCTTAAGCACTCAGATCACGTAGCAAACATTATTATAATTCAAGTATCATTGTGTAAAAAATAGTCTGAGATCTCGTGGCTAGGTTCTTCTAAGCTTAGCGAAATCCAAGTATCCATTCACAAAAACAAAATGATTGTGCAGTTCAGCTAATCTTTCCTGACTAGTTCTTTCTTTTAGACATAACATAAGTTGACTAAAGTTTCTTCATAGCCATTAGCGTGCCTGGGCAAAGACGGGATAAGCTTGCTGAAAGTATTCCACTATCTTGTCGCGCTTTAAGCACATCTGACAGAATACTGAACTCCTTACAAAATGATTAAAAATCAAACTACGTAACAAATATGACCCCTGTGATGAGATTTGACAGAGTTGGCAGATTCTGCCCCTTTTCGGGATTTCAATTAGTAGTTCCGTGGATGTCTTATCACAGTCACAGCATTGTTGGTGCATATTTTTACACCCAGCGAAGCCATCCTAAGGCTGTCATTTTTCAAGTAGTCCAACAATTGTTTCATTATTTGTGCAACATTAGCTAAAAACTCAATTATCCTTTGTGCCGGCTTATCAAGATCAATTCATAAAATTAATGATTAGGCACTCGGCAAAAAAAAAAAATAAACACAAAGCCGCTAATATCACAACAGCAACAATAGGTGCGATGGTTTTGTGTGGCAGATCATTAGCGCGCTCTGTGCTTTCATCGGACAAATGAAAGAAAAAGCCAATAAAGAGCACAATGTCCTTGAAGACTGGATAGATAGAGCGCAAGAGTTTCTTTCCATTAATTTTTTTCGTTATAGCGCGGCAATAAATTTTTAATTGAAAACGCAAAAATTCAATTCAAAAAGTCTGCGCATAATTCAACGCCACCGATTAGCGCAACCGCAGGTCCCCAGGGCACAATCAGTTGCTCTTTTTATGGCTCTTTTCTTCTTCTTCAAGGCGCGCATATACATACATACATATTCTATTTGAGCCAACACCATGTTGGAGATAACGTGGCATTGAAACGGATATCCGGCATTAGCGTAATTTGTAGTTGGATTTGCTACTGGCAGCAATTGTAAACACAACACGAACAATGGCAACACGTTGCGGTAAATAAGACATAAAACAATAAATATGACAACTGACTGGCGAGGAAAAGCCGCAGCAAACAGCAACGCACGGCAACAACAGGCGGCACGTGTCCTGTGCGAGGTGGCGCTGGCGTGCGCTTGAAATCTTGAGCGATAAAAACCACAAACACACACACACTCACAGACGGTCTATGGCGCGCGATTTGATTGTGACTTTTGTTGGTCGGAAATAAATTAATGGGCGGCACGTGCTCGAAAGCCCGCACGAAAAGGCAAAGCGATTGGAGTTTTGTGTGCTAATAGAGTTGTTGTGTTGTTGCTGTTGTGATTGCGTTTCTTAAAACTTTTAGGCCTGCTGTGTGGCTGTGGCTGTTGGCGCGGCAAGTGCCAGTGCCCAAACTCATTTATCGCGCACATAATTTGCCGGGTGTCACTGCGACGTTGTCTGCTCAAATTAATTTTTTTGCTTTTGCCAGCAAATACTTATTTTGAAGTGTGCTTGTTGTTGTTGCGCATTTTTGGACCACCCATGGTCACAGGCAGCACAAGTGGCCATTCGCGTGTGCTTCTCTCTGGGGGCTTTGCGTGTGTGATAGCATCGCACGCACTCTTTGAGTGTCAGGCAGCAACGCTGACAGCAATCGCCGTGCGTGTCCATCGCCAGCGAATTTGATAAGAAGCATATGAGGTGTGAATTGTGCACAAATTGCCGAACGCATGTCGCAGCACTAAAAATTAATCTGCTGCCCGCGCGGCAAATGTTCTGTTTTTGCTGCAAGAAGTCATATTTTCATGTAGAGTTACTCGCCACATGATTTTATGCCGCAGAAAGTGGTCTGCTGAACCATTGTGCAGCGGTCTCAGTGTCTGTGACACAGTGGCGCGCTGTCTAAGCGGATTAAGTGCAGCTCGCCTGCGCCTTCCCGCACCAACTAAAGTCCCCCCTTAAGTAAGCGCTCATAATTTTCGAAATCACCCATTGATATGCAAAGATTTTATGCACTTAATTTTCATTGAAAATTTACTACACTTTGCCGTCACTAACTTTTTACTGTTGCATAAAAAAGTAGTAAAACACTATGCAGTAGTTTCGTGAGTTTGTCACAAACCACAACAGTGTTGCATGTCGTTTGCTCCAAAAAAGTTGCATGCACTTTTATGCACTTTTGATGCGCTACCAAAAATTGCCATCATAAGAAAGTCTTAAAAACAGTGCAACAATGTGACCAATTTAAATTAACCTTAACCAACAATTGCACGCATTAAATCGGCTTGCAACATAAATAATTAAAAAAAAAACACAAATAAATGTACAGTGTCAGGGAAAATGATTATTTTTCATATTTTTCGCTCGTACACTTAATCGGATATGAGTGAAGTGGACGCATTGGGTAGTGGCGTTAAAAAAAGATCCTTGGGAATTTGTGTGCTGCAGTTGCACTTGTCACAGCAGCACTTTGCACTGGCAGCAATCATGTTAACCGCATGCGCGTCCACAAATGCGTAAAATTGAATTGTCCGGATTTTACGCAGATTATGTTTTTTAGCAATTATGGTTGCGCGTTCGAAACCAACGCGATCCGGTCCATCGGCAAGCGGCCGGGGTGCACTTTCCGGGCGGGAATATTTACTGCTGTCTGAAGCTGAAGCGCCCAATCAGTGATAACAAATGTCATACATGTCATACAAAACAAACATTTGTCTTTCTCCCATCACATTTTCTCAATTTGTGTACGTTTGTTGACAACGCAAAAAATATGTGCCGCTGTCTTTTAATTAAATCGAAATCAATATCAACCCTGAATAGGTAAAATGGTGAATGAAATAGTTACTAGAGCTAAATTTTGAATAAAAAAAATTTGGAAATTCGTAGCTGTGTGAGAGCACATTTGCATTAAGCATATCAGGTAGTAAAAATTTTTTGTAAAACGTTAAAATTATAAAGCTTCAATTTCAAATCATTACATCATTGGGGAATTCATTTCACTCATTTAACCCTTACGACCCCGAATTTTAGCCTGTCTCCCGATATTACTTTTTGGTATTTAAATCACGTGACGTTCGGAGTCACCAAAACTCAAAGATCTACAGGCAAAATATGCGTTTAACACTTCAGATAAATTTGACTTGGACTTGGACTTACAAACTACGGAAAAAATTGCTATGTACATAATGTTTGTATAGTAAACTTGAAAGTTGGCTTAACGTGAACTTAAAACGTTACGAGAAAATTACAACTTTTCCGTTCCAAAATTGCATTTTCTAAATTTGATGATAAACTATCGCAGTCAGGTCGAAAAGGGCTAACACTCATTGGTGTTATTTTTTGTAATGGGCTTAATTTTTTGACATTAAGACAATAATCCAGCATTAAATTAAGAATTAAATTTAATTTGAATTTAAAGACTAAAGAAAATGCTTTTAAAAGCATTGTTCACAACTTCTTTGCAGATAGAAAATTTATTCAGCTTCAATTTTATTGTTTTATTTAAAAGTTGACTTTGATTGTCTTTAAAGATTCAATGCCCGTATTTTCGTCTGAATTTTCTTTATTTTGAACTTTTAACAAATTCAATTAAATTTAGATTAGATTAAGTTTAAAAATCCAATCCTTACATTTTTATTTCGATATTTCACAGATAATTTGGGTGAATGAGCAATTGCTCAGAATCGTTCGCTACGATTGATTTATGGGTTTAGTTTAAGTTGACACCAACAAATTAATTGTTTTAGAAGTGAATTAAAAAAAATTACAAAAATTTTACTGTTATCCCCAAAATAATTTCCAATAATTTACAGCGATATCATGAAAGTTTGTGTTCTAATTGAAGTCTACGAATTGGGCGAATTTGATCTAAACCCTGTTTCTTTAATAATGGTTAAATAAAATGAAAAAGTTGATAATTTTGTATTTTTCCATGAATATTAAGTGATTTTTCTGTAATTACAAAATATTGATAAAAAATTTATTTAACCCGTTTTAAGCTAAAATTGTTTAAAAGTAAACTAGCTCTAGAACTCTGAAAAAGAGGCGTGGCGATTTCAAATGTCGTGTGCACACTTCTTAGGCAAATGTTTCATGATTTAAATACCAAAAAGTAATATCGAGACACAGGGTTAAAAGAGTGAAATAAATCCCTCAATGATGCAATGATCTGAAATTGAAGCTTTATAATTTTAACGTTTTACAAACCATTTTTACTACTTTGAGATGCTTAATGCAACGTATTATTTAAAATGATTACGACGCTGAAGTCTTTTAAAAACCATAAAAAGAAGAAATTAAGTTTGTCAAATGTTTCAAAATCTTTGTGACAACATGTCACAAACGTTAGTATGAAAATACCACTCTCACACAATCTGCAAATGTTTCGAATAATGATTCGAGTGTGCGGTATGAGATTTCCCCAAGTGTCAGCAAATACGAAAACAATAGACCCACCAGAAACGCAAGCACAGTCGACCTATTTAAAGCGCTCACCGGCAAGAGTGGTGGCCAGGCATGCAGCCTTCCTGGCTGACTGGCGCGTTGACAACACGGTCCAAGACAGACAATAAATTCCATAATTACACAAAGTCGAATTTATATGCCACTTTTGACCCTTTTTGTTTGCTTTTGTTTGTTCGCTTCATATTCAAAGCGCTCAACGCGTGCCACCCAACTGCTGTGTCCTTGCTTTACGTTTGTGTCGCGACGCCCGAGCGCGTGTTTGTGTGTGTGTGTGTGTGTGTGTGAGTGGCCGATTAGCATTCATAATGCCGCACAGTAGTATCAACATTGCTGCAGGGTTGGCTGTCATTGAGTCTGCTTTTGTATCTGTCGCTACTGCTGTGGTTATGGTTGTTGTTGTTTTTGTCGGGTTGCGCTTGGTTGTGGTTGCGGCCGACCGACATCAACAGCCTCATCGACAAATAGGCAAAAGCAGGTAATCGCATTTGTGCGACAACGCAGTGAATTTCACTCCCTTACACGCAAACCCACAGCCAGCGCCCTCCCCCTGCGCCGCGCCGACGTATTTATGATCCCAAAAAAAGTGTAAGCATTCGGTGAAAATCTGCTGAAATGCAGTGAAAATATTTTCCTTGCCCACAAGCGTAGCGCTGGTCAGCAACGGCCGCCCACTTAGGCGTTTCCGCTGAAGTGGCTGGGCTGGGCTGCTGTCCGCTGAGCTGCTTTCTGCTGTCCGCTGGACAAGTGCACGTGCACGTAGATAGCGTACGTGTGCTTGTGTGGGTGGCTGTGTGTTTGCGGTGGACAAGCGATGGAATCTTAAATCGGCTTATGTCACCAATGGTGATGGGTTTTCAAAGATTCTGTTTGTAATGCAAAAATACAGCTGCGGCGCCGTAAGCGAGATCGAGAATGAGAATGTGTGATGGCCTTAACTAAGTATTTATGAACGGTGGCTGTGGTGGGTGGATGTATGAGGCTACTTGTTAATTTTTGATTTATCGTTGTTACGTTTTAGATTTGGGGCCATGAATTTGCAATTAAAACAAGGGAAGGGCGTACATTTTGAATAACGAATATGTATGGCACTGATGGCAGGTTGATATCGGTGTTTTAATCGTGGCTGGAAATATTTAATATTTAATTTATTACGTTTGGTATTTGCATTTCACTTCGATGATTTGTTATATCTTCTTTTAAGGCTGTGTTAAGAGAAACCTATTAAAGATGAAAATGAAATGAACTTTCAGAACTAGAAATAGAATAAAATTTAGATGCATGAATCTACAGACTGGGATCCAAAACATTTATGTTTTCCATACCTGACATATTTTGGTCCTGAAAGTTCAAAACAGAAAATTTAGTAAAAAGGAGAAAATTTTCCTCTTTCATTTGATACCCATATTTTTATCATTTCACAACCGACAATATTTAAAAAATATTTGAAATGTGTATGTCCTTAAAATTTTAAAGTCCTTTAAGAAGGTTTCTGGGTCAGAAAATGAAAAACTGACTATGCCAGGATACTATAAATTACCTCTAGTTTCATGTCTATATCAAGATTTGGATAGGTCTCGGAAAAATAAAAAAAATTGTTTGCACGGTGAAATAGGTGTTTTCACTCAGTGCATCATAACTTTATAGTTTTGCTGTCAATTCTATTGATTTTAGGCTTAATATTTGCTCAAATGCTATATCTTTCATCTTAGATTTTAAAACCAGAGATCATTTATTTTATCTATAAAAAAACATTCAAAAATTTATGATTTTTTAAATTGGTAGAAAAATGCACTTTTTTACAACTCAGTCAGTAACTTCCTCAAATCTCATCTGATATGGACAATCTGTATATCGGTGGAAAGGCTAAGGTATTATCTTCTGACAGACGGACATCTTGTGTTAGTCGGATGAATCGTTTACGAGATATGTGCTCATAACTGAAACAACAGGGAAAAGACTGGATTTTCGAAGATTTTTCGAAAACGCTTATTAAACAAAATTTTTTGATTTTCAGTTTCGTATTCCGTGACCCAAAGTTAGTCTAGAAAATACTTTTGTTTCTATGTGCACGCGATTGACCCATTTTTTGTCGAGTAGTGTTATTTAAGACTTTGGGTTATGTATAAGGAGGAGTATAGATCAGTGCCATATGTAGAACACTTGATAGCTGATCCAGCTGATAGATCGAGCTGTTGTAGCTGCTCAGTCAGTGTTCGAAATGAAAGCGATTCATAAGATCCATGGTTACTAGCTACCCTGATTCGACTATATACACATGAAAGTTCGAAGACTTAAAGGACTTCAAACGAGGAGGAAATCAAGGCAAGTGAAAGAAGTTAAAGAAAATCTGTCATAGATTTGGAGTTGGACAGGCTCTTATAGAGTTAATGTTTAATGTTAATGTTAATGTCTTATAGAGTTAATGTAGAGTTTGTCATTAATGACAAACTAAAGAATTTACAACCGATACGGCAATATTTGAACACACGTTTAAAGCATCTGGAACTCCAAGTGAATTCATGTACAAGCCCATCTACATTCTAATCGTGTGGTTATATTTTTTATATTATACTATGTATTACTATTATATATTACCTATATATATTATACTTTTATTGTTATACGAGATATTATTTATATCGTCAAATATTTACAGCTGTTGGAAAGACTTATTTTAAGTTGCAAAATGCCATTTTCAAACTTTGATTTTTCCTCTTTGATTGTTGTTAGCAAATTTCAAAATTTAGCTATTTGAACTAATCGAAAGTAGGGCTTGAATGTTAGTATTTTTTTTTCATAATTATAAATTTTGTATAAATATAACGAGGAAATTTCAATTCAGAAGAAAACACAACATCGTAAATGTAGATCCTTAGTTCTTTTCTTACAAGTCGATCTTTTCTTACAAGAATTTGGGTCAAGCTTGTGTCTTTATGCCTGAACGAAAGAGACCAATGCCGATTCCAATTGACTGGTTGGAAACTTTGCATTTCATTAAAACATGGTTGCCACTGATTGCTGAATAAACAGTCACCAAAAGAAACGTAAGTTTGCTTTTTTGTTCTATTTTAGAGTTGGTTGAGTCAGTAATCGAATCTACATATAACTCCTCGCACTCGGGATTCAAGGCACTAACCACTAAAATGCATATAGGAACTTTAAGAATGCTTGGCAGGGAATAATGTTAGTCAATTGTGTATCTTTCAGAAAAGTACCACCGATTTCTGTTGTTAACCCTTTTGACACCGAATTTTACCCTTTGTCACGATATTACTCTTTGGTATTTAAATCATGAAATATTTGTCTAAGAAGTGTGCACACGACATTTAAAGTCGCCACGCCTCTTTGTTAGAGTTCTAGAGCTAGTGTACTTTTGTACAATTTTAGCTTAAAACGGTTTAAATAAATTTTGTATCAATATTTTTTAATTACAGAAAAATTATTTAATATTTATGGAAAAATAAAAAATTAATACTTTTTGATTTTTTTAACCATTATTAAAGAAACAGAGGTTTGATCAAACGCGCCCAATGCGTAGACTTCAATTAGAACACAAACTTTCCCTGATATCGCTGCAAATTATTGGAAATTATTTTAGGGATAACAGTAAAATTTTTGTAGTTTGCTTTGAATTCACTTCTGAAAATATTAATTTGTTGGTGCCTACTTAACCCTAATTCCCAGAAGTGAGCCTCACAGTCTCACTAAAGATTTCAAATGGTGATAAATCCAAAAGATTTTCGATTCCATTATTTTATGTAATTATATTGCATTATATTGCAATTATAAATTTAACATTTTAGACAATTTTTGTACTTTTTAAACAAATGTTTTCAGTAATTTAGCTCATATAAGCCTGACAGTCTCACTTCTGGGTTTACGTTACTTTTAAAATTCTGGGAATTAGGGTTAAATTAAACCCATAATCAATAAGATGACAAATAGGTGAAGTTGTTTTCAGGCAACTTTGTGGTCGAAAGGGATAATCTTTGGTGTAGTTAAAAATTGTATGCTCCGACATTTGGATACTTTTAGAGCGCACTGCATACTGAACGGCGATTATGTAATTTTGCAATTTTTATTGCTGAAGTTTTTTTAATTATAAATAAGTTACGTAAATCGTATATTTGAAAGAACGTCGCAGAAAATGTTTATTTCTAGTGAAAAAATCAAATGGTCCGCAGTATTTTTCACTTTCGCAAAGTATTCACACTAAATATTCCATATTTCGAAAATTGTGCATCTGACCGAAAGAAGAAACGTGGTTTGTTTTCGAACAAAATGAGTGGTTCGAGCGCATGCGCCTCATCGAAGAGCGGAGCAAACGTTCACAGGCTTGCAAACGCTCCACACCAGCAAAAGGGCGGAGCATCGAGCAGCGTCGAAACGCTCCAATGGAAAAACCAAAATGGAGACTAGTTGCTCATTTACAGGGGGCCGCAGTGCCCACACCACGTCAGCTACGGACCGCAACATATAATATTCCGTTAGGTAAATAAGGCAGCCGCTGGCCACAGAGGCGAACTGATTGGGGGAGCGCAGCACCGCTCTCACTCACTCACCCGCGCGCTAGCTCCCACCCACCCACCCACCCGCTAAGGGTGCGCATATGTGCTTTGGACAGTGAGGCGTTGGATATTGGTGGAGCACCGAATTGTTTAGGTGTATTGGTGGTGGGGAGGGGGAGGGGAGGGCACAGCAGAAGTGAGTGCCAACATGGCGCTTTGGCAGGTGGGGTGCAATATGTAAATGTAAATGAATGTTAGTGCGGGGGCAAGTTTGGGTTATTTGGTTGTAGTTCTTCGAACAGCAAAACTGTTGTTGCAGTGAGCTGCCATTTCGAATGGTGGGACGCAGTGGGCGCACACGTCCGTCCGTGTCGGGCCGAGCGTCGTGCATGTGCGATATGAATGCGATATCGCTTGCAGGCAACATACGTGTGTATTCGCAACAACATGTGTGATGTGTGGCAATCCGTATGGACGATCTCTTGGCGTGCACATATGTAAGCCACATACGATGCGACGTAAATAAACAGACTGAATTTGTATACTGTAATTTTTTTGCTCGATTATTGTTGGCGCTGCTGGTGCTACAATTGTTACTCGTTGCTGTTGTTGCTGGCGGTTTTGTAATGTTTTGTTTGGTGGCAGTGTTGTGCAGGATTCGGTAATAATGGCGTCGTGCGCTATGCTGGCGAAGGCGAAGGCGTCGGCTGTGGTGCGTCGCTGCTTGCGGGTGCAGTGTCTTCGAGAAGGAAACAACGCTCGGCGGCAACTTATTTGCCTTGGCCTGTGCAGAACATGTTGCGTTTTGGCAGCTATTTGCTGTAGAAGTTGTAATGGCTGCTTGTTGTTGGTGGCTGCATGATGAAATGGTTTTTAAATATGCTGTGTGTACTGGTTACAACTTTTGCGAAACTGCACACAAAACACTTTCATCGACAGCTAAGCTGCAAACTCATATCCGTTTCCGCTAAAAAAACGTTAGAGGGCAACATAAGTCCAACACCTTCACTCAGCTGCGTCCTCGCTGCGACCACTACTCGGCTGCACTCAAGCGTGACGTGTGATTGTTTGGCTTTCGCCTAAACATGATTTATGTCATGTTTCGCTTGATTGATGCGCTCCTGCGGCTCTCTGCTGCGGTTCGCGCCGTTCTTCATCATCTCCAAACCTGTCCACCGACCGCTTCATGTCGCTTACAAATTTATGTTTGCCTCGGGCATTATTGCTCAATAGTTTTTCTTCTCCATGTGGCTGCTACTTCCGTTTTTTGTTCGTTTAGTTTGTGGGCAAATTTATTCATGAGCATTGCATTTACTTTGGGCTTTTTGATGGATGATGTGATTTTTCTGTACAAATATTTGGCAAGGGTTTTCTTCATTTCCGCAGTTTGCTATTCTGGTGAAAGTGTAAGAGGGCTGACACAGTTTTATTGTTGCCCAAAGTGATTATTGCCCACAAAATTTAGATGAACAAAAAAAAGCTGAATGATTGTGAAAGTGTTTTGATTTCAATGGTTGATTGTTAATGGTCAAATGTGATGGTGTGTTAAGTTTTAAGGGAAAATAATACAAAAAATCAGGGACCGAAAATAACTGTTATTTTACAAATTTCAAATCAAAGGCGTAACGAAAAAATTGCTGGTGGACTTTTTCAAATATCCCCTTATGATCGTAATGGCCTCAGCTTCACGAATATTAAACGCCTTTTAAATTTTAGGTTTTTACTATAAAAGTTAAAATTAACTGTTATTTTGTGCCTTTTATTATTTCAGGCGAAAATCACTGTTACTTTTGACTTTTATTTTATCGTTAAAAAATAACAGATATTTTGTGACTTTTATTTTTTCGGTCAAATATATCAGGCAATTTGAATTTTTTCAAAGGCCGTTTGACCGACTAAAAAACGATTGATACCATTTTTTTCGTCGCACAAGTCTTATAGCTCAGAATGTGCGGTCTGCTGAGACGAAAAAAATTGTATCAATAGTTTTTAGTCGGTCAAACGTCTTTTGAAAAATTGCCTGATATATTTAACCGAAAAAATAAAAGTCACAAAATAAGTGTTATTTTTGACCGATAAAATAAAAGTCAAAAGTAACAGTTATTTTTGCCTGATATGATAAAAGGCACAAAATAACTTTCATTTTTGTCGGTAAAAATAAAACTGAAAAGATAACAGTTAAAATCAGACTTTTTTGATAAAAACCATAACCGGCACGGTCCCTGAAATATTGATTTCGATTCAAATATATGTGGTACTTCTATATTGGCAGCACAATAAGTTTTCATTCAAGAAATCAGAAATTAAAGGGAAACAAGCGGTGAGAGGGATTATAGAAAATATTGTTCATGTATTTCTATCCGTGTTTACATAAAACCAACTATAAATAAATAACTGTCAAACCGCTCCATAGCCGGTTGAAAAAATAAATAGGCCAAAGTGAAATTATTTATAACTATTTAATGTTTAACATTCACCGAAGGCGATTTTGCACAAATATATTTTGAAACAATATCAAAATGCGATCAGTGGTTTCTGTTTTTCAGAGCAATAGGTTCTAAGAATTTTTTTAATTTTTTGTACCTTGAGTGATTGAATGGATTTAACATATTTGTATAGTTATTGCAATTAGTTACATACATATTTAGTTAGTTGTAAATTATTTCTAGTACATTTCGTTAAATCGTTGCGAGGAAGCGCCGAACGTGGTCTAGTTTTTTTAATTTTTTTTTTTTAGTTTTCTGGACTCTGTTTAGTTTGTTGATTGTTTTTTTTTAATTTTTTAAAATGCGACTCGTGGTTTCTGTTTTTCAGAGCAATATGTTCTCACAATTTTTTTTTTAATTGTTTGTACCTTGAGTGTTTAAATTTATTTAACATATTTGTATGGTTATTGAAATTATTTACATAAATATTTAATTGTAAATTATTTCTAGTACATTTCGTGAAATCTTTGCGAGGAAGCGCCGAACGTGGTCTAGTTTTTTTTATTTTTTTTTTATTTTTCTGGATTCTTTTTAGTTTGTTTATTGTTTTTTTTTTTTTTTTAATTTTTTAAAATGCAACCCTTGCTTTCTGTTTTTCAGAGGTTCTCACAATTTTTTTTAATTTTTTGTAACTTGAGTGATTGAATTGATTTAACATATTTGTATGGTTATTGAAATTATTTACATACATATTTAATTGTAAATTATTTCTAGTACACTTCGTGAAATCTTTGCGCCGAAGGGGGTCTAGTTTTGTTTTTATTTATTTTTTTTAATTTGTTTGGATTCTTTTTATCTTGTTTATTGTTTTTTTTTGTAATTTTTTATTGTTCTTAAAAAAGGATATAATTTGGATAACAGATATATAGTAAAGCACATAGATGTATAATTTGTATGAGTAAATATTTGGCTTGAGAGTTATTGAGCCTAGAAGCCTATTTGAAGAGGAGGAATGGAAAACGATTATTTTGAGGAATTTTTTGTTAATGATTTTGCTTGGTTTAAGCACTTAAACTTAGGAAAATACAAAACAGAAAGAACGAAAATTTTTTTGGATTATTTTTTTTAATTTTATTTAAATTAAAAAACAATAATTTTTTTTCACTTTCCCACAAACTACAACGTTGACTTACATACATATGCACAAAAAATCAGCTCAAAAAACATAAGGTTCAACAATATGATTTTACTTTACGCTACCTTTATGCCATTTTGTAGTCTAACTATATCTTAATTATGAAAATTTTTAACTTTAAACACTCTTCTGTCGTCTTATTATAAAAAATGCTAAAATTTAAAATTCACTACACGTTCTTCGAATTATTCAAACTGATTAAATTTGCGCATAAAATACGACGCCGAATTGTTATCTACGCGACATAATATCAACGTGGCAGAGAATTTAAGCGAAAACTACGTGCCACAAGCAAATGACGTACACGATGAGCAAAGGGAAGGGTTGAATTTTCAACAGGGCATAAATATACACAGAAGTATACATATATTTATAAAAATTAATTTTTGAACAAAAAGTAAAAGTCGTTTCAGAAGAAAACTTTAATAAGAAAATATTTAAGTAAAACATCTTTAAACTTCAACCGAAAGTAAAATATTCGCATTTTCTTTTAAAACAAAACCATCGGAGTGTCAAGAGTCATTGAAGCTCCCTGAAGACAATTTTTGTCTTTCATACAAAAACCAAAACCAAAAGGCACACAAAAACCCCACTTGACACTTCAACCATGAATGATTTCTACAATATTTTGCGTAAAAGATTTAAATCGCGTGCGAAATCAAGCGTGCAAAGCTGAAATACGCTCGAAGGGTTGCAAGCAGATTCCAAATATCCTTTCACATATGATAATTCCGGCTGCAAATCATACGCACAGTAACAACGTCTGCTCGCGAGGACATTAGTGGCGCAAAACGGATGACAGCAGCGGCGCACAAAAAAACAATACCGAACACAATAAAAGTAGAGAAGTGGCGAGCGAAAAGCAAAACAATTGTAAATATTCATAAAAATGCGCGAAAAGTCCCCGAAAAAGTCACAGCGGAAGTGGCTTAAAGCGACACAAAGCACAGCCACAAAAGCGTCGTCTGGATGCGAATGCGAAGCGAATGGAAAGTGGAAGCGCGCGGCGCGTCAGAAGAAAAAGTTCGCGCAGTTAGCGAGTCCTTATGCCAAGGGTCGTCAAGCGTAGACATTTGCATAATCAAATAATAAAAATTTGCATAATTTTCTTTTTTTATGATTGTGTGCCACAAAAGCAGCAACAGACGCGGTCAGAGCCGCGACAGCAGCCAAACGGAAGTTGTTAGTGTTTCCTTTGCGGCGGCATTTTGTGTGCGTTCACTCATATTTTGCGCACAAAATAGTGTCAATATTTATTGACAGACCTGTTCGTTATCGGGCACATTTGCAAATATTTGCCATTAAAAGTTTCGTAATTCCTAAATCGAAAAGACAAAATCTAATAAATGTTAAATTTAATGCTTTATGGACGCACTCAATATCAAAGTTGTAGTTGAAATATATGCAAAATAATTTCTAAATATTAAAAAAAAAATTATATATATGAGTTGATATTTTTCAAAGCGTGATGGTTGTTTTACAAAAGTGAAATGAAAACAATTTTATACAATTTGTTTATTTATGTGTCGTATTGACGTAAATGTTTTATACAAATTCAGCATAAGTTGTTGATTGCCCGGTTTATCTAAATGATATTAGAAATTTCAATTTCCAGTCGGCAGCATACGAATATCTACACAAGTAATGCACCGTACCCGCAAGGAGACTAAATTAATTAACATTGTTTTTATGGCTCGTAAAGTTTCGAAAAATTCAACCGAAAAAAAGATAGTACGAAATGGAATATTCATATGAACAACGGCCGAAAGGAGGGAAACGTTGCAGTGCAGAAAAATGAAAACAATATTAAAATTATGTATGGAGGCGACGGTGAGCATGTTGACGCCATTTTAATGCGATGTTTTCATTTGCACTTACACATAAAAGTCAACACAGTGGTGTGGCCAAAAGGATTTTTAGAAGTGATTTACTTTCTTATTTATTTAAAGCGCACAAAAACAAAGTCTTTAAGAACAAAGTCCAAACCAAGAGTCGGAATTGTTAGAATATTGTCTCTTTTACTGAGTGTCCTTGCTCTTTGGTTTTTGCTGTAATCTGTTTTCGAAATACAAATAATTTTTCGAGCAAACTACCTTCAAAAAAAAGGGTTAATGCAAATTTTTCAACGCATTTTGAGCATTTTGAACGTTTGTTACCTTTAAACATGGGGCCTATGTATAAATTGTGGACACTGTCAATCCAAGAATTGACTTAAGACTATTATTATATGAAAAGTCTACTTACTCTTTCAGTTTCAGTTTTTTTTGTCAGTTCTCTGTTTTCCAAATGAAAATTGCGTCAATTGGGAGCAAATTTTCAGTACAGTTTTATAAAAATAGTATTATAAAAAAATCAAAGACTTAACTATTATAAGTTTTATAAGGAAATAATTGCAATGTAACTATTAAAATGTAACATACATTTTGTTTGTTGGTAATAACTGTTATGAGAAATAAATATTTTTTCGTTTTCGGTAATTTTTATTTTAGGATTTTTTGTTTTAACGTTGCTTTTATTTATGACTTTTTTTATTTACGTTACCGATAACTATTATTTTAAAAAAAATTTTTTTTACGTTGCTTCATAATTTTTTTTTATTTTTTTCATTTGCGTTGTTGATAACTATATTTCTTTAAATTTGTTTGTACGTTGCTTCATAACTTTTATGAAATAATTTTTTTTTACGTTGCCTTACCATATTTTAAGTAAGAATTTAAGTAAGATTTTCTGCAGTTAATTTGCGTTCGTAAATTTGAAATAATTAAAAATCAATTCATACCAAAAATATAGTAATTCAACGTAAAAAAAACTTTTTCAAAATAATAGTTATTGGTAACGTAAATAAAAAAGGTCATAAATAAAAGTTATGGAGCAACATAGAAAAACCAAACCCAAAATAATAATTATGGACATCGAAATATATACTTGTAACTTATAAGAGTTATTATGCAACTCAAAAATATTTATTACATGTTAATAGTTATAGGCGACGTAAATAATTTCTTATTATAAAGCAATAATTATAGAAATGTCTTAAATCAGGGCAATTGTTTTATTTCCAAAAATGTGGATAATATTTATTTTAAGTCTCTGAAAAAATGTGTTTATACAAAATTTTCACAAATCAAACGGATGAACTTTTAAAAGCAACTAAAGAGTTGTTCAGTGTTTTTTCAATGAGTTACTAATGAAACGTCGCGAGACGTACTTTTTAATTTTTTTTACTTATAAGTTATAACTTAAAATATAAAAACAATATGTATTTAAGTTTGTTTGTGTTTTACTGTAAAAAAACAAAAAAAAAAATAAATAGTATCAAATTTGATACTAACAGGGAATTAAGGTCAAAAATATTACAGGGAAGTAGGGTTAAAAAAAGGAGGTTATGTCATCATTACTTTTTTCTACCAGGACTAACAATGCGTTAAATGCACCTCCAACTAGAGGATTAATTGATCTGCAATATCATCAAAGTAATTGATTACGCCGTGCGACAAAAATTAAAAAAAAAATGTTCACACCGGAAAAAATCCATATGAAAAAATTCATTATTCGCGCTTCATTGATTTTGTATCTTTTTAATTAATTAATTTAATTTTTGTACTTCATTAGAATTGCACCTTTCGCCTTTTTTTTAATAACTTTCGAACCAATAAAGTTAGAGTAATGAAATTTTAACACGTGATGAAGGACATTTTGGGTTTTAACACACTTATTTTTCATGAAAGTTCTATATAAAATTTCAAGGATTTAAAGGATTACAATTTTCAAAGGACCTTTTTCATATCCTTTTTTTACAAATAGATTAAAAGTCAAATTTATTTCAATTCTTGAGCCTTTCCTCTTTCATTTCATATACATATGGCCATATTTGAACGTGGTTAAGTATTTTTTATGTTTTATTATTTTTTATCCCCTTCAAAATTTTAAGTCCTTTTAAAAGGACAAAGGATGCAGAAATGAAAAACTGAGTACGCAGTAATACTATATTTGGTCTCTAGTTTCACGCACATATGGATTTTTCCCGGTGTGAAAAATGCTGTCGCACGATTTTTATTTAGTCTGGAACAGCACTTTGTATGTGCTAAGAAACTAAATAAATAAATAAATATAATAAATAAAAACTAAATATATAATAAACTAAATAATAAATTTAATGTAGTTTTTTTGCCACGAACTTGAAATATTGTGTGTAGGAACTCGTCTCAGCCTGATATGGGTTGACATATCAGAATAATAATACTAAAGAATGATACTAAACTGGCGCATCTGGATGTCTGAGACTCAGCTTTTTTTAAATAGTTTCGTGTTTAAGCAGCTGGCATTCATTTGGTAATAGCAAAATAAGTAAAAACTCGACCCTTCGATTTCAATACAACTTAAGTCCTTATTTTGTGCTATTTGATATAATGAGACTTTCACATATCAAAAATTCACACATTTTCATCGAATAACATTGATGAAAAAGTTGTGATTCCGCCACTGTTGGAATCACGGCAGCTTGTCTCCAGCGCTGGACAAATGAAAATCTCACACATTGCCAGTTTCCGCATCGAATGTGTGTCGCAAAAACGAAAAAAGCGATAACAAGCCAACTTTCAAAAGTGCCCATTACGAAATTATGCACATTAAAATGAGCAATGACCACTTAACAAAATTACAATCTGGGCATGTCGCTCCCAACCCCACTGCCGCCGCCAACCTTTTATCGTGTGGCGGCCAGCGCAACTGGAGCGCACCGTGCACCACACCAACACTCAAACAGCGCAACAACGAGCAGCGGTCAGAAGGGTTCATAGTCGTAGATCAACACCACCAATACGACGCGTCACTAAATTAGCGCGACAACAACAGCAGCAGACAGCAATGGTCGGCGGCATACAGTGACATTCGGTTGGCAGCGCGTGTGGAGTGTCATCGGCAACTCAGCGAGACTGAAATGTTGGCACATTCGGCGCATGGAAATTCAATTCAGTGGCCGTGTTGGCGGCAGCGGCAGACTGTTTGAATATTTATTTGTGACAAAATATGATAAACGGCATGTGGGCCAAAGCAAAGGCAACAACAACAACAACCCGAACATTGACTAGAACTGTAACAGCAGCAAGACGTCGCGACATCGAGTTGCGGCGCACATATGCCATGAAGTGCGCTGCTCCAGCAGTGAGAACACGCGGCCAAAATGCAAATATGGCATTTGACATGGCGAATATTTCTTGCCAACGATGTGTTTACATTGAAAAAATAAAATCACAACAACTGAGAATGAAAAAATAAAACACACAGGGGCCATATACAGTATGTATGTATGTGTGGGTTTGCGGGCGCCATGTCGTAATTCAATTTCCGTTTTCCGCAATTTAGCGAGAGACAAAAAATTGCAAGCGAATGTCAGGCAAGTAAACGGCATGAAAGTGGGAGAAAATCGCTGCCACCGCATTGCTTGTTGAACTGCGGTCGGGCGACGTTTTTCACCTTCGCTATGGCGGCGGAAATAAATCAGGAAAATGCTGTCGATGTAGGCGGAAAAGCGAAATTAAACGTGTGCCATGCAATCAGCGAGCTGCAACAAAAACGCCAAAAGACTAAAAGTGAAGAAATAACCGTGGAGGAGTTTAAATTTTAAAGAGTGGAAGAAGGAGATCATGAAAAAGCGAATAGAAAGGAATGTAAATGAATTGGAAGGGAATAAATCAGTTTATACAAAAAATTAGTCAAGTAGTTTTCTTTATTAAATGAGGAAAAAATGACTACTAAAGCTGATGCCGATTGATAAAAGGATCACCCGAATTAACCGATGCTGAACATATCCTGGTTTTGGACTGGCTTTTTTAGATAATTTTTTCAAAAAACTTGACATGTAATTAAGTAAATTAAGTAAATTTCGCACATTACACTACTCGACACGAAAAATGAACCTTAAAATAAAAGTGTTATCTAGACTAACTTTGGGCCGCTGAACACGAAACTAAAAATCAAAACATTTTTTTAAGAAGCGTTTTCGAAAAATCTTCTAAAATCCAGTTTTTTCTCTGTTGTTTTAGTTATGAGCACATATCTCGTAAACCAATCATCCGACTAACACAAGTGGACCGTCGTTCAGAAGGCAATTAACTAACCTTCCTAACGATATATCGATTGTCCAAATCAGATGAGATTTCGGGAAGTTACTGACGATGAAAGTTGAAAAAAGTTTTCGACCATTTTCAAAAATGATAAATTTTCGAATCGTTTTTTTATAGATAAAATAAATTATCTCCTCTGGTTTTAAAATCTACGATGAAAGATATATTATTTGTGCAAATATTAAGCCTAACATCAATCGAATTGAAAGAAAAATTACAAAGTTATGATGCACTGAGTGAAAACACCAACTTTACATTTATTACACCATGCGAAACAATTTTTTTTTGCCGAGACCCATCAAAATGTTGATATAGACGTGAGGTCATTTATAGTATCCTGTCAGTTTTTCATTTTCTGTTCCAAAAACCTTCTTAAAGGACTTTAAAATTTTAAGGACATACACATTTCAAATATATTTTTAAATATTTACGGTTGTGCAATGATGAAGATATGGATATCAAATGAAAGAGGAAAATTATCTCCTTTTAAGTGAATTATCTATTTTGAACTTCCGAAGAATTTCCAGAACTTTGAAATAGAATAAAATTTAGATGTATGAATCTACAGACTGAGATCCAAAACATGTATGTTTTCCATACCTGACATATTTTGGTCCTGAAAGTTTAAGTAGAATTAAGTTATTTTAAATAGAAGTAAGTATAAGCTTAATTTAGCCTCAAATTAATAATTTAGCCTTAAAACTATCCTTGCTTTTTGAGAATAGGTTATATATTCACCCACAATAGTTCGAAATGATTTCCTGTGTCGAACCTCTAAGTGTACAATAATTTTCTACAAATGTAGCCGCACAAACAACGTGAAAGCAAAGATAATAAAACATTTATGACATGCATTTATTACATACATATATATATACATTTATATTATCTTTGCTGAAAGGCTGCAAGAAGCTAAGCCAAGGTGTCCTTTTTACCATAAAATTATTCCACCACCTACATCAACTATGCATATTTATTTTACATCACTGAAAGCTACCGAATAAATCTCAAATACTTAAAGCAATTTGTCACCTGCTGCCTAAAATAGTCCACATTTCCTGCGGCATTTCACCATGATTAGCGTTTGTTCATGCTTTTAATGCTCACATAAAATTAGCTAAAACTTTGCCCTTCGCTTTTACAATAGCAGACCAAAAATTAACTACCTGTAAAGTTAATTGAGTAAAATTGTAAAAAAAAAACTACATGCACAACTTTTGCACCAACCATTACACTTGAAAAGCATTGTTTGCTCTAAATAGAAAAATTCGCTACACTGAGAAAAGTTTTTGTAAATATGTAATTTTTGTTTTTTGTTACAACTCACAATGTGTGGCAGTTGCCTAAAATGTAATTTTTATATTTTCAATTTATTTAAATAAATTTTTCACACCGGGAAAAATCCATATGGTCGTGAAACCAAATATAGAGAGCCAAATATAGTAATACTGCGTACCCAGTTTTTCATTTCTACGTGCTTTGTCCTTTTAAAAGGACTTCAAAATTGTGAAGGAGATAAAAAAACATAAAAAAATACTTAAAAAAATACTTATGCGATATGTATATCAAATGAAAAAGGAAAGGCTCAAGAATTTAAATAAATTGATTTTTTATCTATTTGTGAAAAAGGATATAAAAAAGGTACTTTGAAAATTTTAAACCTTTATATTCTTGAAAATTTATGTAGAATTTTCTTGAAAAGTAATTATGTTAAAACCCAAAATCTCCTTGATTACGTATCAAAATTTCATTATTCTCGCTTCATTGATTTTGTATCTTTTTATTATTTAAATTACTGATACTCAAAAAATTAGAATTTTTGTACTTCATTCGAATTGCAGCTTCCGCCTTTTTTTTAATAACTTTCGAACCAATAAAGTTAGAGTAATGAATTTTATTTTCAATTTTGTCGCACGGTGAAATATTTCCAGCACAAAAAAAATTACATACAAATAAAAAATGTAAAACGTTTAAAAATGTCACGCAAAAAAAATATGAATAACAAATTCAATGAAATTATTATTATAAATTATTTGAGTCCATCTTATATTACTATTTCTTTTCATACGATAAATCTACTTTTGCTCAGTGTACAATTGTTATTAATTATGCGCGAAGTTGTGGCAGCAGAAAACCGCCGCTAAAATCTCAAAAAAAAAACAAACAAAAAAGCAACAAAACCTGACTTTTGACTGTCGAAAAGCCGCACAAAACTGCTGCCAGGCCAGCGGCAACAACTGCTAAAATAACAACAACATCGCCGCCGGCAAACTTTGTACACGCACACACGCCCGCCACGGCTTACAAGTGCCATAAATTAAAAACATTGTGCCAACCGATGCGCTCCACGAACGCAATGGAGCAACGGCAGCAGCTCAGCCGCTTGTGTCGCTCGCTTTCATTATGTGTCCGGCAACAGCAGCCGCCGACCAAGCAGCTTCACTCCTGCTGTCTACCTTGATGAGACTTCCGCTGCGGTTGTGCCGTCGCAAACATGGCCGCTGGTGTGGCAACGTAAACTTCCGCCTTTCAGACATAAACAAAAACGTTCGTTGTGAGTGAAAATAACCGAAAAAATAGTCAACTTTTGCATTAAAAATTTTGTCACTGCCGGCAGCCGAACCACAAATGTGCCAACCACATGAAAACCACAATGGCGGCCAGTGGCGTATAGACGAGAAGTTTGGGCCACTATGGCTGAAATTTGAGGATGATGTGCTAACGTGTGCGCACACACGTCCGGATAAACAAACAAACATCAAAAACAATGAACATCCGTTCGGCTTTTGGCACTAAGAGAACGACAAGTTAAGAGTTTCAACGATATAACAAACATTTTTGGTTAGAATTGTTGGCAAATTTAATTTTGTGCCACTTGAAGGCAATGTTCGAAAGAGATATTTTATGTAGAAGGTATCAGTTTTGTGATATAATGTTTTGTTAAAATGGCGGTAACACTTCCTGTCTACGATGAGAAAAAAGGTTAACAGGCCCGTGATTGTGGGCTCAGTGGTTAGGACATATATCTGCCCAAACTATGGGTTAGTGCCGTTCCACATGTGGCTTAACCCGAATGTGCCAGAATTATTTTTCTTTCGAGATTTTTAGCGAAAATACTTTTAAAGTGATTTAATGTGAAACATAATTGAAATTGAATTGAATTAAAACAATTGGCCAGCCTCGATATTCCAGCGGGTAGCGTGCTAGCTTCTCATACCAGAGGCTCTAGGTTCGATTCCTAGCTTGGCTGGTGAAACGCTCATCTACTTCTATCGCTATCCACTTGAAGCAGATGAGAATTACAAGAATCGCACAAATGCGCGATTGGCAGCCAATTTTAAAACCTCCAAGTGACAAAGAAAATTGCTTAAAAACCGTCGTTTGGATTCGGCGTAAAACTGTAGGTCCTCTCCCTCCTTCTCCCCAACCATTTGAAATGTGTATTGTGTACACACATTTCAAACATGTGGAATTTGTGGTATCACAATGGGCCCAAATAGAGGCCTAAGTGTGTCTCGAGTTTACAAAAAAATATATATTAGGTCTATCTTTTACGTGTCTCAAATATTTAGATCCAAATTCTTTGTAAACAGTTTTTCTTCACCTCTTCGGATTGCTTGATAATAATAAATTTTTATAAAATGTGTCCTCCAGTCCACCTTGCTGCCAATACTGCTCGTCTACACCTTTATCCATCAAATACCTTAAGACTCCATATTTAAAAAAAACAGGACCCCGTCCAACTTATTAAAATTTCCCTCTCTAGAAAACATGGAAATTATTGCAATATATTTAAGTCAAACTGGTTAAAAAAATAAATATTTCCAATAAATCATCATCTCCAATCATTGTTACAAGTACAACCACTAAATATTCTCACGTTAGCGTTTACATAATTTCACTTGTAAATAACACTTCAAGTTTAAGTTATCTTATTTTATATCATCTGCAAGCCGAAGGTCCTGGCAGCCAGTGCTCTCTCAATAAATAAATATAAAATGTGTTAAATTATTTTGTCTAGTCATAGTCAAATCAAATCAAATCATCCCCATAGCTGATGGCTAAATAATTGATATGTATGTATGTAGGTAATCTCTAGATTCTCATATAAAAAAATTTGTTTATCAAATATTAACAAAAACAGAGTGGAGCATTTAAGATTTGGAATTTGATCTACGCTTTATTTCGAGAATCGCAGTCCAAATGTCATTCAATTTGTGTTCGTAATTTAGTTAAAAGTTTGACATTTACGAAATGGAACGCTATACGCCTGAACAAAATTGGGAAATATTGAGAACTTACTTCCAAAGTGGAGAGTCTTCAACCTAAAATGTAAAAAATTTCAAAAAAAATTTCAAAAAAAGATTGGCCTTCAACTCAGTTTGTGGATCAATTTGTGAAGCGAGCTCGTAAAACTGGATCGTTAATCGACCAAACAACCCGTTCCCGTTCTCGTACAGCGCGCACAGCCGAAAACATTGCTTTTTTAGCCGAAAATGTGCGTGAACATCCATCAACGTCAACTCGCCATCGCTCTCAGGAATTGAACATTTCCCGCACTTCTTTGATGAGAATTTTGCATAAAGATCTCGGTATGAAGGCCTACAAAATTCAATTGGTCCAAGAACAGAAGGCTCATGACCATCCGGCACGAAACAATCGAACTTTTGGGCACCGTTTTCGAAAATCGAATAATCAGCCGAAATTCTGAAGTCAATTGGCCGCCTCGGAGCTCCGATTTAAGTCAGTTGGACTTTTTTTTGTGGGAAGCCGTAAAGGACAAGTGTTACGCTAACAATCCAGAGACGATTGAAGCTTTGAAACATGAAATCGAAGTTGCCATTCAGGAAATTCTACCCGGAACAATCGAAAAAGTACTTGAAAATTGGGTTGACCGAATGGCGTACTGTAAGGCCAGTCGTAGAAGTCAAATGAATGATATCGTTTTTCATTATTAAATAACAAAGTCCAAGCTTTGTAATAAAACAGGAATTTTCAAAAAATATTCATTCGTTTTTTTATAACCGATTCAAATTCCTAATCTTAAATGGTCCACCCTGTATTAAAATTGTCATTCGTTCTTATTGCTGATGTTGATTGCTAAACAAGTAATTTCTTGAAGCTATATTAATAGATATATTTCTGACAAACATGGGAAATGGGTTAACGCCAAACAATATGTGAAATGAGTTGAGTTCAAAACTCATTCAGAGAATAACTAGCTGCCTAAAAATAAGAGTAGACAGAATGTGCTTTGCAACAAAGAAAGCCGCACAAATTAAATTGGCCGCAGTTAAAAACACTTTACAAGTGTAACAGGAGGTGGCAGCGCACAAATTGATACATACATACAAAACACGCTAATAACACGGTAAGTGAAATGAGATGAGACTTCCCCAACTGCATGGAACTGATGAAGTCATAAAACGGAAGCTACCCCATAACTGTACTCAACAACAACAACACGCCAGCGCCATAAAAAGGGCAAATAACAGCCGGCAGTCGAAGCGCCACAAAAGGCAACCGCAACAGCACAAACAACAATAGCAACAACCCTTCATTTGTGCCAACGAACATGCGGTGTGCCCGCACACACACACACACATACACACACACACGCACACATAAACTCGACTGCACTCCAACAAAATGGAGTCAAAATATTTGCATACTTGACAGGAGGAAATCACTCACCGCCCACGAGGACTGGCGCGGTACACTCCAACACACACACACACACACACACACACCCACGCACGTAACGCACAAACATGTGTAGGAGCAGCGTTCGCTGTGCGCGACTTCACATCACTTGACGCCAGTCGCACTGCTGGGTCGTCTTTGTTGTTGCTGGTATTCATTACCACCCGTGGGAGCCGGAGGCTGGCGTTTGTGCCTTTCTGCGTTCGGCAATTTGTTTGCTATTATACCGTTATTTGCATTGTATTTAAACGTGTTTAAATGTGTTGGAGAGCGGGCGCAAAAGTTTTCAGCTGGCAGCGGAATCTGTTCGGTGGGAAAGTCACGTTTTTGTTGGTTGTTGGAGTTGTTGGAGTTTGTTGTTGTTGCGACCGTTGCTAGGAAATTGAATGAGGCAACTGAAGTTGCAACAAGGATAAACGCCTTTTAAATAAGCGCGCAATTTATTACGGTCAAAATGCGGCACGAACGTCAAGTGGCAAAAAGAGCGACGAGGCTAGAGAAAACAATCAAAGCGAAACACAAAAAATACAACAACATAGCTGGAATTTTAAGAAGCCGTTGGCCGTCGACTGGCCCAGCGGCTTTGCGGCGGAGCGACACAAGAAGTGGAATAGAATGGAGTATCGCGTTGGCGTATAAACATTTAGTATGACTGAGGCGGGGGGGTGGGGCAACGAGCGGCAAATGTGATAAATATGAAATGCGATTATTGCGGTTATTGTTTGGAGCAGCGAGCGAGTGTAAGCGCCACTGGCTGATGCGGCTTATTAGTATGGATACGGCAAGGATATGGCGGATGCGTTGTTGTTGGCTGTGTGGTTGTGTGTTTGCATGGGATGCGAAAATTGTGTGCGTTGTAGAAACAAGTGGGATTGAGGAAATGCGATTTTGACGATGATGATGTGTTTGCTTTATGGTTGTACGGGAAAACAAAGCGGAAGTTGTAAATATTATTTAATTTTGTTGTTATTCTCACTTACGAAATTGGGGCATGGGGTATGGGGGCAAAAACAAATTTGTATCAATTCAGTTTTGTTTTACGAAACGAACCAATATTTGGTTCGATTTGGTACTCTTCCAAAGTGGTTTTCTGCCAGAAACTTTTAGAAAAACAGAAAAAAAATCTATTTATTAACCCTTTGGCTACAGATTTTTACTGGGGAAAGTAAACATTTTAAATTTTACGTTTTAGGCTTCTAGCAACATTATGTTAGCAACATTCTATAAGAAATTTTGTTATTTTTATACTCGGACCCTGTACTTTAGAGTGTTAAAGCCACTTAAAGCCAATTTTTATTCATATATATTTTTATAAACTTAAATTTGTGTAATGAATATAAATTTCAAAGTAATAAGCAACTGATTCATTAAGTAGTTTCATATTATTTTATTTTTTTTTGGTGTACAGTGAAATTCCTCCTAACTGGACACTCACCATCGCAGTGGTTTTGTCCGGTTAAAAGAGATGTCCGCTTATGGGGAGGGGGCACAAAAAATTATTTGAAATTGTATCCAAGTGTTTCTCATTTAGTTATTTAATATTTTGTTTGAATTTAAGAATATTGCATATTTTATTAATATTTATTACATGTATAGGTAAAGTACACACATTGTACAAGTGTTAAAATTTTAGTACTACTTTGGTTGAAAAAATTTTGTAATGGTTGATTACCTAAACAAGTGGCGCTCACAGGCGGAGTTTTTGGGGTTCAAACCCATCCCCAAAAAAAAAATGCTGGTACAAATTATGGCTTCGAGTGGTATTCGGCTCAAAAGTTGCACGCAAACTCTCCACCCCAAAATAAAATCCTGTGTGCGCCACTGACCTAAACACTGATTGTTTTAATTTCAAATGTTCATTTTCAAAAAAGAGAGAGATTTGTAGGTATTAGAGGATAGTACAGATTTTTAAAAACTGGTTGGGCATATTTGAATTTTGTCCGTTTATGAGAGATGTTTTAATCAAAATGGTTTGAAGTATAGTGTCCGCGTCCAGTTATTATATATACACGAAGAGAGAACTACTGTTGAATAAATAAAGTTATAAAAATATAATTAACCTCTTCTTTTCACTCTAGTTGAAAAATTTGATCTATATCGTCGTGAATGCTATAGTATTCGTTGTGTATAACGGTTAAAATATGATAATCTGACAACTCTAACAATATATGTGTAATCAGATTTCAGATAGTGCTTATAGTTTCCACAAAAATAGCCTGTCTATTTTTGCAGCTCACTGAAGTTTTTACTGTCCGCGAACGTGTTAAACATACAACTTTTTACGCAAACGAAAATTAAAATATTTCTTAATTTTCTTCAGCCAAAATTAAAAACAAAAGTATCTAAATTGAAAGAAAACGTCAAAATAAAAAGTTATCTATTTTTTCTGCTTCTTCTTATTTTAATATGTCAATATATACCATTAAAAAAACGTGTATACTTCTCTTCTTTAAACTTAAATATTCAGTTTATTAATTTCGTATTTTTCCTAAAACTTCAAACTATTCTAAGGACCAACAAAAAATGTATTCTTGCAACCATAGAGGATGCACACATGCACAAAGTAGCATGTTGCCATATGGCAACAAAATAGCGAAAGGGCTAAACAAAGATGATGGTTAATTATTAAAGAAAAGTATCATCAGTCTCATGGTCGAAAGTTGACCATTTATCAATGTACTAGCATTTACTTAAATTTTTAAAATGCAAAAAAAAATTAAAGTTGCTTTCCCTACTAATAGAACAAAAGTTTAAATCGATTCAGAAATAGAGGCATAAAATTAAATATAAAAAATGTGTTGGCGTATTAATGTGTAGATGCATTTCAACATTAACTAAAAAACCACTTTGACATGACAAACACACTTATCTATAGAAATACATATGCAGACTATTTTCACACATTTGCTTTTTACACTTTCACACGAAAAATCTGTTCGCATTTGCACTAATTACAACCCAAAGCTGTTCTGGTCCAAGAACCGTCTGCTACATTTAACCAACTCACCACCACCGTTGCACCAGCCGCTCCAGCGGCAGTGTCCTTCGTCGACGACCTTATCGAAATTGGAGCGCGTGCAAAAATATGTTTCACCTTGTTAGCGCATTCTAGCTGAAAGCGTGCACCGGTCATGCATTGCGTTCTCGTTCGTCAGCGCCAACGTATGCAGAAATTCGTTCCAGCATTGCGACGCGTGTTTTAAATTTGCCACAAAAACTTCCTGCCAGACAGCACAAAAACAAAAATATTAATGAGCTGCAATGCACAGCGAGAGCGGCACTGATGTCGCCGCCGTTCCCAGCCATTGTGCATGCGTCGAAACGCCGTTTTGCCTTACAAGTGTCAGCGAAATTGTTTTTGAATTTCAATATTTCCAAATTTATCTCGTTCGCATCCAAATAACCAAAGCATCGGCGTACCGCTGCGCACCCTTGTTGACTCTATTTAGCGTTGTGGAGACCGCTTTTCCTTTCGCGCCCTACACTCATTGCCAACGAACGCTTCCCATGAGAACATGGCAAACACGCTTAAACTGTCGGCGTAGCAAATCCTTACAGAGCGCAACGAATTTCGCGCCTTGGCACCATTCAACTGGCAACGCGCCCGGGGTGCACTTTGCTGGCTCCCCATTTGCCCGATGATTGCTCACTCACGAGCGGCCGCTGCACAAATGAGCCGCGGCAAATTGCGTTGATTTAGCGTGGCCAAATCGCGTTGGGCCTTTGAAAGTTTCGCAGGATTCTGCTCTGTGTCGGATTCGTTGGCTGTGTCTGATATATCAATTGACTTGACTTGGTCGATTTTTTTGCGCTTTGTTCCCATGATGAGATTATCTTTTCATGACTACTTACTGGGGTATTGAGTCGTTTTGTGGCTGCTGAAATCACAAAAGGACATTGTTTCATCTGTTTGGCGGTTGGCGCACTGTTCCTTGAATTGAATATGTTTTGCTGTTTGATTTTCATTGAATACAACGAAATGCTGACTGGGAAATTGCATCATTGTCTGATGAGTTAATTGTCAATAATTTTAAATATTTGCATTTCGGTTTAAAGGTTTTTTTAATTATGGCTTATTAGTATTAGGACCCGTGGAAGCCATGTCCATTGTACACAAGCAACTTCGGATTCCATTGAATAGTAAATGCTTTATCGACTTATCGTGTTTTACTCCAACTCGGTTGGGGAACTGATTCAGTGGGAGAAATTTGTTGATGATTACTCGCAACCCTTTCGACCCCAAAGTTGCCTGAGAGCAACTTCACCTATTTGTCATCTTATAGCAACATCTACGATTGATTTATGGGTTTAATTTAAGTAGGCACCCACAAATTAATATTTTTTGAAGTGCATTCAAAGCAAATTACACAAATTTTACTCTTATCCCCAAAATAATTTCCAATAATTTGCAGCGATATCACGGAAAGTTTGTGTTCTAATTGAAGTCTACGAATTGGGCGCGTTTGATCTAAACACTGTTTCTTTAATAATGGTTAAATAAAATCAAAAAGTGATAATTTTGTATTTTTCCATAAATATCATTCTGTAATTAAAAAATATTGATACAAAATGTTTAAATACTCCTCTCTTTTCATTGTAGAACAAATGTGTTCAAACGGAGTAAAAAACCGGCCAATGTGTCTCATCGACTGCAGAATTTTGTTAGTCCTTTTCTATATGGAAGAACAAGCAATGTATTCTGATATTCTTAAGAATTGACAAATACAACAAAATTCATATTTCTGTAACATTTGTGATATTTTATTTGATAACTTCAAGTGTGCTTACATTCCATCTGAAATTGCAACTCTATATCCATTCTGCATTATTATATATTTCTTATCGTAATATACAATCTTCTTGGAAATCGGCACATCTTTTGGGACTAGACTAGCTACGCATGACATTTTGTTGCAAAATACGATCGCTTAAAACTTAAAATTGCACTACGAAAACTACACAAATGAAATGATTAATATGTAAATAAAAGCGTCAGCTCGTCAGAGTTCTGCATTAAATTAATATCACAATTGAATCAACTGGTCGGCGAAGAGAGGCCCTGCAGCTTCAGCGAATACGCCTGCAAACTTAAAAATATCCGAAGAAATGCTTCGATCATTTGGACGCGCCTGTGGCACGTGCCGCATGCTGTCGGCTGCTGCCGTTGCCATTGCCGCTGCCAACGTTGATGAGCTCCGCGTTCACTGGCGGCCCGTTGGACATCTTATCGCTCTCCTTGTCCTGATGCGCTGTCATGTGGCGCGTCAGGTGGTGTCGCTCGCGGAAGCTTTCCTGGCACACGGGACACTTGAGCTTCTCCTCGCGTTTGCGCCGATTCGGATCGCAAGCCACTTCGCTCTTGTGGTGCGAGCGCATGTGGTAGACCAGGTCGCTGGTCATGCGAAAGCTGATGTTGCACTTGGCGCACACATTCTGTGCGGTCAGCGTGAAGGTGGATGCGAGCGTGGGCGGTATCAGCGTGGAGAGTATGGCCGCGGCGGCGGGATTCTGCACAATGCGCGGCAGTTCGGGTGGCCCCACTGTGACGAAGGGATGTGCACCGGCGCCGGGCGGAAACGGAAATGCAGGATAGCCGTGTAGAAACTCAGGCGGCGGCGCATTGGGGCCGCTGCCCGGGTTGATCGCATTGCCTGCGGCATTGAGCGGCGGCCTATAGAGCAATTGTTGTTTGAGGCGTTGCGCTTGCAATGCCTGCACCTGGTTGACCGACTGGAAGGCGCCGTTGAACTGGTACTCGGGCCGAAAGTGCTGGTAGACAATGTTGGGATTCAGGCAGTTTGGTGGTGGCGGCGGCGCGGAGTTGTTGCTGCCATTGGAGAGGCTGCCGTTGCCGCTGTTGGTGCGCGGCGGTGTGGTGGCCACGGGCGGACTCATCGACGAACAGCTGAGCTGATCGGGACTCAAGGGCGGTGCCGGATGCACCGGGGGAGACTCCAGGCGCGTGGATGCGACCTTTGTGAAGGCGCTCTTCAGCGGCAACGCTTCGGGCGAATCGCTGGCGGGTATCACCACTGTCGGATCGTCGTATATGCGCGGCGAACGTATGGTGATCTGTGGATAGCGGCGAAGCTCGGGTGCGTTCAACAGCTCGGCCTGCTCCTGCAGGTGTTGCAGCTGCTGCTGTTGCTGCTGATGTTGCATGGCCAGTTGGTGGGTGCGTGGTGAAAGATCCGTCGGATATTGATGTCGTTCGATGAACTCGGTGAGGCGCGCCTGCTTCTCGGCCTGCTTTTGTTTGATGCGCTCGTCGGGCATCATCAGGAAGGCAACGTCAAACGAACGCTTCAGGCTGCTTTTACCGTTGGGCAGCGCGGTGACAGGGGACATTTGACTTTCGTTGTTGTTGTTATTATTGACAATATTGACAATGGGACTGAGCGAACTGTTGGGCGGGGTGGTGGAGATGTGCAGGTCGGCGCGTTGCGGCGACGGCATGGGCGGCGTGCCCGGCTGATGCTGATGCGTATGAAGATTGTTATCCATTATCATGTTCATACGATTTTTTTTTCACTATAGAAATGCCACACAATGAAAAGTTGCCAAGTTCACAAATGAAACCAACACACTATACACCGGAATTTTGTTTGGGCAGATGAGAATTCACACTTGTTTGCTACTTTCTAAGTTTTTCTTGCGGTTCGGCTGGTCCTAGTCGCATTGCTCAGGTCCCGTTGAATTCGAAATCTAACTGCAGACTGCTGCTCCGCAACAATCTGTTTCTGCTTAAGTAGCATTTTGCAGTGAGTCCAACCAGCCATCTCACCACCAGCAGCAGCATCCATTTGGATGTTGTTTCCTCATATTGTTGCATTCAAAACTAGCAGCACTCGCACATCTGTGCGCATTCTGCTTGGAATATACCGTCAGCAGTCGGCACAGAAACCCATCAGCAACACCCTTATGTTGCTCACATTGCTCTCACACGCGGCGCCCGAGTCAGGTTTTGTTCAGTTTTTGTTGTTGCCCTGCCCGAATTTCGTTTTCGTTTGAAAACAACCCATCTGCTTTCGAAGTTGCCAACATATTCTCTGGTTTCATTGCCAAGGAGAGAGGAGCGCCGAAGAGCGAAATTCTGCACTGCTGGTTGGTTGACAATTTCGAAAGCGTATTTTGGTCGAGGCAATGCTGTGGTAGTCGCTGGCGGTGGGCCACAGAAAGAGGGTGTTGGAAGCGGTAGGCGACGGTGGACAACAGCCGAAAGCAAAGTGTACCATCGATTGTAGAAGAATAGGCGCCGATTGAAGAAAACAATGCATTTTTGAATCTGAAATTTGGAAAAGCTTGAGGTTGTTATTACAAATAGGTTACTAATGTCTTCAAGAGATCTGAAATACAATGTGGGGTACAAGGAAAGTCAAGTTTAAACCCCCCGAAATATTTTAAGTTAGTTTAGAAATTTAATTTATAACCGTCGCATATACTTATATATATTTATTCCATCATCAATAACACTACTCGACATAAAAAATGCACCTAAAAATAAAAGTGTTTTCTAGACTAACTTTGGGTCGCTGACCACGAAACTGAATATCAAAAAAATTTTTTAAGAAGCGTTTTCGAAAAATCTTTGAAAATCCAGGTTTTCCCTGTGGTTTCAGTTATCATCACATATCTCGTAAACGAATCATCCGACTCACACAAGCTCTGTCGGTCAGAAGATAATACCTTAGCCTTTCCAGCGATATACAGACTGTCCAAATCAGATGAGATTTGGGGAAGTTACTGACGGGGAAAGTTGTAAAGAATTGAATTTTTCGACCAATTTAAAAATTAATAAATTTTCGAATGTTTTTGTTATATAAAAAATAAATTATCTTCTCTGGTTTCAAAATATAAGATGAAAGATATATTATTCGGCCTCGATAGCTCAGCGGGTAGCGCGCTGGCTTCTCATACCGAGCGCCCCGGGTTCGATTCCTGGCTTGGGCTGGAAAAAACACTCATCTACTTCTGTCGCTATCCACATGAAGGGAATGAGAATTACAAGAATCGCACAAGTGCGCTCTTGGCAGGCAATGGCAAAACCTCCAAGTGTGAAAAATGTGCCCATCGCCGTTCGGATTCGGCGTTAAACTGTAGGTCCGCTAGCCTCCCTTTCCCCATCCGTTTGAAATGTGTGGTGTATCACATGTTGAAAAAACAGTGTTGCATACGCATTTCAAACGGGTGGAATCTGTGGTATCACAACGGGCCCTTTAAGAGGCCTAAGTGTGTCTCATACAGAGGCAGCCACCTCAACCTAACCTAACCTATATTATTTGTGCAAATATTAAGCCTAAGATCAATAGAATCGAAAGAAAAATGGCAAAGTTATGATGCACTGAGTGAAAACACCAACTTTACATTTATTACACCTTGCGAAACAATTTTTTTTTTGTCAAGACCCATCCCAATGTTGATATGGATGTGAAACTAGAGGTCATTTATAGTATCCTGGCATAGTCAGTTTTTCATTTTCTGATCCAAAAACCATCTTAAAGGACTTTAAAATTTTAAGGACATACATATTTCAAATATTTTTTTAAAAGATTTGCGGTTGTGCATTGATGAAGATATGGGTATCAAATGAAAGAGAAAAACTGTTTCCTTTTAACTAAATTTTCTATTTTGAACTTACAGGATATACAAAATATGTCAGGTAGGGAAAATATACATGTTCATGTACATCTCAGTCTGTAGAATCATACATCTAAATTTTACTCTATTTCAAAGTTCTAAAAATGTTACACAAACCACCCCCTCCCCCCGAAACAAAATCCTGCGTGCACCACTGGTCTCAATACAATTCTTGGAAAGACTCATTTTAAATTTTGTATGGTGCGAATACTGAGTAAGTAAGCCCTCCTCGAAACTTTGGACTTTTGGCTACCTACCGAATCAACATGATTTGTTAGTGATATATAATTTTATCAGTTTATTTTTATCAATTTATAGCTTCACAAAATGCAATATTTTGAACTTAATTCCAATAACGAAGAGAAATGTCTATTGTCTTGATCTGATTCAGCCATTTAGTGGGTTTTGTCCGATTGATAAAGTTTTCCATCCTAATGGAAAATATTCATTATAGACATTTGTGCCCATTGTACCCAAAATTGCAAATACTAACATAAGGAGCGAAAAATCTGGAGAGATTCAAAATCTGCTACCAACCGCCAGCACTCCACACATATGCAAAAAACCATGTTTACCGCCACTCATACCATGACGCACTGAAAAAGGCGGAGCTCCGACATACGTTGAGCCATGTTTTGGCACGCGTACGCTCTCTCGCTCTCTCCAACTCTCTGTAACGCCTGTTGACGTTCTCAATTTCGAACATCACACCCCCATGCAGGGCCGCATGGCATAGCGAGGACATCGTGCAGCGTGTCCTTATTGCAAGTGTTTGTGAACAGGTTGTTTTTGTCGATTTTTTATGTGCGATTATGTGTGTGTGTGCGCAAAGAGCAGTTGTTGCAGTTGCTGTTGTTGTTTTCGATAGAATTGTGCCGAGTTCTGCGCGTCGTGCGATCATATTGTGCGCTGGACACATCCTGTCACAGTGCCACCCCAAACGCCCCACGCGACCCCCACTACACACACTGTCTACGCTAACGGTACATGGCAATGAGTCGTTGGCTGAGCAGCTCGTAGTATATTAAACAAAAACAATCAAAAAACCACGCACACATAGCATCCTGTTCGTGTTGAATGCTAAAAGATTCCCGCCAGCTGCAGTTGGGCGCAACTCCACTCCTCCACTTGGCGGAGACGTGTACGACCATTGTGCGGGAGCCAACTGGCGTTGCATGACGACGGGCGAGTACATATGAAATTTATGCAGCGCATCCTGGCCGAGTCCGTGTTTGGCGGGGTCGTGTATCATGGACAGGATATGCTTTCTGCTTCCATGTTGTGCGAAATATGTGCGAATTTTATTATGTGAACGTTATGCTTATGTGTCCAGCGCGCGTCCGACCATTTGCCAATGCTTCGCTATGTGCGTGTGTGCATGTGCGTGTGTGGGTGTGGGTTTGTGGTCGTGGTTGTGATTGCGATTGTGGCGCTTTGTACACGCCGGATGCCAACTGCATTCACATTTTATTTAAATTATTTTTCATTGTCCTTTTTGCCGCATGCTGTTTGTTGGTTTTTCCGTCGTCGCTTTTTTATCTACTGTTTAATTTTTGCATATTTTCAGGTGCTAATTGCTTGCAATGCCATATGAGTTGCATATGAAATTAAAATAAAATTTATTATTATCACAATGGCCGCGTGCGGTGCGTGTGTGTGTGTGTGTGTGTGTGTGTATGTGCATTGTGGCAACAATTGCTGCTGCTGTCACTGCTGTTGTCCGTGCTTAATGTTAAACACATGATCGCCTTCGACATTTACATTAAATTAAAAATATTGTTTAGTGTATTGAAATTAATTAATTGCTCTAAATTATTTTTGGCGTTGAAATGAAAATTAGCAGTGCATATTTCAATTAAATATGCTAAACTTCTTTGCCTGAAATGTAGTTTTTTTATAATAAATAGAATTCTTTTTATACTTACATGAATGAGCAGTTGATACTACTTTGGCAGTAAATTATTGAATTAATGGTACGAAATGGCCATACAAAGTAAAATATTCAGACGAATATAGCGAGCGATTTTAAGTAGAAATGACTGACTAAGTAGGAATGAAAGACGCTGTAAACTAGTGTTGGTTTTAGTGACAAATCAGCACAAAAAAAATATCTCAAGTGATTTGGTGGATTCATGAACAATTTTCTAGAATCCACAAGAATTCTTACAAGTGCTAGGAAAAGTGCTATAAAGCAGTCTCTTCCATATTCGAACAACATAGCACAGATGTTATATGAAGTTTCAAGGACATGTTTCTTTCTAAAAATTATTTTAAAAATTGAGCGCATTGTAGAATAACAATATGGGTATCAAATGAAAGAGGAAAATCCTTAGAATCTTAGAAAATTTAATTTTTTGGTGCAAACGGACGAAAAGGTATTGAAAATGTCCTTTTAAAAATGTATCCTTGAATATCCTTGGAAATTTCCAATAGTTTTTTTTTAAGAAAATATATCTTAAGGACTAATATGTACACTACCACATCCTTGAATTTCGTCCTACTAATTGATTGAGCTGTAATTGTTAAAGCTATTTCGAAAGCATATTACATTCGTGGTCGTATTAGTTTAGGATATAAAACATTCTTCTCTCTTTAGGATATGGATGTTTTCAATTTCATTAAGGATGCTGAAATCGTATTTATAGAACCATTTTTAGTGTTCTATTTTTTTTCTCTCTCTCTAAATGCCCATGAGTGTCTAAAATCTAAGAATGAAAATAATTAATAAAAAAATATATATAAGTTGGACTCTAACTTGGCTTACAAAAGCCGTCAACTCGACGACATCTTTCAGAAATATATTTAAAATGGTTGCATTGTACCGGAAATGCTGTTGCACGGGTTCTTCTTTAATTCTTCTTCTTCTTTGTCATTCCGAAAATCATAGAAAAATAGTGGAACAATCTCTTTGGTGACAATGTAAGAGCTGCTATTATGTGAAAACGCCATGAAAAACTTGTTTTCAAAAGAATGAGCGTTTGTAGAAAGAACCATGGCGAACATTTGGCAAATGCGTTTTAATCTCAGATTTTTATACTTTGAAATAAAATCAAATTATAATCGGTTTTTATGGAAATATTGCATTTTACTCTTGTTTTGAACGACAACTCTAGTTGAGAGACAGTGGCGGATTCAGGGGGTTTTAGGGTTGAACCCCCAAAATATTATGATAGACTTTAAAACTACATACAAATTAAAAGGCTTTTTTTTTTGAACGGTTTTTAAAAAATATTAAAGAATTTCTCTTTGAAACCCTCCTCCCCGAAATATTTTTCTAAATCCGCCCCTGTTGAGATATATCCTACAAAATAATTACAAAAACCCCAAACACAATTTTCAGAGAGCGCAAAATTTTGATATTAAAGTGGTTACGATTTTCATTATTTGCACTCGCGGATGAGCTAAACAATACTTCACCATTTATAAAACTATCAACATTCATAAAACAAGTGCTTTATCTTTTATTTTTGTGTATATTCATTTCCCAATTGCACAATTAAATCATTAATAAATCTATTGAAATGTAATTGCTTATGAAGATTTCTCACCACAAATGTGCTGATATATTTTGTATATGTTTCATACACTTTATTGGTCACGTGTCGCTAGCAGACACGTGGCGCTCATATGTGAAATACTTTGGAAAACTTGTGCATGGAAAAAATCAAAGTTTTAACAAATCAAGCAGAAAATCGCTGGAAACAAACGAAAAACTACGCACAAATGCTAATCTACCCTTCAAGATCGCAACGGCACTCGATGTGATGTTGACTTGCAGTCACTGAAAGTGCAACAAACCACATGTTCGAGGGGTAAACGGACGCCTATCGATGAACCGGCACAACGCATCGACTGTCAGCGATTGAACGACACATCAATGCATCACAAAGCAGACAGAGCGGAAGAAGGTAATCGCCAGTTGGCTGACGGGTTGGGTGCGAGTTGTTGGTGACAAAGTGATTTTTCCTAATCAGCTGAGCAAGTATCGGCACAACAGCAAAGATATGTCGGGGGCGAAAAGGCGTGAAATTGCTTTTGTCATTGTCTAACTAAATGTATTAGTGCGTGTGTGTGTGGGTGAGTGCGCGTCAGGATGTTCGTGGAGCTGTAAATTCAAACATAAAAAGGCAAGATTTCCTGCCACTCCAACTGCCAACATTAGCTAAAGAAAACGTTGGGTGTGAAACCAACCAAATGCTAATCGACTTTGGCTGCGCAAGCTGCCGCACTGCTCGCGACATGGTGTAAAATTTTAATTTTCACAGAACCGCGCGTCGGAAATAAAAGTGCAGATTATCTGCTTGAAACAACAGTAATTAAGCTGAAGAAGCGGCAAGTTGCTGCCGTCTCTGCTGCGCGCTAATGTTTGCCACTTTTAGCGTGCGCCGTATGCCTGCGAAAATTTACTCTTGAGCGGAGCGTTGCGCCACTGCCACCGTGATTTCGTTTAGCCGATAAGACGCCAGCTACCGCCTTCATTTGTGTATGTTATGGTAATTATTTTGAGTTTGCTGCTTACTGCTTGCCTCGACTTTGGCAACCAACAGCTTCATTTTCATTTACAGCTCCAACTTCGTCCTGCTGCCGCTGCCGTCGTATCAGCGTCTTTTGCCAGTGCTGCAAGGCGCGTAGCAGATTTCCAACTAGCTCCGGAGACAGGTGACACCTTTTGTTGTCTTGCTTGGTGCTGGTGTGTCGAGTCGTTTGTCGCTGCTTGGCGTAAGTGTCTGCCCGGTTCGGTAGATTGCCATCTCTCATGCATAAATTACATAAACATAATTTGTTGGCATTTTCTGTGGCTGTTTTGTCTAACCATTGCTGAAGGTGCTCAAAACTTAATTAATTTAAATGCTGATTGCACTGCGAGAAACCACAATGCAACGCTCTCACGTTGATTTGTCAATAATCTAACTTGACTTAGGTTGAATGCTTTGATAACACAGTACAACAATTTCGAACTATTTCTGTGCAACAGAGTAACGGCCGTATATATCTGAAAGAGGACGTCGTGCAGATAATTTTTGCCAAACAAAGTAATAGTCCAGCACGTCTGAGTTTTTTATAATTTGCACATAAAGGTTAAAGGGACCTTTACACGGAAAGTATAAAAACTTGAAGAGCTAGAGTTTCGATGTCTAGGACAAAGTTGTTTGCATTAAAAATTTAGATATTTTTTTTATGCATCTGAACCCCCCTCTCCCTTTTCTTTTTATGTTATTCGGAAAATTTTTTCATAAAAAGCTTGTATTGCGTAAAATATTGCCAAAAATACTATACTGTCCGTTTGAAAGAAATGCATCATTAAAATTTAAGGGGCGTTTTCAAACAACAAAACTTTCTTAGAAGTTCCCTCAAAAATAAAAAGCCTTTAGGTCGGTATGCAGCTCTCAAGAAAACGCTCAAGAAAAAACGAGCACATATTTCTTGAGCGTGAAAAAGTAGTAGTCAAGTAAATTTGACTTTTTAAATATTACATTAAAAAAAAAACCAAAAAAAATATTAAATTGAAACGATTTGAACAGCAAATTTTGATTGGCCGACGGTTTCTTTTGAATTTTTCGCAAGTTTTACTGAATATTATCATTTTACCCTCAAAAAGTGATTTTTGCCCAAAAACCGTAAGTATTGAAGTGCATTTCCTGTACAAATTTGGTGTGAAAACGTGTTTTTTTCCAAAATAGAAAACACAAATTTCTGTCAGAATGCGTTGTGCAGTGGGCAAATGTGCGCAAAACAACAGGAACTTAATGGCTTTAGGGAATGTGTCTAGTCCCAAACAGCAATCGCTGGATCTACTGGCGCACGAATGCAGCGTCGTGCACCAAGCCAACCGCAGAGTTTATAAATGCATTGAGGGATAATAGCATCTCAAAGTGGCAAACGCGATGGGACAACGCAGGTAACGGCAGATGCACCCACCGGCTAATCCCTATCCTTATGGTGTGGCTCAGCATGAAACGAGGCAAGGTTGACTTCATCTTTATAGAAGTGATCAGCGGACACGGCTGCTTCAAAGCCTTTCTCCATCGCTTCGAATACGCGTCGGATCTCCGAACTTTGCAGCCGTAACACCCTCGAGGACGCGGTAGATGTCTTTGCATGGCCCAGCATTGAGGGTCAGCGAGGTTATGCACGGCGACAAAGCCGAGGTTATGCACAAACTCCGTGCAGATGCAACCTAATGCGCCAACCACCACTAACACAATAACGCGTGTACAGTGGCAGCAGCAACACAAACAACAACAGTTAGAGGAGAGAAGGAGTAGGGAGAAGACTGCACTCCCTAAGCACTGGCCAGTGGTCACCATACCAGCGAAGAGCCATTTTTTGAACTTTTGCAAGACATTTTTGAACTTCATATTAAAATATAATAAATATAAAAAAAAACAATTTCACGAATTTTAATTTTTTTGTAGTTTAGTTTGCTGTTCGTCCCACTGTTCCTACAAAAAATTTGACATATTGGCATAATTTCAGTGACGTCATGAGTGCCGCTGTCAAGTTATCTGTCTCGGATGTCGTAACCTTATATTCAATAAACCTTGGTTACACATATATTTCTTGTCGAAAACAGTGTTGTCATTTTCACTTTTCAATGAAAAAAAATATTTAAAAACCAAATCAGTTTTGTTGTGAGGTATGTACACCTCAAACAAAATATGACTCAAGGAAATTGTCTTGAACTTATCTTGAGCTGTTTTTATATGAAGTTTTCGCTTTTCTTGAGAGCTGCATATCGACCTTTAAACAGGAACAGACGTCCTCTTTCATATACGGTCGCTACTCTGTTTGTAGAAATGCTGGTCTACAGTGTAATTAACCCGGCGTTAGTGTGGTGAAAAAAAATTACATTATTGGTGTGGTGGGGTATGACATACCCCACAACTTTATATAGCAGCAACTTTACGAAACAACACAAATGTAAAAGATAGCAATTTTATATTATTCTTCATTTACTTTTACGTAATAAAATATAAAAACACTTCATATGCAAGCAATTTGTGAAAGAAAATACCAAATTTAACAAAAATAAACTGATATTTATAAGTTGACTCCATATAATAGGGTTTACAAACATTTCTTTACATAATTATCCAAAAAACATAGTCAGTTTTAAAAACGAAATACAAGTCCTGTGTACATATAGTCCTGTGACATTAAATTTTTGGTAGCTACCATGAAAGAGTAGCGAATTACAGGGTCTCAAAATTAGCGCACTTTTCGCAAGTCGTATGAAGTTTTTGCTCTCGGACAAACCGAACACCTTGTGCTGTACTGACGACGTTTTGGTACGGCTTCGCCTTATCTCAAGGATTTACAGGGTCATGATGATGTAGAAAAATAATGATATTTTTTGGAATATATGATACGCTGAAAACGATTGTCGTATGTGCTATTAAATTCAATGGAGCATACGACATTCGTTTTCTACGGCGACGAAATGCGAATACTGAACTGGGAGCTTTTCTTGCACGTAGCAGTTGGGCAGTTGTTATTTGCCTCTTATTTTTCCGTACGGTGAATTTTTGAATAAATCGATGACTACTAGACCATCGAAAATTGAATCAATTTGAATTCAAAATCATTTACACAAAAAGTTACGTTATTGGTGTGGTGGGGTATGTCATACCCCAATGAACTTTAGCGGGATGTGACTGAAATCTGGTCACACTCAAGTTGTTTTAGGATAGCAAATGTGTATGGTTGGACTATTATAAACAGCTACTAGAAGCGATAGTGCCCCCATAAAACTGAAATCCGTATTATTCACAAAAATACAACCTCTGGGGTATGGTATACCCCACCACACCAATGCCGGGTTAATGTTTATCGTGTAAATCCAGAAGCTGGCTCATGTTTATTGATCTTTCAGTCTGAATTGGTATCATCTTAACCCTTTCGCTATTTTGTTGCCATATGGCACATGCTACTTTATAGATGTCTGAACCGTCTGTGGTTTCAAGAATAAATTTTTTGTTGATCCTTCAAATAGTTTCAAGGTTTTAAGAAAAATACGAAATTAATAAACTGAATATTTAAGTTTAAAGAAGAGAAGTATACACGTTTTTTTTAATGGTATATCTTGACATAGTAAAAGAAGAAGAAGCAGAAAAATTAGATAACATTTTTATTTGACATTTTCTTTCAATTTAGATATTTTTTTTTTAATTTTGGCTAAAGTAAATAAAGAAATATTCAATTTTCCGTTATGCGTACAAAATGTCGGCTAATCGGCTAATGTGAAACAAAAACAAAAAGATTCATAACTATTAAGCTTTCGGACACAGGAATTCACCAGAAAAGTAAAAAAAACGCTAAAAATAAAAGGATAGGAGCTTTTTGAAAAAAAGTGTCAAAAATTGACTGCGTT